>SJYQ01095599.1:0-108258 GCA_006410935.1 Redunca redunca
TGGATGAGACGGGAGCCCTAGCTCAGGCTAGTAATAAAACCCCTTTATGTTTTTGCATTGCTGTGGATGTCTTATTCTCTCAGTTTTGGGGACTCGGACTCTGGGCATAACATTTGGGGGCTCGTCTGGGATCCCTTTAACTGGAAAGAATAACACTCTCCCGGCAGAAGGAGTTTCCTCACTAGAAGGAAAGATAGCTGAACACAGGTGTTAGGTCTGGTTAAGTCCAGCGTAAGGCCGAGGCCCAGCGAGCGCGCTGGAAGGCAGCTGGCTCTGGTAGAGAAAGCTTTCATCAGGTTTGGTCAAGGGCGAATTAGTCGTCCTAGCTAGCGTAAGGCCGAGGCCCAGCATCGTGCTGTAGGGCAGCTAGCTCTGCAGGGAAAAAAAAATCTGGTAAGACCTAGTACAGTGTTCTCGGCCAATGTGTATTTGTTATCTGTTTGTCGTGTCTGTGTGAGTGCCGGCATTGTCTCTGCTTTTTGTGTGTTCATTTTGTCTCCTGTGTTCTTCTCTGTAATCATGGGGCAAGCAACTTCTACTCCTTTGTCCCTTATGACTGACCACGCTTTCTGATTTTAAGTCTAGAGCACAAAATCTATGAGTGTTGGTGGAAAAAAAACAAACTAATGACTTTTCGTTCTGCCGAGTGGCCTGCCTTTAATGTCGGCTGGCCGCGAGAAGGAACCTTCAGCCTGCCAATTATTCAAGCAGTTAGAGAGAAAGTGCTCGCTCCTGGCCTGTCTGGACACCCAGACCACACTCCCTATACCTTAGTCTGGCGGGAGTTGGTAGAAAATCCACCAGCCTAGCTAAAACCTTTTATTTCCCTACCCCTTATTTCCCCTCCCCCCACTTCGTCAATCCCACGGGTACTTGTCATGGAGGAATCCAAAGAGAAAGAGCACAAAGAGCACGACGGCTGGGTGAAGCCAATGTTCCAGAAATCATTATATCCTAACCTAATTGACCTGGAAACCGATCTCTCCCCACCCCCCTATGTACACCTGCCTTTGCCCCCTCAGGTACCTCAGATTTCCTCCGGAAGAGCACAAAGGGACACCAAACCTTCGGCCCCAATCCAGGAAGGGGGCCCTGCCCAGGGGATTCGCGAAAAGACAAGGGGAGCCCTTGGTGTGACAGACGAAGACAATCCGGCAGCCCCCACCTCCACAGCTGCTTTTTACCACAGAGGAACACGAACGGATTTTGTCAGAAGTGCAAAAAAATGTTCCAGGGGTGGATGGGAGACCTACAACGCAACCTAATCTGATTGATGAGAGATTCCCCCTGACGTGGCCCCGATGGGACTTCGAGCACGCTAAAGGTAGGGAGCGTCTCCAAGTGTACCGCCAGACTCTTATGGCTAGTCTCCGAACAGTCACCAGAAAACCAACAAATTTGGCTAAGGTAAATCTGGTTAGACAGGAGCCAAATGAGAGCCCGGCAGCCTTCCTTGAGAGATTAATAAAAGCTTTTAGGCAGTATACCCCCATAGACCCACAGGCATTTGTAAATCAGGCAGCCCTGGATATCAAGAGAAAACTGCAAAAAACCTGGTGAGGGCAGCAGAAAGGGTTTTTAACCACAGGGAGACTCCAGAGGAAAGAGAGGAATGTGTTAGACGGAAAGAGAGTTCAGGGCCGAGGAAAGCCACAAAAATCAGAAAGAATTAGCTCAAATATTCTTTACAGGGGTGAAACAGGGAGCTAATTCTCGAGGAACTAGGGAAGTCAGGTCAAAAGATGAAGGAAAACCAGTCAGGCAGAGACTAAAAGAAGGACCAATGTGCATAGTGCAAAGAGCTAAGGCACTGGAAAAGCGAGTGGCCCAAAAAAAAAACTAGGGGGACAACCCACCAGGAAAGAAGCACCCTCCCCGGGGGCCCACATTTTATATGCAGAAAAAGATAGCAATTAGGGGGGTCAGGGCCCGGCACCTTTCCCCGAGTCTTGGGTAACTACACAGGTGGAGGGGAAACCGGTCAGCTTCATGGTAGACACGGGAGCCCAATACTCAGTCCTTAACCAGAAAGACGGACCAATGTCCAAGAAGACCAGCTGGGTACAGGGGGCCACTGGGACTAAACGATATAGATGGACTACTAAACGTCAAGTGGACTTGGGGGCCCAACAAGTGTCCCACTCATTTCTTGTGATACCAGAATGCCCAGCTCAGCCATCGGGGACTGCAAAGCCCCCGTACTGACTGTGGGATTGCCACCCCCGGGAATGAGAACCTTGCCCCCGACACCCGAGTACTACTCATCTGATCTAAATTAGATTCAAAAACAATACCAACCGTCCTGTGAGCAAAGACAGATGGTATCAGGACCAAAATGACAACTTGTTGCTTCCGGCTGACTTGGGTCGACACCTCTACACGCACCTACATCGGACTACCCATCTGGGAGAAAAAAAGGACTCTAACACTCCTACAGACAGCGCGCCTGCGGTTTCCCTGACAAAAGGCAACTACAAAAGACATAGTCCGTGCCTTCGAGGCGTGCCAGATGATAAAACCGGAAAAAAGGGCAACATACGGGTATAAGGTGCTGGGGAGAAAGGCCAGGGCAACATTGGGAGATAGATTTTATGGAGGTAAGGCCAGACAAATATGGGTACTATTATCTGTTAGTTCTGATTGACACTTTCTCTGGGTGGATAAAAGCATACCCCATTAAGAGGGAGACAGCAGTAATAGTGGCTAAAAATCTCCTAAAAAAAAATAGTGCCTAGGTTTGGGCTGCCGGTAACCATTGGCTCTGACAATGGGCCTGTCTTTGTGAGTCAAATTGTTCAGGGACTGGCCTTAGCTCTGGGGACCAAATAGAAGCTACATTGCGAATACACTCCCCAGAGCTCAGGGCAGGTAAAAAAATAAATCAGACTCTTTGGCAAACTGGCAATAGAGACTGGCGGGAACTAGGTGACTCTCCTTCCCTTTGCTCTCTTCCGTGCACGTAATACCCCCTATAAGTTAAATCTGACCTCCTTTAAAATTGTTTATGGGGGTCCCCCTCCAGTATGTCCCATCCTTGAGGAATAAATCCAGCCACCTCCTACATTTCGGCAGTTCTGATCAGGAAAATCCATGAGGGCCAGAACAAGGGGGCTCTGCGCAGCTCTGAGAAAAAAATGTTTTTACGCAGACCACACCGGGATAGTTAAAAAAATCTATGGCCAAGGTGAGGGAAGGGCTAGCCCAACAAAAAAGAGCGAGAGGCCCAACAAAAATGGTTTGAGTCTTGGTTCCAACAATCCCCATGGCTAACAACAGTAATTTCCACCCTGGTAGGGCCTCTTATGGTGCTATTTCTAATACTCTCTTTTGGCCCGTATATCCTGAACAGGCTTGTGACTTTTGTAAAAGAACGTATTAACACAGTCCACCTACTCGTACTCAGGCAACAATATCAAGCTTTGCCCCAAAACAAAGAGGAAGATTCCTCTATATGATCAAAAGACAGGGGGGAATATTAGGACCTGACCTGAGCCATGACAGGCTCAACAGGCCACACTAGGCCTAAGCCTCAGGTTCTTGTAAGCATGAGTCATAATTCTAGAAAGCCCCACCAAGGTCCCCGATGACCCAAGGTTGAGTCAATCAAGGTTAAGTCAGTCACCATGATGACCCAAGGTTGAGTCAATCAAGGTTATGTCCATCACCATGATGACCCAAGGTTGAGTCAATCACCACACGCCAACTACACTATTGCTCAGACAAAAGACCACCTGTATATAAGCAGCTGTAATTCAGAGCTCGGGGCTCTCGTCAAGACTCCACTGTGCTGGATGAGACGGGAGCCCTAGCTCAGGCTAGTAATAAAACCCCTTTATGTTTTTGCATTGCTGTGGATGTCTTATTCTCTCAGTTTTGGGGACTCGGACTCTGGGCATAACAGAAGGGGTCCTCAAAATGTCTTATTTATTTTTTAATGTCTTAGTTTTGATTCGCCCTAGAAAAGCAGTCACACATTCAGGCCAGAAACCCAAGTCAGGAAAAACAAGGTGCACTGATAAGGAGAACATCTCCTCTGTCATTTCCCCCTGGAACTAGGCATCTGGGCAACAAAAGGGGCATGCAACAACCCCTAACAAGTGAAAACACTCTTTATGTCTCATTCTCTAGAAGTCACCCTCTTCCTTTTAGTATCATTTGTTGTATAATTAGTGGTTTTAAAGCACCCTTCCTCCATCCATCCTTGAAGTCGAGTCCTAAAGGAAATCAACCCTGAAATGTTCATTGGAGGGACTGATGCTGAAGCTGAAGCTGCAGTTCTTTGACCACTTGATGTGAAGAGCCGATTCTTTGGAACCGACCCTGATGCTGGGAAAGACTAAAGGCAGAAGGAGAAAGGCCAGCAGAGGATGAGATGGCATTATCGACTCAATGGACATGAATTTGAGCAAACTCAGGGAGATAGTGAAGGACGGGAGCCCAGCATGCTGTAGTCCATCCAGTCCCAGAGAGCTGGACACGACTTAGCAACTGAACAACAGCTACTCCATCCACCCAAATTGGGATCCACTCCTTACGTCTGTCCCAAAGATGAAAGCTAAGAAAGTATATTATCTATAGGTCCAATGGAAAAAGGCAATCTGAGACCTTTTCTCTATTCTCAGTGCCCAATATGCACACCCAGTGATGCTTGGGGTCATCCCCTTTATAGCCAATTAACTTGCTTAAGTCACAGTAGCATTTCGATGGAGAAACCATCCAAATGGGGAATATGTTTTGTTGGTGAAAAAGAGCTTCCCCTAATTATGATTCAGGAAAACAGATCAGTGTGGTTCATCTCTAATTGCATGACTATAAAAAATGATTTAAAAGACATCATCACACTGAAAGTAGATTTAGTAAATTTATTTTGTATAAATATAATACATAACATTATTTACACTGCTAATATTTTATTTATAAAGGATCTATATCTCTATATGGACAATAAGATACAAACATCATTTTTAAAGTAAGTGTTTCTATAAATTTATGTCATTTGAAAAAATAGTATTTCAAGATTGGTTCTTAACATGCTATGATGAACTCATATAAAAGAAAGTTGCCACCATTCGTCCTAACCACCCCCTCAAAAACAGGGGGGAATTTGATATTGAGACTTTTTTTAACATTTATCTTAACAAAAAAATCCAACTAGAAAATTTCCATTAGAAAATAACATTAGAAATGGCATAGGCTCCAGAATATTTGTGTTTTAGAGGCATTCAAAAAAGAGTAAGAGATCATTTGAATTAATTTAATTCACAACAGTGTCCAGTGAATGCAAGGCACTCTGCCAGGTGCTGAGGAGGAATCGCAAACGGACAAGATAGTCACTCTTCTCAAGGCTAGAATGTGATAAGCACCATAAGAAAGTCTGTTCAGGAGCCAAAGGCTACAGGAGCATAGAGAGAGGAGGGACTAGATCTAATCTGCAGGAATGGGGAGAGGCTAGGATCAACCATTAGAAGTCTTAGGTAAACAGGCAGAAAAATGGGGTCGGGAGAGGACGAGAAAAGACAAAAAGGGTGTGAACAGAGGAAGGTAGGGTCGGGGTGCCTGCCACATGACACCTGAGCAAAAGCATTCACGCCAAACCACTCGGAAGCCAGTGAAGGTTGTAAAGAGCAGGAGTGAAACTAGATTGGAACTATGCTTAACAAGGTGGGTCTGGCAGTGTTTAAATGGGACCATGCAAAGGCACTGGAATTAGAAGAAAAGTTACGCCCATCACTGGGAAGAGGTAACAAGGACTTGAGCTAGGGTGGATGCAATAATAGGACAAAGAAGATGGAAAGGACACAAGGGCAATTGTAGAGGGTCTTGTTGAGACCTGGAAGCAGATTTTGGAGCCAAGTATGGTATTTCTCCATTGTAGAAGAAAATATACAGATCTGAATGAAAGGAAATTGAGTTTTAGACATTTAAAGCTTAAAATGCTTAAGATATAGATGTCCAACAGGTACTTGCAGGATGGTGGGAAGAGCAGGTCTAAGATGTGAGTTATAATATGGGCCATCTGGGACTTTTGAGTTCGAAATGGTAAGAATCCTGTCCTTATTTTCTTCAACAAATATTTTCTCTTGAAAGATGCAAGGTAGGTATTTCGTGAGAAACTGATGTACCAGGAATAGAACAGTACGTTTTCAAGGACTGTGCAGTATACTAAGGGAAATAGGATTTACCTCTCTGGAAGCCCCTGTGATGACATCTGACTACAACAGATCTCAAATTTAAAAAACCGAGTACATTGAAAGCTCACTCGAAGACATGAATCAAGATATGCTGTGATGACATTTACATTTTAACTAAATTACTAAATAGTAGGCTTTCCCTATTTCTGGATATATTCTACCATCCAAATATAAAATACACCTTTGGCCAACAAAACTATACTTTAAAGTTATCCTCACTTGGTTGGTTCATTACAGCTTTATATTAAAGTTTGCTCTGATGATCTCATTTTAAGAAATGCTACTACACAATCAATCAAGCTTTTAGTTATTAAAAGGGAGATGTATCTTGGGAAAAGACAATAGCAGGATACTGGGTACATTAGGGAACAAGGGGAAAGAGGTTGGGAAGAGGTTCAGAAACACCAAAGATAAACTTTCTCATTTTCTTAGACTCTGGTGGGTCCTCTATGTTTAAAGCTGCCACAGATAAGGGAGCAGCACTGCCCAGAGACACATACCAAGGTCGGCCTTCCCCTAGTTTGTTTGACCTGGCATCTCTTGTCTAGGTTTCTTAAGCATCCTTTTGGACTTAACTTTATAATTACTCTTCTTTCTCCTTATGAATAAAAGGAGACACTAGAGACACATACCAAGGTCGGCCTTTCCCTAGTTTGACCTGGCATCTCTTGTCTAGGTTTCTTAAGCATCCTTTTGGACTTAACTTTATAATTACTCTTCTTTCTCCTTATGAATAAAAGAGACACTTGAAAAGGATTTGATGGAAGCACATGTTATCAATGTAGAAAATACACTAAGCACTATTGGGATCTCAGTACTGTTTATGTTTTCTTCTCATTTATAGAGTGCATGCAACATCTTTTTTTTTTTGCTAAAATGTTAGCTTCAAGAGTGGTTTTAAAAGTATCAACAGCTTTATAACAAAAAATATATAATCAGGCTTCTCATTTGACATTGAATGAGCAAGGTTAAATAATTGATCAGCTTCAGTGAAGTTATGAAGGACTGATAAGGGAGAAAGGGAATGTAATACTATTCCACATTTAAAACATCGGGGTGGCGGGGAGGCTGGTAATCCGATAGCTTCCTCAAAAGGCACCATATTTTATATTTTTCAAAGCCCTCCATGGGGCTAAGCCAACACTAGCATAATCATACATGCGCTTCACATGTAATTAGAACTATTAGAAATCTGTGCACTGTTTCTTAAATATGTAACTAATTCTTGATTCAGCCAACTGTTAGAAAGACAGAATAACCACTGGCTGATAATTTTCAGATTCTGTTTAGACCAAACCTTGCAGTCAGAAGGTTGAAAGCTCAAGAGAAGGAGAGAGGAATCCCAGTAACCTGTTTTACAAAATGCTGATCCTGTGAAACCCAGAGAAACACTTCATAAGGCATGACCTTGGTCTCTAAAAAGGACGCACTAAAAACTGCAGGGATTTTAACATGGAAGCCTTATTTATGCTATCTTGGTTAAAGTCAATGAGATGCAAAGAAATGTTAGTTTACCTACAGCTAACAGAAAGACTTGGAAGTTAACATGCAAGGACTGTACGTGAGGTTGCAAGAGGGTCTAAAATGATTCCACAGCAAGCAATAGCCAGAAAACGACAGCAGTCAAACTCGAGTTGTAGAGCCCCTGGTGCTGCAACAAACATTCAAAGGGCTTCAGAAGGCCCTCGGTAACTCTCTTGGCAATCACAGAGATAATACGAATTAGGAAATTCTTTATATAACAGCAGAAAGGAAATTTCTTGTGCCTTTTATTCAAAATTTCTTGCCTTTGAAGATACTTTATATTTCTTTTAAGCTCAGTCAATAAATTTATATTATGAACATCAGGAATGACTTTAATCATAGTGTTAATTTAATTTTACTTCTGCTCATTAATTTTATCTATAAAGCAGTTCCTATGTTAAACAATATGTGAGCCAAAATAGGAATATAAGTCCTTCCTAATGAGGTATGCTGACAGCTGTTTAAAGGAAAATATAAAAAAATATACTTTAATTACCAGAAAGGATATAACACAAAGTGGTATTTAAAAATCTTTTAAAAATGATTACTATACAATTTCTAATACTGGCTTAGAATATGTGCTTTTTGATATGGTAATTCCAGTTCATTTAAAAAATCACAATATTATAGAAAATGTAACATTCTTTTTATATACAAATACCTCTCTACTACCTTGGGCTCAGAACACTTAGAAGAGCAAGGGACATTATGTAATATAATACTCGCCATATTTTGCTTCTTAAAGGAATAATACATTTATGTTTGTGTTGAAATGGTAGTTTTTTTCTTTTTTAAAGATTAGACAATGTAAAGGCCACAGAGTTAATTATTTGTGTTGCCCTGAAAATGGAAATATTCTTTTTCCTACTCACAACTGAGTTAAATGAAAATTCAGATTCTATCCCTTTGCTGTAATTCCTTGATGATATAACATTATCTCATAGCACAAGAGGTACGTAACAGTAGAAATACTTTAGACAATTTACTGGAATTTTGTTTCAGTTACTGAGGTAGAAACTGGCCATGTGTTTTTCCATTAAAAGATACAAAAATTCATCTAAATGTATGGATTCAAAGACATACATTTTCCTCATCAGCTGTTTAATCATAATTTCCAATCCAAAGACTGTATAGAAATTCACTCCTTGATGTGTGTTTTTCATTTACCATGACTTATACTGGTGAGTCTGAGTGAACTCCGGGAGTTGGCGATGGACAGAGAGGCCTGGCGTGCTGCGACTCATGGGGTCGCAAAGAGTCCAACAGGTCTGAGCGACTGAACTGAACTGAGCTGACACTGGTGAGAATGTTACAAAGTAACATTGTAAAACACACTGAGAAAACAGGATGGACTGTGTCACAAACAGTTAATACAGTATTAAGTTTTCTGGTTTCTAAAGAAAAGGTACTTCAGAATACAGTGTGAATCTCACAAATAACTCTGACCGTTAAGTAAACAATAAAATTTTAATAAATAACATACATGAAAAACAAACATTTTTTAAAAATTACCTTATACCTAATAAAATAATTTCTCTGATAAAGATTTTACTTGGATTCATCTTGGCATTGTTCAGTTATATAAAATGTTTGTACTGCACTTATTCTGATGAAATTCCACCCTTTCGGAATCACACGAGATGAAACCAACACAACTACAATATTGTGCCTTCTTGAAATGCTTCTATCCACCTGTAAGAGAAATTTGTTAGACTTGTAAAATGCAGTCATCCAACATATGGTAAGACAATACTATAGACCACAGCTATTCTCTTGGATCCAATTACCCTAACAGTACATTTAAGATCTTTTCTATAGCAAACGAGAATTCTGTATGTATGAAACTACCCTTTATCTGGTAACTTGGACCAAAATTTGGCCTGAAGAGTGCATCTCTTATTTTTTTTTAATGGTCAATTTAAAATGCAAATGGCATATAAGTTATACCATAATAAAAAAAGATTTTTTAAATGTCAAGTGTTCTTTAAAATTAACACATTTTAATATTCTGTAATGTTAAAATATAGCAGCCCATGTGATATTAATAAACTCAAAGATAAATTTATAAATTAGCCTGTATTAATTCTAAATAAGAACTAAGCTGATTCTTTTCATCCAACTACATTTAACTCTCTTGAAGGGATTTCTATCTTGTTAACTATATAAGGAAAAGATACATATTCAAAAGTTCAACAGCTGATCATGAACACAAATAAAAACGATGAGAAATATAATATCTAACAGAACTGTAGGCAAAAAAAGAAAAATAGCTGTGTTATAATTTCAAAGTATTCTTCAGTACCCAGAAGTAATCATTTGGATTAACAGCTATGTATGGTTGGAAACCCTAATACAGACTGAAAAAAAAGGCTTATAGAGTACTTGTAATATAGTATCTGATTATTATTGAGGGGGAACATGTTTAATTCTGATACATTAGTTGTAACTACCTTAATAAAAGACAAGCCTTACTTAAAGCATTCTTTTAGATTTGCGTGTACTTTGAGAGCCTAGTGAGAAAACATTAGCACCACTTGGTGAAATATTTTTATTTTGAGGCCAAAATAAAAATCTAGTGAAAGGGAGGTGAACTGAATTGTTTTGTTCACAGAGGACCTCAGTTTCACAGAGATACTCTTCTCTATGTCAAGCAATCTCATGACATCTAAATAAATATTCTTTTTGGAATTTTGAAGAGACTATTTCAACCACTTCCATCTAAAATGATATACATTTCCTTCTACTCAGTCACTGGAAATAGCATAAGAGACTCTTAATGTGTTTGACCTTCTCCCCAAAGATGTAAGTTAGCAAGCAGCTGTTTAAGCTCCTGCCGTTCCATGGCACGATTGACTCACTGGATTGCCAAAATCCCAGAATGTTTCAAAATAAAATTCTTCACCTCATTGGACGAGAGGTCAAATACCTCTGCTTCCCTTCCTTACAGCAAAGCAGCTTCATGCTGCTTCCTCGGAGGTCATGTGTACACAAAATATTTTGGACAGAACTATCTATTTTCTTTTCCTCTCTGCTTCCTGAAAATATTCCAGATACTCTTGCCTATCTTTAAAACAATTCTAAAGAGTTTGAATAACATGTTAAATCTTTCTAAATGGGATCTCTGATTTATATTCTTCATTGATCCCATGCATGGAAGTACATTATTTTTAAAATCAATCATTTAAAGTAACAATTTGAAATCTCATGCATGAAAAAAAAGGCTAAATTACTTACTTCTGAGCTGAGTGAGCATCATCTGCTTTGAATACATAAAATAGCATGTTTTTGTGCAGTAACTGAAACACTCTAGACTCTGAATTCTCATCTTTGACTTGAGCGACTGTGAAGCCTAGTAAAGGTTGACTCTCCAAAGCTGCCACATCCTAAATTTACAAAGACACAAAGGAAGACGGACTTTCAAAATGATACAAAATTCAGACCTGCAACTTTTTATATGAAAAGCTCTAATTTAATTTCAAACAAACACACATACATAATACAATGGCAATTCTAGCAACAAACTCACTTTTCATTTATTCAACAATATTTATTGGGCCACCTCCTCCCCACCCATCAGACACTGCAGTAGACAGTTTTTAATGTGTTCGTATTCACTGATTTCACGTTATTTCCCTACAACCATGGGAAGTGAGTAAGTACATCACTTTCCTTTTAGGGATGCAAAAAACTCAGAAAGGTGACATACCCGTCTTACCAAACTTCTGCCTTTAGTGAAGTAGTCAGTAGTCACATGATATCCCCCAAACTTAACATTTTAACACTATGGAAAATTCCTAACATCTTTGAGTATCTTTAGGTACAAAACAAGGACACTGTTCATGTCAAAAACAACAGTAATATCTCCCCCTCTCAAAGCAAAGCAAAAGCGTAGACAAACAGATTAGGCAAACACTAATTCTTTCTAGGTGGCACTATAACAAGACTCCAAATTATTCATGTTTACATTTCAGATCTTACCTCACTTGCAGCATATGTATATAGTACTTTATTTTTTATGACAAACCACAAGTGTTTCCAAGGTTTTTTATTGCCCTTTGATCTGTACAAGTAGCCACTCATAGAGGAATCTTCTGTGTTTGCTGATACCTAAATAAGCAAACCCCATACACAGTTTAATAGTTTTTAGACAAAATCAAAATTTAAGAAAACAAAATTGTTTTTGATCATTGATGCTGAAAGCTATAACCATAATAATATCGTGCTTAAGAATGAAACTGTTTATGTTCAAAATCTGCTGCTGTACAGATTGAATATTGCCATTACCATGAGCATAAAATCCTTCCTTTTAGAAGCAATTCCAGAATTCTACCTGGTTTACCGGTGCTTGCATGTATAGTGGGTTTCTTAGTGGGTTCCACTAGGTTTTCTGGGTTGCCAGGAGATGAATAACCTCAAATGACAAAAATGCCTTTTTCAAGCTGTGTTTTGGGGATAGTATATGTTGTTTATTGCTCTCATTTAGGGGTGTTAGGGAAAATTACCTAAACCTTCAACTTTGTTTCTAAGATAACTCTGGATTTCTACAAATTATATCAACAGATAAGTAAAAAGGAAATTCTATTTTGGGGGGGAGGGGGTCATACAGCTTATAGGAATCTTAGTTCCCTGGACAGGGATCAAACCCCTGCTCCCTGCATTGGGAGCTCAGAGTCTTAACCGCTGGACTGCCAGCAAAGTCCCAAGTGGAAAATTTATATCTAATGTTAAATTAGAATGTCTATTAAGTGCAAGTAAATCTGTATACAGAAATAACATCTTATATAAGACTACCAAGTAATTAAAAAAAAGGAAAACTACAAGATTTACATTCAAAGGAGGTTTCTCTTAAAATGCAGTTACACTGTGATACTACTGATACTAAGTACTTAGGTTAACTGTTGCTATCATTGCCCGAAATATTTTGTACATTGCTCTTTTGGAATATTTTACAATTAATTTAATAGCCATGTAAGACTAATCACAATACTGAATAATCATACATAGTCCTCTATTATCTTTTTAAAAGAAAAATTAGTGTTAAACCAGTTTAATCACCTAATTCTCAAAACTTTCACTCTAATGATGCATTTAAAAAATAAGTGAAATTATCGATTCAAGAGACACAGTCTGCCATTACTGAGGGTACTGAAGTTTTGAATGTATGTAATTCTAAAAGATGAATTTCTAAAAATGTACTGAACATCAATGGAATAATAAAAAATTTTCCAATTCCTTAAAAAGTTAAACACAGGATTATTGTATGATCAAGCAATTTCACTCCTAGGTATATAATCAAGACAAATGGAAGTGTACGTGCACATGGAAATCTGTGTACCAATGTTTACAGCAGCATTATTCACAATAGCCGAAAGGTGGAACAACCCAAGTGTCCCTCAATGGATAAATGGCCAAGTTGTGGTATATGTCTAAAAAGGAGTACTGTTCAGACACAAAAAAGAAAGTGCTGATATATGCTATAACTTGGCTGAATCTCAAAAACACTGTGCTAAGTGAAAGCAGCCAAACATTCAGGATCATATATCGCATGACTCCTTTTACATGACAGATCCAGAACAGGCACGAGTAGATTCACGGCTGCCAGGAGGTGGGGGTCAGGGGTGCGGGNGTCAGGGGTGCGGGTGGGGGTGGGGAATGATTATTTAACACACACAGGGCGTTCTTATGAGGTGATGAAGAAGTTTTGAAACTGGAGCAATACAGAAGCTATATATCACTGTGAATATACCAAATACCATTGAATTGTATATCTTTAAACAGTTAATTGTATGTTACATGAATTTCACCCCTGTTTAAAACAAAAGACAAAAAATCACAGGTTTCCAAGGAGACTACTTTGACATGTATAGAACGTATTAGAAAAAGGAATTTCCCCTGTGTGGCCACAGAGGCACAAAGCAATGGTTTTCAAACTTCGGTAGACATACACCTGAATCACTGAGAATGCTTGTTCAAGTTTCTGATTCCACACAGCTGGGCCCAAGAATCTGCATTCCTAGTGAGTTCCCTGGTGGTGCTGCTGCCACTATGGAGGACACTGAGAACCAGCGGAGTCAGGGGAGAAAGCAGAGGTTTGAAAGTGGAAGGCCCGTTTGTGTGCTTGGGTAGAAAGATGTACAAAAGAGGAATGGAATTAGGTTGAGTCTAGTCTATAGGCCATAAAGAGTTTTTGTAGCCAAAAACTCTGTGGAGTGCTGACTAAAGAGGGGAGCACGTGTCAGAATTATAAACAGTGACATCAACATTGAGAAGTGAAAAATTACAAAGAACTGAAAATTATTTCAGTTGGTTAAAAACTTCAAAGTTTTTGAATGTAGACTTAGATTCAGGAACTGCGTGATAGAAGAAAAAGAGTTAAGAGGTATTCACTTAGCCGGCTTCTCCAGTTCCACAGGAAACTTGGCAAATGGAACTGTAAATCCCATTCTTACTATTTCATGGGGCTGGCTATAAATCACTTCCTAGTATTTCAACAGCCATGATGAAATATGCTCAACTTTACAGGAGGAACATGATCTTGGTCAAATTTTTAGAGTTCCTTTCTTCCACTTTTCATGATGGAACACCTCGACAGCAAACAAGCAAGAGAACAAAATTTAAAATGCTACTTTCCTGGGCACAAAACCAATTAATAAACTAACCAAAACAGGAGTGACTAGAAAGGCAGGACTATTTGATCTCTTGACATCGGCTGATTTAACACTTGACTTTGAGGAACTGGGACAGGATATCAGCGATGCATACGGATTTACTCCAGGGGCAGGTCAAGCTTTGTAGGTTATTAAAACTTAAAAATTTTTTCTGTTAAGTTGAAAGAAGAACAACCAACTATCAGTGAACAACCTACTATATCAGTTTTATATAAACTACTGAAAAAAAAAATAAGCCTTGTAGATGAGTAAATGCTAACAAAATGCCCCCAATAGTTTATAGACTTCTTCCCTCTGATAAGGGGTCTCCTCAAAGTAATTTTAAAAATTAACACGAGTCCAAGTTATCTTTACTTTCTATCACTGCTATAAAATGCTTTCCAAACCTTTCAACAGTCATTTTCTAAATGACTCAGGTCATAACGGAGATAAGAGAGGCCTAAGCCATATCCATCTTCGGTATTAAAATGCATGTCTTAACAGTGGTAGGAAATGGCATCTTCCTTTATGAAAGAAAAACTAAAGTACTATTTGGGTATGAATAATTCAGCCTCTATCAAGTTTCAAGTTTAATGGAAACACTTACTTCTTTAAGAGCAGCTGGGATTTTTTTCTGTTTCCTTCCTGATGGAATACTATGTAAGACTGATGATAAGGCGCTGGAAGGAGACTTGTGATTTCCAGGGGATCCAAACTTAGGAGAGTGCTGGTGATCTAAAACAAACCAGGTACACTTATGGAACCATCGGTAAACATTCTGCAATTCAATTTAATCCAAGTCAATAAACACTGTTGTGCAAAATATCCATGGAAGGATACTTAAGAGACTTGTGTCACTGAGGCCCCTGGGAAAGGAAGCCAAATGGGTGGAAGTTGAGTGGGAGGAAGACTTTCCACTGTCTATTTTTTACTTTTTTCAACTGCAAACCATATGAAAGAATTGCCCCTTTATGCCTGTAGAATTCTGAAACATGTTCATGTACTACCAACTTAAAACACTAAATTGAAAAAACTTCTCTCCTGACTTAAAAAACAAAACTAACAACATCATTTAGTATCTAATATATGACCAAATAACATTACATAAAATTTTCGAAAAGAGACTATAAGGCAAGAGGAGGCAGTAATTAATTTTGACTGCAGACGTTCAAGGAAAGCTGGGAAAAGAATGAGTTTTGAGCTGGCATCAAGGTATAAGTAGGAGTCTGGCAAGCAAAAAAGAGGAGGAAAAATACTTCGTGAAGAAAAGTCAGCATAAGCAAAAGCATAGAGATATGAAATTAGATCATCTATTTGGAGGTGAAGCTGGAAAAAGGAGGACTGGTTCTAAGGACTGTCTTTTAGGCAGTGGGAAATCAAAAGCCTTCTGGGCTAGGAAGTAGACTCAATTTAGAAAACTGTCTAAATGTGACAGTAGGAAAGGGGAAGGATTTGCAAGAGAAAAACCTGTTAGGAAAGTAGGACAGCAGTCAGATGAAAGATAATGAAGGCTTTGTTAGGGTGGAGATGCAGAAGTCAAGAGCAGGACAGATTTTTCGAAGATAAATTTGACAAGATTTATTGACTAAATGGGTGACAAAGGAGTATTCAACAGTGGATTTTGAATGTTTGAGCCTATATTAGATACTCAGAGAACAGAGGGAGGAACATAAGGCTGGCAGGAGATCAGGTGAATGTTTCTTTTTGGAAAATGTATACAGAAAATAACAAACAATTCCTCTATTAATGTATGGATTTTGAAATAGCATGTCATCCAGTTTCATTCACTTAGACATTCTCATCTGCTAATGAAAAGCTGTTCTTCATTGCCATGAAGGATCATCTTTTAAAAGTTTAGATTCTCTAAGTTTCAGGAATTCTAACTAAAGGATCTTTTCTCAAAATGTAGACCTGAGCTGCATTCATCTTAACTGGAGGAATGGATACTTGCCAGCAGATATAACTCATCATTTTGTAGCTGGTAAAAAGCTGCACATTTAGATTTAGAATAAAACCTCACACATCAGTCCAAGTGACTAGAATAAGGCTAACAAAGTGCCACTTGGTATGTTTTCATAGAGAACTACTTGACTGATAGATAAAAATGATTTGTAATATACATAGATGTGAAAGTAGAAACTTGACACACGAAACTGTAAAGCAATTATCCTCCAAGTAAAAATAAATAAATTTTAAAAAAAGAAAGCTTAACTAAATTAGGAAAGCAAGATACTTAATATTTTGAGAGAAGTATCACCGATTATATTGCTAATAGGCCCTATAACGATTCTTTTAGAAGGTTTTTTTTGCAAGCATCTGGGGCATAAAGGAATTTTTCAGTTAAATCTTTACTTATACATTACCTAATTTCTGCAGTTCTTGGAAACAGTGTTCACATACTCTTGCTGGTTGATTTTTCAGGTAATCTAAGCCATACTTATTTGATGAACAAGCTTGGCATACAATCTGCAAACACATTGGAATTATTTCATTTCATTTAGAATAACCTTTGTATCTAAACCATCAGTCACAATTTATAGCTCAGTCTACTTTTCAAAACCTGTTCATAGTCATTGAGTCTCAATAACAACTCAGCAGAGGTATGTAGGGAACTCACACACAATACCACATTTGAAGAGGCCACAGATTATCACTGATTGCTTATGACAGATAATAACATACTAATGGAGTTAACAGGTGCAAAATGTTTAGAACACTGCCTGGTGGGTAGTAAGTGCTATGTTAGCTGTACCGTCATCACTGTCATTGCCATCATCGCTGCCGCAACCATGAATACCTCTGTTGTACCTCTTCGTAGCGTCTGGCCTGTATTAAATGTTCTCTAAATAACATCCATTAAATCTTTACAGTCACTCTCTGACTTCACTGTTACTATGCACATTTTACTGATAATGTTATGAAAACTTAGAAACATGACAAAGGGTAACTGCAACACTGAAAGTTTCCTCCTGTTAAGAACGTAGTATTGGGACAAATGTAGTTTCAACAATTACCTATAAATGTGAGCATCTATTTAATTGTGAATTTGTTAGTTTTTTTTTTTTTTATTTTTTAATGAACATGTTCTACTGTTGACATCCTAAAGTAATCTTGGGGTAGAAGGAGTAAGTTTCCTAACAAGATTGCCTCATGCTAAATGTTTAGGGAGGGATACCAGTCATGAGACAGTTTCTCTCCTTCCTACCCTACAATGGTTTACAAGGGGAAATAACACTTCTTCACCATGTACAGCGTGGAGCTAATGAAAATCACAAGGGAAGTTGAGTATGATCCTCTCCAACCTTTCCGCAGGCCCGGCAGTGATGTCGTCTCCAGGTGAGAGTAAATTCACTGGTGCAGATCATACACATAGTGGCCCTGGTATCAGGAATCCAGATGGGAGCCTTAGATCCAAGAGGACTAACCTCGTCTTTATTTTCTGAGTCAGCCTGTAGAAGAATGACTTCTGATTATTTCTAGGCACACTGCCTGCTACAGCTCAAATCTTTTTATTTTGCACTGGAGGCTCACAATGCTGATGGTATCATTAAGGATGTGGATGAAACAGGAACAATCGTATTTTTCATCTTCTCAGGACATTAAGATTAGCTACATTCCAACAATCCTCTAGTGCAAAATTGCACTACCACTGCCTGTGGTAGTGCAATGACAGCTGATTAGTTTCTTCTTCAAACTATGCTACTGTATTTTCTACAGTGAGGTCTTATAACCAGAAAAATTATGAATGTCCTATATACTATCCTAGACTTGTAGACATTAATAGAATAAACATTTAGGCTCTGAAATTACACACATACCCAATCCTTCTGTGAAGCATATGCTGCTTTTCTAAACTCCTGGGAAAAGTTTAAGGTGAAAGTGGTTTGAAATGCACTTAAAAAACACACAAAGGGAAAGACAATACCTCATCAAGACTCCGACTAGGACAGAATGTGATTCTTTTCTTGGCATACTCTTCTATTGACCTGGAAATGGCTTCGAGCCATTCATCCCTTTCTGGGGCAGAACTGTTGGGGGCAAAAGAGGTTCTATCAGCCAGATGTCAGCTCTTTATTCTTTGCCTTTTTCTTACTTTTTTCCCTTCTGCCATGGCAACAGATTCCACCACCCTCCAACAATGTGAGTCACAGGCAACAACGTGGAGGTTTCTGGGCACAAATAACCAGCGGGCATTTAAAGAACATATGGCATTTTAGCAAACACAACACTTCTCTTCTTTCCAAAGATACCACTTTCTAAAACTGAATGGCTTTTGAAGTCTCCTAAATTTGGAGGTATTTTTGATTGATTTAAGGGGTATTCATGCAATTAATAATTGTGATTACTTATATAACCATGGAGCTTCCTGAGATATAATCCTAGCTTTAAAAATATTCCAAGGAATCAAGTTTCAAATCCAAATTTACAACACAGAATACTAAATATTTTTAGGTTACTAAATACTCTAGAAAGGGCACTAGGGTAAAGGAAACATATTTTTGTCATAAACAGAAGCTGAAGGCATGGTTAATAAGGTAGAGAGCCTTCAGTGGTTATTAGGGCTCCTCTACCAATTCAGTCCATCACATTTTCTGTTCTTACCCTCAGTTCGTCATGAAGTGTATGACTCAGATATAAATAGAAATGGGCAAATAGGGGGATAGCCTGCTCAGAAAAATGCATTCTTGTTCTATGTTTTTGCAAAGAGGCCCTCTAAAAAAATTCTATGGTGACTCAGAATCATTACCGATATCGGTGCATTTGTTTTGCAAACTCAGGAGGGGAGACACATTTCAGGTACTGTGTGTGTATGTGTGTGTCTTTGTAGAGAGAAAGAGAATTTAATAATAAATGTAAAACTCTATCATAATAAAAATCCATTATAATAATGGGAATGTTACTGTGTAAGAAAATGTGTGTTTTCTTATTTTTAAGAGAAGCATACTCAAGTATGCAGGAGTAAAATGACCTGATATTTGCCATTTGTTTTAAAGTACTTTTAGAAAAAAGCAAAATCTGTGGCAGAACCTTGGTAGTTTTTTGAGTCTTAGTGACCAAATAATGCAGGTTCGTTGTAGTCCTCATTCTAATTTTAAGTGCGTAACTTTTAAGTAATGACTTTAAAAGGAAAAATTCCATCATAAAAAATTATACAAATAGGCATATTTTGATGAACCCAGAGCACATCAAGGAGATACTTTAACCTTCCCCACCATAATCATTCTCAGAAATGAAACTTCTAAATAAATGGCTTCAGTACCATTTAGAAAATGCACTCATACAGATATTAAAAGGAAGGCATCCAGTTTACAAACAAAATTTTAAAACTAGTATATTTTTCAAAGTTTCATTATATATCAAAACCAAAATAAAATAGAAATAGCCCCTATCTCTCCCACCTCAGTTACCTCTACTATTCCACATCACTGTCCCACTGGCTGCCGCTAACTTAACATTTACCACATCATCAGCCAGTTGTGCTGACTGCGCTCTGTGCAAATGCCATCACACCTCATATCCTCAGAGAAACATGTCTTTCCCCCAATCCCAATTTCACATACCATCTCCATCTATAGAAAAGCAATGTGAAGATGTGACCCGTTAGATGATTTGCTTTAGACAATATGATGCTCAGGATGCTCAAGTGCTCAGTCCTGTCTGACTCTCTGTGACCCCATGGACTGGAGCCCACCAGGCTCCTCTGTTCATAGGATTCTCCAGACAAAAATACTGGAGCGGGTTGCCATTTCCTTCCCAGCGGATCTTCCCGACCCAGGGATCAAACCTGTATTTCCTGCACGGGCAGGCAGATTCTATACCTCTGCATCACTTGCGATGCCTTAGATAACAGGCTGCTGTGATAAATGGTGACTTGGTATCAGACCCAGGTGTGGCTAAGGATGGAACCCTTCACCACCAGGCCATCTCTAGACCCTGTTCCTGTCCTCTGAAGAGTTGTGCTATGAGAACACGGGCCCAGGTTCTGGGTAAACATTCATAAAATATTACTGTCTCCCCGCCTTCTCTCCTTCCCCAACTTTTCACTGGAAAAGGTAACAGAAAGCAGAGAGACAGATGGCTAATTTGAGGATTGCTGTCTGATTTTTCTGGAGCCCTGGGAGCATGTGGAATGTGATTCGACTGCAAATCATGTCACATATGCTGTTCTTTCATTTGGTTATTCCTGGCTTTTTCTTGTATGGGCTTCTGCCAAAACAATGTTTATCAGCTCTTGATAAAACACGTCTCAGAGACCACACACATTTGCCTCGAGCATCAAGTGCGGACATTCTAGCCCTGCTTTTGTGACATGGTTAAAAGAAGAATCAGCATCTTCCTCCTATGAAAACACAGTTAAGCCAAGTATTCTTTTCTTTATGGGATGTGGACATTACCAGAAAGCAAATTTGCATCAACCAAGCACCTTTTCACCACTGATTGGAAAGAATTTCTAAGGGAAAAAGTTCTCCAATAGAAGGGATTTCTGGGTGCTCGACCTGACACACCATGGCCTTCTTGTGTTAACTGTGGGCTGCTACTCTGGGGTCCAAAGGCCCCATCATTTCAGTTCACTTGAATAACATTTATTGGGAGCCTCCTATGGGCCAGGCACGATGCTGTGAATCGGGCACAAAAGTACCCTTCACTTCCAAGCGCTGACACCCAACTGAGGTAAGACCTAAGAACAAGTAATCACCATACAATACAGTAAGGGTAAAGTAGATAAGTAATGCACAAATAGTAAACTACCTTATTTGGGTAGCAGAGAAGGCTTTGCAGAGGTGATGACTGACGTGCGACTGGAAGAATTACAGGATTTAAACAGGTCTCCTTGTGCACTCCCGGTCAGTCTGCTACCTTCGGTCATCACCTCTAAACTGATGACTCCCCAGGACATGCCTCTAGTCCAGTCTCCCTTCTGACATCCAGCTCCTGGCATAAACTACCTGGTGCTGACTGATGGCTTATAGGCGACTCAATCAATATGCACCTGTGTGCTCAGTTGCTCAGTCGTTCCCGACTCTGAGACCCCATGAACTGTAGCCCACCAGGCTCCTCTGTCCATGGCATTTTCCAGGCAAGAATACTGGAGCAGGTTACCATTACCTTCTCCAGGGGATCTCCCACATTCACATCTGAACCTCAATTCCTGATTTCTCCCCAAAGCTCCCAGTTACCTATCGCAGCAACCTGATACACTGTCCAGGCTAAAGACTCAATCTTACTGCCTCTCTCATTTCCTATGTCCCATTACTCACCGCCTTCAGTTCCCTCTCAAACTATTCTCCACAGAGTAACCAGATATTCTTTTTAAAATGCCAATATGATCACATCATTCCTTTGTATAAACCTTTCAGTGGTTTCCTGTGGCTCTTAGGCTAAAGATCAAAATCCACAAGACAGTTCTGCCTAATTTTTCTCCCTGTCCCTTCTGGTTTATCTCAGCTCACTGTCCCTCTCATTTGCTGTGTTCAAGACACAGTGGCTTTTCAGTTCTTTGAACATGCCACGCCACCTGTTCTACCTCGGGATCTTCGTTCCCACCACTCCCAGTGGCCAAGTGCCCCCTCCTTTTCTCTTTGCCAAGCTATCTAACTCCTACTTACCCTTCTTACCTCAACAGACACAGGACTTGAGGGAGGCTATCCCTAACTGCCCTTTCTCCATCAAATCTAACTGAAGCCTAGACCTCAGTCTAACCATAGTCCAGACCTCACCATCGACAGCCTCCTATCCGGTCTTCCAGCTTCTCCTCTAGTCTCTGGTGGCCTGTCATCTACAGAGCAGATAGTGTGCTTTTTTAAAAATGAAAAATGAGGTCACACCAATTCTTGGCTTAAAACCTTTGGATGGTTACCCATTACACTTAAAAATTCAGTGATCTTACTAGATCATCCTAGGAGTCAGATCTGAAAAAAACATACAACATCTAGATATTTAACTGATAGGCAACCGAAGAAAGACTGACCATCATTTTCTGAATTGTTTAATTTTTAATAAACAGAATGTTTGTTTATCAAAGCACATTTTAGTTAGAAAACTTAAGTGCAATTGAAAACTTAACTTCCCTATATGCATTTCCTCCTTACATCTTTGAAAATAAATTTCTTGATTTTAAGAACCAAGCTGAAGTATTCGCCAGGAACCTGATATACCGGAACTTGATGTTCTTTGCATTTTTTGTACTAATTCAAGAAAGAAAGAAAACAAAGAGGAAAATTCACATAGTTTCAGGTGATCAAAGTTTTTTTTTTCACTTTCTTGAAAAAAAAAAAAAAAATTTGGCTGCACTGCTTGGCTCATGGGATCTTAGATCCCCAACCAGGTACTGAACCTGGGCCCTGGGCAGTGAAAGCATGAAGTCCTAACCACTGAGCAACCAGGCAAGTCCCCTACTTTCACATTTTAAATACTGATCTGGCGGATGCTTCAAGTACTCCCTCCCTTGACAGAGCTCTGCTGCTCTAGCCAGTATCTGGGAAGCACGTGACAAACCCGGAATACAAGAATTTGCCTTCTCCTGTCATCCTGAGATTTAGTATCAGACAGCAGTGGCCTTTCTATTTCAGAAGAGTGACACGACCCAGGGAGCTGTTCCTGTGGTCTGATTTGGCAAGTCGGCACATTTGGTCTGAGACCTTGACATCCATGGACATAGGCAATATTAGAACAGTTCAAAGAATGAATTTTAGTGTCAGATCCAGATTTCAGCTCCACTGGCTCTGCTACTTAATAGCTGGTTGCCTTTTTTCACCATAAAATGGGTATATTAGTAGTAACTCACCTAAAAAAGTTATTGTGACGATTTAATGAATTAATACACAGAAAGTACTCAGGATAGTCCTGAGCACAAAGTAAGCACCATGTAAGGGTTTGCTGCTATTTTGACTACATCAGAGGTGAAGTCTGAGAGCTACCCAGACTTGTCATCCAGATCTGGCAGCAGAGCAAGCTAGAGCTGTTGGTGTCTCCCCTTCACCAATCAAATCCTGCCAGGCAGCCACTCCTGGCACTTAGCCAAACCTGAATAATGTACCTGTATGAGTCATACAGGTTCAGGTTTCCTCAGCACTTGATTTACATTATGGTCATATATTTTGCAGTACACATAAATCACTGTAGGTTTCTATCAGAGGCAAAGTGGTATTAAAATAACAACAGATTTAAAACCAAAAAAAGTTCTGTTCATATCCTGACTTTGCCAGCAACGTGGCCTTAAGAAAACAACTCAATTTTTCCGTAACTTGGTCTTCCTCACTTTTATGACACCTACCTCAATAGACTTGTTACGACCTTGGAATGTTATATGAAAACTTCCTTGTAAAATATAAAGCGCTAGATGTTTTGAAAACATTCCATATCAGTGTAGAAGGATTTGAAATACCCACTTCAAAAACAATGACTGGCAAAGCACTTTTTCGCATTATTACTCCATTCAGAGGGACATTTTAATATTTGTGCTTCTAGCATACTGCTGCATCAGCTCTCAGACATTCTCCCTACATGGTAAATCAAGAGTAAACTGCATGGGGCACTCCCTTGATGGTCCAGTGGCTAAGACTCCTCGTTCCTAATGCTGAGGGGCTGGGATCTCGTTCCTCTGGTAAGGGAACTAGATCCCACATGCTGCAATGAAGACCTGGAGCAGTCAAATAAATTAATAAAAATAAATTTAAAAAAGAAAAAGTAAACTGCATGGTATTAGGAGAGAAAAGAAGGGGGAAAAATAAGTCTAGCTGTTAACCTTAATGTGAAAAATGTTGCAGGTATCTGAGCCTATAATACTGGCAAATGTTTATATGTATTTGTAAAATGTACCTGGCTGAGAGGATGAAGGAACGTTCTACACTTTCAATCTTAAGTTCATTCTGATATGCTTCTTGGGTGGGTTTTCTGACCTGGAAGAAAGCAAAATGAACTGAGCAGACATTTCCTATGGAAAACCTCATCTCTGATGTGCAGTTAAAACTGCCCAATGCTCTCCCTCATCTGCTCCAGAAGAATGTAAACACCCACATACTAAAAGGCCCAACTTTCCCATCTTCAGGCCTTTGTTCACACTATTCCCTCTACCAAGAATGCCTTTCCCCACATCTCAGTGTGGCCAGATGTGACATAGTCTGTTAAGATTCTTGGCTCTTCCTCCAAAAAGACTTCCTCAAGTCTTCCTCTTTTCTCACTGCCAACTATCCCTCCACCATGTCCCATGAAAAGCTACACATTCTTTATTTTCTGAGCTCCCACACACTTTGTGCCTTTATAGTGATTATTTATTTCCATCTATTTTATAGGTGTTGATATGCAGTGTTATTTGCTTTCCCACTAGTTGCTAAACTCATGGGGGTTTAGAGCAAAGGTGGAGACAAAAGAATCCTGCTTCAATTCATCTTTGTATTTTTCACTAAGTCATTAACATGTTTTGTTTATAGCAGTTCTCAGGAAATATCTTGTAACTAAATTAATATATGAGGGAAAAAATGAATAAGTGAACACACGAACAGGAACACATGGAGACAGGAGAGAGAAGGATTATGAGAAAATGATCATTGTAGGGCTTTTTCTCTAAATACATCTGGGTTAAAATATACATATATATCTTCTAACAGATGCACAGACCTTCATTCCAGCCAATGATAGCATGTTGTTCAGTTTGTACATCCCAGACTGCACTGGTGTTGTATACAACAGGGCATCATTAAACTGAAAGTAGAAACATTTCATAGGACAAAGTAAAGCAAGAAATTTTATCTACAAAGATACTGGTAAGACACAAGAATAAAGGAACAAAATTACCTCTTTGCTTCAAACTCTCTCAATAAAATACTTAGATTCTGCTTATAAAATCAGAACCACCTAGGATGTTCTATTAGAATATTACTAGAAGGCCATTTCTGGAAAATGTGCTTTCTTTCCGAGTTCTATAAGAAATTTGACATTTTCTGAATTCTAAATCCCACTAAGGAACTATAATCTGCCAAAACAAAACACCGACAGAATCAATTTTTCCAAATCAGACATGAAATAAACTAGATTCTAAAAGGAAGTAAATTTCTAGTTATGCGCCATACAAGACTTTGTTTCCTATACTTGACATGCAAATAAGCACTCCAGACAGTCAAAGATCCCACTAAAACTGCTATTTGAATGTGCCAAGCTTATCTGGCCTGAACAGAGGTCTCCTTTCCCTAAGCAATTACCCCTGCCTTGGGTTCAACAGCAACACACATGGCCACTTACCAGGAAAAACATTCGGGGCTGCATGACTTTCCGAGACAGCTTCATCAGAATTCCTTCTTTGAGAAAAACCTGATTCATCCAAACGAACACCCATTTAGTACCATCACAACTACAATATATGTATACATGTAATTTCCTTTTCAACCTTCTTTACCCAGATTTTTTGTGTGGAGGCTGGATAGCATAGTTTCCTTGTGGCTTTCTACAGCCATGGTTTCTTTTAAAACCCTTAAAGTCATTTAGGAATTGGATAAGCCAGCAGAATTCTATAAAGCCAATATTGACCCCAGGGGTACCATGTGATCTAAAATGTAATTGACTGAGTATGTACTTTATCTGGAGGCTGAGCCAACATCCTGACAATTGCACTTCGTAAATTTCCTGAATTCATTCCCTCAGCCATTTTTGTGCTCCAGGAAGAGCATCAAAACACCAACAACTTCCCCCTCGTCTCAAAATTTACTCTTACATTAAAGATTGGAAATGAAATTGTCTTTAATGCTGTGTGAGGTCAGCTAGTATTACACAATAAAACGATCCTATTTAATCAGATACTCTGTGGGGTCCATTGCCATTCTCCTAATTGAACTGGACTTGTTATTAACAGTGACTTAAATCATGTATGTTTTTAAAGGATAGAATGAATGCAGTTAATCACGATTGGGTCACTGAAGACTAACAATGACAAAAAACCTATTTTCATAACTCAAATGAAAATAGCTACAAATGGTGACTAAATCCATTGTATTAAGCTTGTAAAAGGCAATCTAGAACACTTACCCGTCCAGGCTGAACTATTTCATGGTGTCCATTTAAGCTGTACTGAATTTGCATAAGTTTCTGGAAGTTGTCCTACAGAAAGACAAGCCAGAGCATATGAAGGCATAAGCTCCCAGGTACAACAGTACAACAGCCACTGAAATGAAGATACTTACTCCTTGCTTCATGGTGTCATTGGCGTGGTTGGCTACCTCTATAACAACAGCAAGGGCATCTAAAATACATAGGAACAGAAGGGGCATTTGATCACCATCATTACCAATGAAATGCAACATTAAGCAACTCCAGGTAACAAGACAACTAGTGGAAGAACTCAGTTAACTGTGCGTGGGCAGAAATATACATGGTGAAGTTCGATGAGAGCAAAAGCAACGAAAAATGGGTAAAACCAGTATTTATGAAAAGAAATGAGCCAAAGACAGACTCTGAAGATACATTATAGGGAATTCCCTGGCAGTCTAATGGTTAGGACTTCCATTGCAGGGAGTATGGGTTCAACCTCTGATCAGGGAGCCAAGGACCGATAACCAGGCAGTCTGGCCAAAAACAAAAAAGACACATTATAGACCATGCAAATCAACTGCAGGGAGTCAGGATTGTTTTGCACTGAGATTTGTGCTGTTGGAGACCACAAGGATATGAACAGGATTTAACTGGAAGCTGAGGACCATTCCAGGATAAACTGCCTTGACAGACAAGGATCCTGGGATAGGAAACCAGAATTATGAGAACCTTCGATTTAAGGTCAGGGCTTAGCTGTCTGCTCTTAGTCTGATCCCAAGAGGGAAAAATGCCACATGGAAGCATACTGTATCATAGGAAATTATACACATTATTTTGTGAGTTGGGTTACTGAGCCTCACCTGTGTTTTATTCTTTTTATTAACTTCTTGCCTTTATCAAATGTTTCTGAATGTCTCAGTCTTACCATCTTCATTATACATATAAAGGAAAAAGTGTCCCTTGTCTCCTTTTGGGCCATGGCTGTTCTCAATACAAGACAGCAGTATTCCCCTAGGGAATGCCTGGATATGTGTAAGATAACTTGTTTGTCACAATGATGGACACTTAGTGAAGGTGAATGCACCCTGGCACAGACAGACTGAGCCCGGGAGGACGAAGCTTCCTGACCACACACTATGCTGGGACCACCCTTTCAGGAGGCTGGCTCCCATGACTGCCTGACCATGGGCATCTTTGGTCCCTATAATTTCACCTGCTTCCAGGCCACTAACACTTTATCTAGTTCTATCTTCATCTGCCCAAAACAGAGTTTTAAAAGGCTTGTTATGAATAAAACACAGTTTTGTATATGGGTTTTGTTACATTTTTACTTTCTAGGTCCAAATGAATGTAACATAAAACTTCTAACACATGAGACCACAGAAATCATTTACCTTGAGTGTCTCTGTAATCTCCAGAGTCTTCTAAGAGATTTTTCAAATAATCTAGAAAAGGAAAAAAAAAAAAAAAAATATATATATATATATATATATAGTATTTAGTACAATAAAGTACTAAGGAAAAAAAATTAGTCAGCATTATTAGTCAGACCAATAAGTCAGCCTTATTGGTTAATATTCACACTCATTCTGGTTGTGCTAACTTTCTAAAAATGAAAGACTAAAGCCCTGGGGTCAATTTGAAATCAGGACACAGAATCAGAGCTAAGAGCCTAGAGGTTGCACTGGTGATTTTAGAGATGAGTAATCGGGCTACTGAGGACACGTCTCATCCAAGTAATCCCACCTCTGTAGCAGAGCCAGGATCAGAATCCAGGTCTCTGGTTCAACACTTTTACTCCAACACACAATAAATCCCAAGATCAGATGTACGTCTAGTTCCAAAATTCAAGCATTAATAAATTGAATGCCTAAGAGACTCAGACTCATCAATCTTAAGAGTCTAATAATGCCCAGAATACATACCCAAAAAATGCAATATGTGTGTCTAGACCAGTGGTTCTCAAATGGGGGCAACTTTGTCCCCCCACCCCCCTCCCAAGACATTTGAAAATGACTGAAGATATTTCTGATTATCACAACTGGGTGAAAGGGGACACCCCTGGCATTGAGGGGTTAGAGGCCAGAGATGCCGCCTTAACATCTTCCAAATGCGCAGGATTGTCCTAACGTCAACATGAGGACACTGTCAACAGGGCTGCAGTGAAGAAACCCTGGTCCAGATGAAGATGGTCTGTAAATGAGCAACATGGTACACAGCAGCTCTTGCAACACAAAATAAATTAAGGCAATAGGTTATATTTAATATGTCTTTAACACCAAGGAATATTGCTGGATTTCACAGTGACACTTCCAGCTGAGAAATGCTGCACGACTTAACTATCAAATTAAAACAAATCCCATTTCCTATAATTTCAAGACCCCACTACATGGTCTCTGCTGACTGTTCTGATTTTCTTTCTTGCTACTGCCTTACACCAGTCCTTTGTTCTTATTAAAGTTTGATTCTGCACAATTTCTTAAACACTTCCTGTGTGTTCCCTGACTCTATACTTTTTGTCTTTAATGCGCTCTTCTTCTGAATCCTTTCTCTGTCTCTGCATATAAAAACTCTACTCATAATTCATCAAGGCTCATCTCAAATTCCTCCTCCCCTACCAAACTTTCCATTTGAAAGAAATATTCTTTCCCTTTGAATAATACATAACACAGCAGTTACTCACTGTATGCCTTCTATCATTTCGTTTTTCATTAGATTCAAGGCTCCTTGTGGGCAGGGCCTGCCCACATCTGATATCATCTTTCTATCTCTCATACCACTTAGCCGGAGATTTGGCATACAAGGGACAAGGAATACTTAATGAATTTTTTTTTAATGATTTTTTTCATATAGGATTTTGTCTTAGTGGGTAAAAGGCAATAAAAGCTAAAATCAATCCTAATTCCTGTGGGAGCTGGGAAATGGAAAGAGGAAAGGCATATTAAGAGACTGAATGCATTTTATCAGTTCCAGTCTCCACTACGAGATACCATAGATGACATTAAGCCTCTGTGAGCCACAACACAGGTTCTATCTTGCCAGAGACCATCATACCACTTGCGCTCCCCAGGTGAGCGCTAGTGGTAATGAACACGCCTGCCAACGCAGGAGGCATAAGAGATGCAGTTTTGATCCCTGAGTCAGGAAGATCTCCTGGAGGAGGGTATGGTAACCCACTCTTCTGGCTTGTAGAATCCCATGAACAGAGGAGCCTGGAAGGCTACAGTCCATGGGGTTGCAAAGAGTCAGACACAACTGAAGTGAGTTAGTACCATGCAATCTCCATTTAGCAATATTATGGAACAAATATAATTTCATCCCATGGATTTATGAAGTCATGCTCAAAAAGGCACAAAGAGAAACTTGGACATTGGTGCCAGCTTTTCAAACTTAATAGATGGCATAAACATACACACCCAACTGTTGAAACTATACGTCTTTGAGACACTGATCTAAGAACCTGTGTGAGTCTAGACATGCACACTGTAACCACGCAGCCCTGGCAGGAAGTCATGGCGAGATACTGTGGGAGACGGCATTAAGCTTCTGTGAGCCACAGCAGAGGTTCTATCTCGCCAGAGGCCATCACAAGCAACTTAGACCCAAAACTAATCCGAACACACACTGGAGAGCATTCTTCCAATCAAATAAGAAAATCTCCAAAACTAACAAAATATATTGACCGTACACTATACTTAGCCTCATCCAGGGATGAAAAATGAATTTAATCTCACTCTGACCCCACTCAGAATGCATTCCCTGTATGTCATCTTTTGTGAATTCAAATATTTAACTTTTCCATGAGAGTGACAGGGTTAGGAAGAAAAACACACTCTTTTTAGGCTACCTCATTAATCAAAAGGGATGTTCCTTTAAGCCTGAGGGAGCAGAAATGAAAGCAGATTTACCTAAACATCAGATTCACAGCAAGTTCCTATTTTGTCTTTGGTTCTTGTTTTTTAATACAGAAACATATCCATGCAAACTAAGACATTTCTCTAAACCAAAAGAGGTCACTGGAGGTTGTCCGTATTAGGAAATCCTGACCTCAGAATCACTATGCTAAGCCTGATAAGTTTCTGAGTTGCATTTTCTTCCCTTGTACTCAAGTTCAGCTACTGCTCGCCAACCTAAACTTTTAGGAACAAAGTGGAAAGACACAAATTGGCTGAGCAAAAACCCCACCACGAAGCTGTTGCAAAATCATACTGTTAATCAAGGAGATAATGGGGTTAGGTTTACTTTCCTTGCCAATTAAAAAAAAAACAACAACAACTTAAAATTCAACTTTCAAAATTCAGCTTTCCAAAAGTGAATTTTAGAATTTCAACTTTCTAATGTATTCATCCATATTTTCAGGTTATCTCATTGCAGTACATCTTCCTTTTGAGAACTTTTACCTTTTCTAGGAAGACCCAACCATGAACCCCTCAGTTAAGAATCACTCCATGCCCTAACTACAGAATGAGCAGAAGACTGATCACCCTCTGAGTCAGACGGAAGGAGCAATGAAATCATCAGGTGTCCCAGTGAGTGTCATAACATAGGTGAAACACAGGAAGGGAGACGAGACAGACATGCCCGCATTGGTCATATGGAATTGTTCACTACATATCATTTAGGTCCTAGTATCCTGCTGGCCACCTGATGCAAATAACTGACTCATTTGAAAAGACCCTAATGCTGGGAAAGATTGAAGGCAGGAGGAGAAGGGGATGACAGAGGATGAGATGGTTGGATGGCATCACCGACTCAATGGACATGAGTTTGAATAAGCTCCAGGAGTTGGCGATGGACAGGGAAGCCTGGTGTGTTGCAGTCCATGGAGTTGCAAAGAGTTGGACACGACTGAGCGACTGAACTGAACTGATCCTGATGGAGATCATTTTAAAAAATGAGAACACAAGAGTCACTTCGATTTGCCATGCTGGATTTATAGTATTCCATGACTTTCCTGTTTTCAATAAACCAAGCAAAGCATTTTTCAAAACTTCAGTAATAAAAATGCCTCAAATACTACTGAAGTTATTTATGTCAAAGAAAAACAGGCTGGTGAGGTCTGCATGGGCACCACAAAATGTACTTTCCAGCCACCAGGTGGCACCATAGATTTCCCCATAATTCCCATCATCCAAAAGTAGCGGCACAAAACTAACTAATTTAGCATGTGCAGCCTCAAGGATTAAGCAAGTTAATTTTGTCCTCATACATAAGGACATATTCTTCCACGTTCTGATAAAAGAATGAGAACCTAAAAAACACCATATCTTGTTAGAGCTCTAAGTTTTCAATATATGGACTCCTAGTAAGCCTTACCATTCCTTGATTGCCTAATCAATGAATAAGCAACTTAAAGCAGAAAACTATTCAGAGGTATAGTAACAATTTCCTAAAGAAGAGTCATCTGTGAGAATCAGGGACTTTTTAATTCAACAGCACCCAGTCAGATTCCTGGACTGTTTGCTCAGAAACGGTTGATGGCAAAGAACAGAGGAAATGAGCACACACGAAGGGTAGCGTTCCAAAGTTGAGTGTTTCGAATTTGAGGACAAAGTTCTCTGGTGTCAGGTATCCCTTTAAACACAAATGCTAAACTATGGATTGCAGGAGGAACAGGAGCCTGATTAATTACTCTTCTATTACCAGCATCTAAAATAATATGCAATAAAATTGCATATTCAGCAAATGTTTCCTGAATTTATGATGGACTAAATGACATTCACTTAGGGGTTACCACTTTTTGCTCCATATTTTATTAAGCAGCTGAGATGATGCTCGGAGAGTCTGATTAATTAAAAAGTGATCCAGTCTTTGCTCTGATTCTCCTGCTTCTCAAATATGGAGAACTCAGTTGGGAACCCTTCTCAGTTCAATATGTGGTCCAGAGCTGCCTAAGTTAGTAAAGTGACCTTTCCAGGCTCTCATGCTTACCAATTCATGTTCTTGGAAAGCTGACAATGCCTTTCTGTGAATTAAGAAGACTATTTATTTCTCAGGACTTCCTCCATGGTCCAGTGCTTCCTAATGCAGGAGCTATGGGTTTGCTCCCTGCTCAGGGAACTAAGATCCCACATCCCTCATGGCACAGCCAAAAAGTTTCCAAAAGAATTAAAAAGTCCAATTCTCCTGGGCTGATGCAGTCCTTTCACCAGGGCACCCAGTAAGGTGAGCAGAGTGAAAGCTGGACGTGGAACTTGGCGGGGAGCCCATCAGGCCATAACCACTTGAGGCAACACTGGCCTATCTTAAGACTTTGATCAGTCTGGTCCAGAGGAGCAAGCCCAAAGAACTNGATTCACCTTGTTTCAAAACCAATGTAGTAACTTTCCACACATAAAAGGTTTTTTACTGAAACTTTAATAGTGCATATAACACAATAGAGACCTCCTCCCCACAAATAAAACCCCAAATCCTACCAACAGCAGCAAAAACAAACAATCCTGAAAGGGTGCATGATAGTCATCCCTGAATGGTAGAAGATGAAAAGGGACTTCTTTTTGGTATTATGTAACATACTTTTCATACACACAAAAGTGAAAGAAAGTGAAAGTCACTCAGTCATGTCCGACTCTTTGTGACCCCATGGGCTATACAATCCATGGAATTCTCCAGGCCAGAATACTGGAGTGGGTAGCCTTTCCCTTCTCCAGGGGATCTTCCCAACCAAGAGATCAAACCCAGGTCTCCCATATTGCAGGCGGATTCTTTACCAGCTGAGCCACAAGGGAAGCCCCAAAGTGCACTTGTCCCACTGAGCCAGCCAGGAAAGATTCCTTCAAAACAGAAAAGGTGATGCTTACAAAAATAAATCCTCAGAATCTTCTCACTCAAACAAATGACCAGATCAATATAAATTCTAGGCAAGAAGAAGAGCTGGGAGGGAACCTGAGGGGTTGGGTGCGGCTCCCAAAGAATAGGACTATAAGCTCAATAAGGGCAGGGACCACCATTGTGTTATGCATACAGGTGCCCAGCTCAGCGCCAGCCCTGTGAATACTGCTTGAATGAGAAAGTGGTCGATGAATGGAGGAGAAAATCTGCCCTTGACAGTCAGGTTTGAGGACAGGGTCAGAAAATGAATGCAGCTAGAGCAAAGGAAAGTAAGGCTTGCACAATTCTTCAGCTACAAAGAACACGTTTAATAGTTGTGGTCTTTATACTGTGGACAAATAATTTTTTCTTCTAAAGTAAGATTTAACTTTTTAGAGCAGTTTTACATTTACAGCTAAGCTGAGGAGAAGATATGAAGACTTCCTACATATCCCCAGCCCTCACACATGCAGTGTCCCCCATCATCAACACACCCCATCAGAGTGGCACATATCATACAATGGAGGAGCCTACACTGACACACCATAACCACCTCAAATCCACAGTTTCCATTACAGTTCATTCTTGACTTTGGATAAATGTGTAACGACATGTATCCCTCATTGTGGTACGATAAGCAAGTTTTCAACTTTCCTAAAAAGCAAAATAAAAGTATGTCTGCGAAATAACAGAAAATATATACAGCTATCCCTCACCATCTGTGGGAGATTTAGTTCCAGCACTCTGCTTAGATACCAAAATCTGAATGTTCAATTCGCTTATCTAAGATGGTACAGTATAGCCAGCCCTCCCTGTGCGTGAGCTGTGAGTCTGCAGATGCAGCAGGCCAACTGCAGAGTCTCTGCTCCCAGTTCCTGGCCCAAAGCTCCCCAAATCTTCACAAGCTTCTAAATGACAGAAGCAGTCCTAATATCTGGATTCCCTGGTGGCTCAGATGGTAAAGAGTCTGCCTCCAATGTGGGAGACCCCGGTTTGATTCCTGGATGGGATGATCCACTGGAGAAGGAAATGGCAACCCACTCCACTATTCTTGACAGCGGGCTACAGACCATGGGGTCACAAAGAGTCAGACACAACTGAGCAACTTCCATTTCTTTCCTTCTGTTCTTTGACCTTAGTTCTGACAAAAATGGGCTTGCTAGGACATGCTAGTGGTAAAGAAACCCCCTGTCAACGCAGGAGACATAAGAAACCTGGGTTCGATCCCTGAGTCTGGAAGATCCCCTTGGAGGAGGGCAAGGCAACCTACTCCCATTCTTGCCTGGAGATTCCATGGACAGAGGAGCCTGGCGGGCTACAGTCCATAGGGTCACAAAGAGTTGGACATGACTGAAGCGACTTAGTGCTTGTACACACAAGCACGCGCGTGCGTATGCCTCCTCCCCCCTCCAAAGCTGCCTTGGAATTTCCTGGGTGAGAACAGTATCTTTTGTTGTAACAAGGTGACTCTTAGTGGGCTCCTAAATGGGGATGGGTCACCAGAAAGATCAAACCATGATTGAAACTTCCAGTACCACTCTCCATCCTCCAGGAAGGGGAGAGGGACTAGAAGTGGAGTTAATGATGGGCCATGCCTCCATGATGAAGCCTCCATAAAAATACCAGAGGACAGGATTTGGTGGGGTTCTAGGGAGCTGGAGTGCCCAGAGAGGGCATGGGAGTTCCAACCCACATACTTAGCCCTAAGTATCTCTTCCATATGAAGCTCATTTTTATGCTTTATCATACCCTTTTACAATAAGCCAGTAAGTGTAAATAGGTGTTCCCCTGAACTCTGTGAGCCATTCTAGCAAATTTTCAAACCTAAGGAGAAAGTCATGGGAACCCCGATTTACAGTCGGTCAGAAATAGAGGCTGCAGCCTGAGACTTGTGAACGGCACCTGAAGTTTGGAAGGGTCCGTCTTGTGGCGCTGAGCCCACTGTCTCTAGGCAGGTAGTGTCAGAACTGAATTAAATGACAGCAGCAGTCTTCAACCTTTCTGGCACCAGGAACCCATCTTGTGGAAGACAATTTTCCCCTGGACCAGGGGTGGGGGGATGGTTTCGGGATGACTCAAGTGCATTACACTGATTGTGCACTTTACTTCTATTTTTATTACATCAGCTCCACCTCAAATTATCAGAGGTTGGGGACCCCTGAATTACAGGGCACCGAGCTGGTGCTAAAGAGAATCGCTTGGTATAGGGGAAAAAAAGCCCATGTATCTGGTGTTAGTAGTGTTGAGTGTGGTGGTGTGAGGGCCAATGGGAGACACGGGAGGAGTGTGTTTTTTCCCAAGGTCTTCTTGGAAGGGGGCCTGATAAGAACAGCATGACCAGTAGGAAGATGCTGCCATGACTTGGCATGAGTTTAGAAAGATCTGGCGTGGATCATAAAAAGGGAAATGGAAAGAGCAGGAAGCAGAGCAGAGGAAGACTAGTCAGCAAATCCTACGGCGGAGGCAAGGTGGGGAAAGGGAAGCATTCCAGTCCTTTCCACAGGTTTGTTTCTGGATAACCGGAAGACTGTTTTTACTCTTTTACTTTTTAAAAGAAATTTATCGATCCTCCATCCAACAAATGTTCACTGGCACTACCATATAGGAATTCTCAACTTCATAAAAAGGAACACTGCTGATTTCTCTGAGCCCTTTCGGTTTATTGAGTCCCTGTTATGTTCCAGAATCTCTGCAGGTGCTGAGTTAGGATAAAACAGATAGTCTCTACCCTGAACTGATGAGGAGGTAGAAAATAAAAATTAATGTTGTTTCTTCAGCAGCATCTGTGTGTTTAAAAAGAACTGCTCCCTCACTGTTGCTTCAAGAGCCCCCTTTGTCCTAACTCCAAACAGGGTTTGGGCCCCACACAGACATAAAGATCTGGCCAGATCTACTGGTCTTAAGTGGCCAAAATAAAGGCAGAATTTACAAGTTTCTCTTCTTAAATTAAGTCACTTTATTTTACTACTTAAAAAAAAATAATCTGATCTTAAGTATTTCATTATGCAACATAGACATTTTCTTGGATCCTATTTTGAGTTGAGTTTAAAAAAACACTATCAAGAATTTCGTTGGAAATTTTACTACAATGAAGGAAGAGAGAGCCTAAAAAAAATACCCACTAAAAACGCAAATTAGGTCCTGAAGAAAACACTGCAAGACAATAATAGGGTGGCTGTTTGAACAGGAGGCAGGACTGCTGCATCGGGGATTTCCACTTAACCTCTCTCAAGAAGAATTCCAAAAGAAACCATCTTATCTGCGCTCCATCTCTGCATTTCTCAATCTTCCCTTCCCTAGAAGCCAGAGTTGGCACAAATCTACTTACACCAAACCAGGCAGGAATCCTTCCCTTTCTCTGCCCAATAAATCAAAGTTGTCAGGAGTTGCCTCAAACAGTCTCACTCTTTCTCTCTGTGCCCCTGGAATTTCTAAAATGGAAATAAAAGTACTTCCCTCATAGGGTTGTTTGGAGGATTAAATCATTGACTTTGTTTATCCAAAGATGAGGATCCAGCTAATTCACACATCTGAACTGATGCTAACTTAAGACCTAAAGTCCAACTTCTAAAAAATCTAAATGCATAGACAGGGGCACTTTGATAACTAAAGCAGAAATATCTTGCAAGGAAAAGAAAAATCAGAACAGGACAAAAAGGAGTATTGGAAAATCAGAGTTTCAAATAAAAAGACATATAAAACAAACTGTTGGCATCAATTCCCATATGTCCTTAGGATTATATGATCATAGATTCTTCAGTTAATACTATTTGTGTTGCTGGGGCAGGACATTTCACCTCTCTGGAAAAGAGAACATCCCTGAAATTCTCTCTCTCAATGTTGTCCTTTAGGCTAAAGATATTTTGGTTAAAAGGATGCTTTTAATGTAGCTTAAAATCAACAAAAATTATTTCCTAAATAGCTTTCAAGTGATCCCAAACTGACCCAGATATATTGGGGTGCACTAAATTATGAATTAAAAGACTCACTCGTCAGGACTTCCTGGTGGTCCAGAGGTTAAGAATCCGCCTGCCAATGCAGAGGATGCAGGTTTGATCCCTAGTCTGGGAAGATCCCAGACGCTGCACAGGAAATAAATCTGTGTGCCTGCCACAACTACTGAGTCTGCACTCTAGAGCCTGTGCTCCACAAGAGCAGCCACTGTGGTGAGAAGCCCTCACCCCTCGGCAAAGAGCAGCCACTACTTGCCACAGCTAGAGAGAGCTCGTGGGCAGCAGCAAGGCCCAGAGTAGCCATGAAACAACAAAGAAAACTCACTCATTGACCTCAAGGGGTTTATGATCAAATTAAGGAATCAATATTCAAATAAATGTTTACTAAGTCACACTGCACTGATACTAAGGATCAAGGAGAACTGAAGTAACCAGAGATGGCTTTGGAGGGATGGGGGACTCAGGTCAGGGTGGAGGAAGGGAAGAATCTGAATCAGTAGAAGAAAAGGCACAGAATGAATATGAAGTCTTTGCTTTACAAAGTCTGTGTTCTTTCTGTAACTTTAGACCTGACTTTGCAACCTTGAACAAGTCATTTATTACCTTTACCTTTCAATAAATCCACAATTATTAAGAGTCTACTATATATAAAGCATTATACATCATTTAAATAATATAGATTTTCCAGGTTAAGAAAAGGGGGAGGGGGCTTTAAGATTAAAGAAGACACAGCTCAAAACTAACTCCAATCTCATATCATCTTGGTTATAAAACAATGAAACTGAAACCTGTTCTCTTAAAGAGAATTTTTAAAACTTGCTATTGCTATTTCATCAATTAAAATCAAACCGAGCATGAAACCTACATTAAACACATGTGTAACTTTTACTTGGATCAGTCATAGTGTGGGGAAAAAAATATTTTTACATGAAAATTTCAGAACCTTGCTCCATTCTTTTCCCATTTGAAAACCATAGTTGTCTTTTGCCATTAAAAACAGTAGTTAATCTGACAGCTGTAGAAATAGCCTGAGCCCTTCAATAGCTCATTTATGATAAAGCATTGAATTTATCTAGCAAAAACACAACACATGCATGGGCACTTCCTTTTGCCCTGTGTATTCTAAATCTCTGCCAATGGCAGAGGAAAGAAAGTACAGATGGACAGGATATCCTGAAATTATTTGGTTTGCCTTATGTCACTCCAGAGAGAAATCCTGTGCCTGATTCACAGAGAGAAATTCAAATTAAGTAGAAATATCTAGGGTAGCCAGTCCTGGGGCTGAAGGCAGGCATTCCTCGCCAGTGGTTCACCAGGGAAGCTTGGTAGATGGCTTTGCCTAAAGGGAAATCAAGAAATCTTGGCTTTCCAGAATTCATTTCCCTCATTCCATTAAGCTCTTGGCTTAAGGGAAAGTGATTAAGGACAAAAGCATGCATGCCATTTCTTAAGAACACTAACAGTACCCTCAAAACCTATTACATAAAATTACAACTGACTGAATTTAGAGTTGTGGAAGCATTTGAATATTCTTGTGTATTTGGACACAATCCCTTTAAAAAAAAATTTTTTTTGGTACGCAGAATCTTAGTTCCCAGACCAGGGATTGAACCTGTACCCCCTGCGTTGGAAGAAGGGAGTTTTCACCACAGACATCCAGAGAAGTCCTAGGAACAACTCTTAATGGTACTATATATATATATATATATTAAGTCATTGCACATCCAATACATTTCAGCAAATACCACAGAGGACCTAATAGTATGTGTTTGATACTCTGCTTGGTACTGAGACTATACTGGCTTTTTTGTGATGCCAAACAACTTAATCACTATAAACCTGTTATTTCATCTATGTAAATATGTTAAATATGCATAGCTATGGTGAAGATTTAAAGAGCCAATGAAAATAAAGTCCTGAGCCTCCATTCAAATCATAGCTTTCTTCTCCTTCTTCTTTTTTAAATGATTACATTGGTAAAGAAGACACGCAGCCCAGTAATCTTGAAGCTCTAGTAGAAGATACAGATAATGGCCTGACACAGTGACAGTGATGATGATGATGATGATAAGGATTAATAATAGCAGCTAATACTTATTTAGACTTTACTATGAGCAAGGCTGGTGGCTCACACGGTAAAGCATCTGCCTGTGATGCGGGAGAGCCGGGTTCAATCCCTGGGTTGGGAAGATCCCCTGGAGAAGGAAATGGCAACCCACTCCAGTACTCTTGCCTGGAAAATTCCATGGACTGAGGAGCCTGGTGGGCTACAGTCCATGAGGTCGCACAGAGTTGGACACGACTGAGCAACTTCACTTTCACTATGAGCAAGGCATTACTCTAAGCACATAGCTCATCAATCAACCGTTATAACAACCCTCTGAAGTAAGTGACTAGGGCCATGGTGAAAAAGTGAAAGTCTTTTAAGTCACTCAGTTGTGTCTGACTCTTCGTGAACCCATAGACTGTAACCTGCCAGGTTCCTCTGTCCATGGAATTCTCCAGGCAAGAATACTGGACTGGGCAGCCATTCCCTTCTCTAGGGGATCTTCATAACCCAAGGATCAAACCCAAGTCTCCTGCATTGCAGGAGATTTACCATCTGAACCACGAGGTAAGCCCCAGGGTCATGGTAGTTGATATTCAAATATGTGGGAATTATCCTCTAAACCTCATTCTTGAGTGGCTGGAAAAGCACCTTCTAGGAATTAAAAATATTAAGCAGGTAAAATGACCCAAGGTTGTGGGGCTGAGACAGTAAAAGAAGTTCTGAGCAAAACAAATGAACATGCAGGAATGCCCAGAGCAGAGAATGCACACAGGTGATCGAAGAACTGGAAGAAGCTCAGTTCTGGTGATGTCTATGTGAGGCCACCAGCAACATATAAACTCCTGTGTTCGGAAAAGCAGCTACTGGAGAGACAGAAAAATAGAAGTGCTCTCAGCAAAGGCAGGGTGTGCTCAGTGTGACAGGAGTTCCTTGGGGGGTGATCTGCCAGGAAGCCCACCTGTTAGCAGCAGCCTGTACTGGGGGATCCTCTGAACCGGCTTGAGCAGGTAGTGCTTGAGGGCCAGATTAGCACAGCGTGGGCTCACCTGAAAGGAAAGGCATCCAAAGTAAACACCGACATTTTCCTCCGAAGCAAGAGACCCAGACTCAAGTGCTCGGGAAGCCAAGTTTTAAACAGCCAGCAACTCCAGGAGGGGGTTCATGGAGAGACTCCCTTTATGTTAAGGCACAACTCCTACGCTGAGAGGGAGACCAGAGCTGACTCACCATGGAGCCCACACTCTCTTGTAGGTAGGTCTCTGAAATCACTGATTGACGAGGAAATTCACAGCCCAGAAATAAAACAACTGGGAACTGGATTCAAATAAACATCAGAGCCTGTTGTCAACATATTCATAATAACAACAGTTGGTACTGGGGAGAAGGCAGAAAATAAAGACAACCTGAAAAACAGACTTGCTAAACAAACCTCTTATAAGCCTGAAGAACGTAAACTCTCTCAGATGAACGGCTACGAAGGACAGCCCCAAATCACACTGTCCATGCAAACATTTGATTCTGGAACCCTTTTGACTTGACCATGAGGACATTTGATTCTGCCTTTAAAGTTGTTTTCTATAGTATGTATAACAGATACTGGTGCCCAATTCTGAGCCCCACCTCCAATCTCCATCAGTTCAGTTCAGTTCAGTCGCTCAGTCGTGTCCGACTCTTTGTGACCCCATGAATCGCAGCACGCCAGGCCTCCCTGTCCATCACCAACTCCCGGAGTTCACTCAGACTCACGTCCATCGAGTCAGTGATGCCATCCAGCCATCTCATCCTCGGTCATCCCCTTCTGCTCCTGCCCCCATTCCCTCCCAGCATCAGAGTCTTTTCCAATGAGTCAACTCTTCGCATGAGGTGGCCAAAGTACTGGAGTTTCAGCTTTAGCATCATTCCTTCCAAAGAAATCCCAGGGCTGATCTCCTTCAGAATGGACTGTGGACAGTCTCATGGACACAGGTGATGCTTCCTAAGGCCCACTTGACTTCACAGTCCAGGATGTCTGGCTCTAGGTGAAGGATCACACCACCGTGGTTATCTGGGTCCTGAAGATCTTTTCTGTACAGTTCTTCTGTGTATTCTTGCCACCTCTTCTTAATATCTTCTGCTTCTGTTAGGTCCAGACCATTCCTGTCCTTTATCGAGCCCATCTTTGCATGAAATGTTCCCTTGGTGTCTCTAATCTTCTTGAAGAGATCTCTAGTCTTTCCCATTCTGTTCTTTTCCTCTATTTCTTTGCATTGATCGCTGAAGAAGCCTTTCTTATCTCTTCTTGCTATTCTCTGGAACTCTGCATTCAGATGCTTATATCTTTCCTTTTCTCCTTTGCTTTTCACCTCTTCTTTTCACAGCTATTTGTAAGGCCTCCCCAGACAGGTATTAACTGTGGGGAGACAACAAAATGGCCAAGGGAAAATGTCTCTGCATCCTAAGATGTCCTGGGGTTCTTACACAGCTCAAGTGAGAAGGGAAGAGTTTTTTCAAATTTGTTCAGAGGGTTCTATTTGTTTCTAAATATATACCTCCAGGGTCTGGTATGCAGGATAATTATGAAAGCATAATGATAATGCATGTTCAGAAAGCATCTGTTGTGCAAGCATCATTAGACATTGGACAGCTAACTTTCCCTGGTCTTATGTGTTTTTTTTTTGCTGCCAAGGCAACAGAACAACTCACTGGACAGTGATGAGAACCCAGGCCACAGCTATATATATATTTACATCACACTTCCATTCTTAACAGCACGAAGACTTCAGAAGAAAGGAAAAGAAAGAAGAAAAGTCGACACATAATTTCAAAGTTTAATTACCATACAAATTAGAAGAAATCAGCAATATCTTAATACTTCTAAAACTTTTTCTAGTTTGGTGTAAATGGAATTGACTGATAGTTTTGGCTTCAAAACAGAGAAAGTGGTAGCAAAACAGAGGATGGCAGCAAAAATACCTCAAATTCTCTAACAACAGCAGCAAAGCCTGGGTTTTTCTTGCACTGCTCATCCAACAAAGCTATATTCTTATCAAATTCTTTGATGTATGTGGAATACATTTTTAGATATGGTCCCTTCTTTACAAAGATATCAGCAATTCTTTGTTGTTCCGTCCTAAGGAGTGAGAAGGGATAGACAAAAAAAAGTCATTACAAGATCCAAAATATCCACTGATAAGCAGAGTCCCATTTCCAAGCCATCAGTTTATCTTTTCTTCCTCTCCTTCTAAGAAATATCCCCTAATGCCCACTCTTTCCCATTTCGACTGTCATCATTATATTTTGCCTGGACTCTGCCAGTCCTGACTGGTCTTTCCTGCTTATGTACAGCCAGAGACTTCAGAAAATTCAGATGAATTTCTAAGATAATTTTTTGTAAAAAGAATGATAAAGTATGGACAAGGAAATTCTTTGTAATTACATTGTATTTTAGCATGCCTTTAGAAGAGAGCTTTAGTCACTCCTCAGTCCTTAAACTGTGTAATTATAGTTTTAGTCATTCCTTAGCCCTTAAACTGTGTAAGTATAAATTTTATACTTAGGCTGTCGTGAAGTATTAATCACTATTTAGCATATTTTCCCAACATGTAGAGGCAAGATATTTCCAAAACAGGCAGAGGTATTTTCCTGGATTATATATAAATAAAACTTAGAGGGAAATTTTTTTATCATGAAAGTAGGTGATACACAATGTTGTTGTTCTAATAATTTTGGGGTTACCCATGAACTTCAACAGTAAATCCAACCCCCTAAACAAACTCGCCACGCATTTCTAAAGATGTCACCAAACTTTCTATTACTGTCTAAATATCATAACGGGCTTCCCTGGTGGTTTAGATGGCAAAAAGAATCTGTCTGCAATGTGGGAGACTGGGGTTTGATCCCTGGGTTGGGAAGATCCCCTGGAGAAGGAAATGGCAACCCACTCCAGTATTCTTGGCTGGAGAATTCCATGGACAGAAGAGCCTGGTGGGCTACAGTCCATAGGGTCACAAAGAGTCGGACAGGACTGAGCCACTAACACACAAATATGGGTAATGGCAGTCAACCTTTGGTATTGTTTCTCTGTTGTGAAATCTACAGCATCTACAATGATGTCATATATGTGTAGATTTTCTAAACCTAACAGAAAAATCTCCCTATTCTCTCGGTTAACGGCCTCCTTTAGAAATGCAGTTTCCTCTTTTTGAGGTTCCAAAAAGACAGACATTTAAAACTGTTTCCAATGTGAATATATCAACTAAACCCTCCTCCCAGTCTCAAAAATCTTGATTATCAAAGGGCACCTATAGAAAGTTAAATTGGCCAAATACAGGCCCTTCTTGCTTTCGAGACAACTCTTTACTAAAGAATTAAAAAGTGTTGAGTACTCAGCTCCGTGCACCAGTGAATTCTGGCCATCTAACGTGATCAATCTAGGGGACGTCCCTGGCAGTCCAATGGTTAAGACTACAAGCCTCCACTATTCGGGGGCACAGGTTCAATCCCCAGTCGGGGAAATAAGATCATGCATGATGTGCTGTGTGGCCAAAAATAAATAAATAAATAAAGTGATCAATCTCCAGGTAACCGCCAAGAAAATTCAATATATTGAATAAACACAATGTAAGGAACAACAAATCTTTGTCATATGCAGGTCCCTTCTGCCTTTATCTAAAATTGGAAACTCTGGGAAAGCTGGTCAGCCCATTTTTACCAGTTTGACATTCTTTCCTCCAGCTCCTTCAGGAGATCCCGATTGAGCTCATACAGCTGAGGCAAGTAGTACAGGATCTGATTTAGGATCCGGTCCTCAATCACTGGTTTCCCAAGTTGCCTGGAAGCATGGGCTACTGCATCCCGGAAATCCTGTTGCAGTTCAGAGGAGGAAAAACAATGTATACATACATACCACTTAATATAATGAAAAGCTTTTCCCCCAGTCACTCTCTTTGCCACAACAATATAAACTACAAACTGTATTTCCCATGTAGAGTTCAAATTGAAAGCACCCACTTCCTCTTACCCCACTTACTTGGATAAGAAAGTACACACACAAACAAACACACACACACACACACACACACACACACACACACCCACACCCCGAGTGGCTGGGGTGGATATTTGATTTTTAAACAGAACATGTGATATTTCTCTTAAATCTTTTGGTTTGATCTCCAAAATTAGCAATTAAGGAGGCATCTGCAAATTTACTGGAACTCTAAGTAGTCCAAAATTATTCCAATACTGCTATATGAACAAAATCCATTTATTTAAAAGTCCCCAGAAGATCTTAATAAATTTTACATTGGGAGCATCCTTTTGTCCACTTTCAGTAATTATTTGCCAACTGCTGGAACATTCTAACTGAGGCATTTGGAGGGTGGTACATTCTTGATAATCAGAGAATATTGGATGTAAGCCCTTGTTCCTATTTCACTGTATTTCATTGAGCTAGCTCCATTTTCCTCATCTGTTAAATGGGTTATAAGACTTTAGATACTGCACACAAAGCTTTCTGCAATGTATTTGGCACACAGACTCAACAAAACATTTTAACTCTGGACTTGAAACTCTCTCTTCCCTCTATCCAACCTCCCCATAAATTCACCAGAATTTATACTTTATAGAAATCAAAAAAATTTTCTCATCACACATTCTTTTTCCTTGACTTTTGCCTATAATAAGACTATTTATACCAAGTTTTAAGAAAGGTCCACCCTACCCCACCCTCTCTCTCCAAAGAACTTGGAAAGGGTGAGGCTGGAGATGGTACCTGGCCAGAATTCAAAATATCTTGAGGCCTACCCTCTGGGTAAGTAAGACAATAGTAAACTGTATCACAGTGCTGAGGATTCAAAAAAAGAGTGTTCCTTCTTAGAAAGGAAATTTAATTAAAAACCTTAAAGCAAAGGTTGGGTAAAACAGACTCTTTACTAGGCTTTACCTTTTTTCTCCTTTCTAATTGCTTCCCTTTCAGAATTCACTGGGCAAATCAAAAAACAAAACAAAGACCCGATTTCTTCTCTGATCCCTTTTAATGCTTACATACACATACTAACCATTATCAGTCTCAATATTTCTTGAGCTTCTTGTGAAGGACAACAAACTCATATCTAATTTGAAAGTAAACAAAAGCTGCCAGAGTACCAGGGAGAGTGGGGTCGCACAGAGTCGGACACGACTGAAGAGACTTAGTAGTAACTTAGTAGCCAGAGTAATGAAAATAAAAAACAACAGTAAACAAATGGAACCTAATTAAACTTAAAAAGTTTCTGCAAAGCAAAGGAAACCATAAACAAAAGGAAAAAGCAATCCACAGAATGGGAAAAAATATTTGCAAATAAAGTAACCTACAAAGTATTAACCTCCAAAACATACAACTAGCTCATGCAGCTCTATGTCAAAAAAATGAACAATCCAATAAAAAAATATACAGAAGATCTAAATAGGTATTTCTCCAAAGAAGACATACAGATATCCAAGAGGCTCATGAAAAAATGCTCAACATCACCAACGATCAGAAAAATGCAAATCGAAACTACAGTGAAGTATCACCTCATACTTTATTTTATTGGACTCCAAAATCACTGCAGATGTTGACTAAAGCCATGAAATTAAAAGATGCTTGCTCCTTGGAAGAAAAGCTATGACCAATCCAGACAGCATATTAAAAAGCAGAGACATTACTTTGCCAAAAGGTCTGTCTAGTCAAAGCTATGGTTTTTCCAGTAGTCATGTATGGATGGGAGAGTTGGACTATAAGGAAAGCTGAGTGCGGAAGAATTGATGCTTTCAAACTGTGGTGTTGGAGAAGACTCTTGAGAGTCCCTTGGACTGCAAGGAGATCCAGCCAGTCCATCCTAAAGGAAATCAGTCCTGAATATTCATTGAAAGGACTGATGCGGAAGCTCAAACTCCAGAACTTTGGCCACCTGATGTGCAGAACTGACTCACTGGAAAGGACCTGGGTGCTGGGAAAGATTGAAGGCAGGAGGAGAAGGGGACATCAGAGGATGAGATGGCTGGATGGCATCACCAACTGAATGGACACGAGTTTGAGTAAGCTCCAGGAGTTGGTGATGGACAGCGAGGCCTGGTGTGCTGCAGTCCATGGGGTTGCAAAAAGTCAGACACAACTGAGTGACTGAACTGAATCACCTCATACAGGTCAGGACGGCATCATCAAAATATCTACAAATAATAAATGCTACAGAGTCTGTTGGGAAAAGGGAACCCTCCTACACTGTGGGTGGGAATGTAAATTGGTACAGCTACTAGGGGGACAGTATGGAGGTTCCTTAAAATACTAAAAACAGAACTACCATACGATCCAGCAATCCCATTCCTGGGCATCTATCAGGAGAAAATCATGCTTCAAAAGGATACATGCAAATGTTTATTGCAGCACTACTTGCAATAGTCAAGACATGGAGGGACTTCCCTAGTAGTCAAGTGGCCAAGATCCTTGTTTCCACTGCAGAAATCTGGTTGAGGAACCAGATTTTGTGATTCTGCATGTCACCCCGTACAACCAAAGGGGAAAAAAAGAAAAAAATGACTCCTCTTCTAAGGTATATTTTAGACAAGTCAAATGCTATGCTCGACAAGTGCTAATAAACCCTTCACTTAGTCCTCAGTGTGTTCAGTTGCTAAGTTGTGTCCAACTCTTCATGATCCCATGCACTGTAGCCCACCCAAGGAATTTTCCAGGCAAGAATACTGGAGTGAGTTACCATTTCCTCCTGTAGGGGATCTTTCCTCGTCTCCTGTGTCTCCTGCATTGAAAGGTGCATTCTTTACCACTGAGCAACCCCGGAAGCCCTCAGTACCTGGGACTAACTTTATCAACCCCAAATAGTCATATTAACCCATAGGAACCAAACTACTTCCACCAGTAACTAAAGAACTACTTTTACAATGAATTACTATAATATAAAATAAGAATTCATTAGTTGTATAAACTAAAATTCAGAAAACCACACAAAACAACTCCACAAACCAAATGGATTGGGGCCAAATTCCACCTCCAAACAGCTTGTTTTTATCAGCACTCACATATAGTAAGAGAAAATGGAGCTAACTTAACATTTTTGACAGTCATCAGGATTTCCATCAGGCAGAACTATAGAGAATGTATTTACATACCCCAAATAACATCCTCAACTGTAAATATACTCAAAGCACTAAAGTTAAACATCTTCTCTGGCATTTTTCATTTTCCCAGTTTAACGACTAATGTAATTAAGATGCAAGAGTTCCTTTTTCAGCAAAACAAGAAGCAGTGTCCTTTCTTCTGATAGGTTAAATGATGGATATGTTTGTCCCTTGGCAGGAGAATAACTTTTAGAAGGCATTTCCTCAGCCAGGACAGTGACAGCAGACATTAGCTGCTAAGCAGCTTAAGGACCTGTTTGACACAGCTTTTGCTAGACTCTGCATTCCATGTCTGCCACCACTGCCAAAAAGGAAACCGGTTTATTTAAGACACAGTCAACAGAGACCAGCTAGTATGCTGCGCTAACGAGTAAGGCGGTCACCTCTAACTTGGAGTCGTTGACACACACCTGGCAAAACTGTGGTTGTTTTTTTTTTTTTTTTTAAGTATTACTGGGTAATGTCAGCAGTTCTACAGGAACGAATGGCCCAAGATGCCATTTTGGGGGGTTGTACTGTGCTTTTCTTGGAAGAAAAGCTATGACCAACCTAGACAGCATATTAAAAAGCAGAGACACTACTTTGCCAACAAAGGTCCATCTAGTCAAAGCTATGGTTTTTCCAGTAGTCATGTATGGGTGTGAGAGTTGGATCATAAAGAAACTGAGCACCAAAGAATTGATGCTTTTGAACTGTAGTGTCGGAGAAGACTCTTGGAGTCCCTTGGACTGCAAGATCCAACCAGTCCATCCTAAAGGAAATCAGTCCTGAATATTCATTGAAAGGACTGATGCTGAAGCTGGAACTCCAATACTTTGGCCATCTGATGTGAAGAGCCAACTCACTGGAAAAGACTCTGATGCTAGGAAAGACTGAAGGCAGGAGAAGAAGGGGGCAAGAGAGGATGAGATAATTGGCATCACCAACTCAATGGACATGAGTTTGAGTAGGCTCCAGGAGTTGGTGATGGACAGGGAAGCCTGGCATGCCGCAGTCCATGGGACGGCAAAAAGTCAGACGTGACTGAGCGAATGAACTGAACTGTGAGGCACGCGGGACCTTAGGTCCCAGACCAGGGATTGAACCCGTGATCCCTGCAGTGGGAGCAAAGGGTCTTAACCATTAAACCACCAGGGAAGTCCACCATGATGTTTTTTGTTTGTTTTTTTTTAATTATGACAGCATGTCAAAATAAAAGAGAAATAATTATAAGAGCAAAAGAAGAATGTTTATGATGACCTTCTTAACTGCACAGGGCAGCCCTGGCCCCCATCTCATTTCTCCACCCTGTGGGCCAGCATCCCCTGAAAGCCATGTGCAGTGGCCACAATGCCAGATGTAACTAAGTCACACAGAAACTACACACAATCTAACTTCTCAGCTCTTCATGAACCTCAACCACTGCCAAACATGTGACACTGGAAGGAGGAAAAAAAAAAATTTTTTTAATAGAAAGGATGATTACAACATATGTCTGGTTCTTCTGCTAAATGCTAACAGCCAGGATAATTTGGGAAAGTGTGATGACACTTAAGAGCCAGAGGCAAAACTATTTTGGGGCAGAAGAATCTAAAGTCGCCAACACTCCATAGAATAAGTCAGTGAGGACACAGGACCATAGGACTAGTACTTTCAGTTAGATCCAGAGTATACTTTTTCACACTGCAAAAGCTGAGGAATTAAAATAAATGGGTGGAGGGGAGCTATAGTATAAAAATGTTAGGTGCTGGCATCCCTGGTGGCTCAGTGGTAAAGAATCTGCCTGCCAATGCCGAAGACAGGGGTTTGATCCCTGGTCCAGGAAGATCCCACGTGCTGTGGAGCACCTAAGCCCGTGCACAACTACTGAGCCTGTGTTCTAGAACCCAGGAGACAGAATTACTGAAGCCCACATGCCGTAGAGCCCATGTCCCAAAAGAGAAGGCCGCGTAGAGCCAGCAGAGAGGAGCCCCCGCTGGCTGCAACTTGAGAAAAAACCCATGCAGCAACAAAGTCCAGGCACAGTCAAAAATAAACAAATAAATAAAAATAAAATTATTTTTAAAAGTTAGGTACGAGTGAGTTTTTAAAAATATCGACTGCATATACTTCAGTCTATTCTTCTAACATAAAACCTACCAAAGAGTCTGTGTGCAAAACAAGTTCGTAATCACCACCAACCTGGCCTTTTTAGAAATAGGAATGGGTGTCTTGATTAAAAAGTGCAGTATAATATTATTCATAATAATTTGAAGAAAACCTACAACCAGTTCAACTTTAAAAAAAAAATACTCAGTTCTGTGAGGTATTAACATACTAGTCTTACCACCTCTGATCTCCTGGGCAAAAGCAAGCAAAAATCAATGTAAACAACACCGAGACTGAACATTTTAACGTAACGAAGCACAAAACAGATGGCCTTGTTCATCAGGTCAGACTTGATATCCCCAGGGCCAAAGAGAAGCAAGTGACTTAATGACCAGCTGTCCTGACTGGCATGACCCGACCTTAAGGCATTACTTAAGCACTATGATGACACAGTGAACTACAAAGACCAGATGGATATATGGGCAGACAAGGGGCTCTGTAGAGCTCCCTGCCTATATGAAGGGCACTAATCAACTCATATTAAGCAAAAGCAAAGGAGCTGCTAAGATCAGAGAGCTATATGATAAATAAGCAAAAGGCAGTGTGATGCTATGAAGTAAAAGTGGGGACGGGGAGGTAGGCTCCACATTAATAACTTGATTTTGTTCTAAAATGAAAATGTTTGACCAAGGAAGTTACTCCTCCCTTTCTCTATGTTCAGACCTGGTGATAATCTGAAAGCAAGCCAATAAACTCAAAGATACACCAGAGCCTACACAGCACAGCAGACCTTCCAAGTAACAACTTGTAATCAATTTCTGAACATTCACTTAGCACGTGGGTTCAAAGGGACCAGAGTTTAAAATCTGGCTTTGCCATTTAGTAATGGGGGTACTTTTGGCAGTTAGGTCACTTTCTTCATTTAAAAAACAGACATGGCACCCATTTGACAGGGTTGTTATGAGGACTGAAACAGATAATTTAGGTAACACAGCACGCTGCAAGGCGCACAGAGAGCACTCGGCAGACAGCCATTTATTTCATTAAAGGAGATTCAGTTATTTTAAATGATCACATGACCACCATTTACAATCGCAAGTCCCTGGAAGCTTGGAAAAAGAGCTCTCAAACAGAGGTCTATAAACAGAAGGAAACATCAAAGCAAGGTGAGGAAAACCAACAGTCCAGTGGCAAGACAGAGACACATTTAACAATGAACTTCACTCAGTGAAGGAAGCCACTCAAAACTGAAGGTTTGGTGTCCATGTCAACATACACCACAGGAGGATGCTTCACAACTAAACAACAAACAATAATTAAATAGTTCACAAAACTGAAAAGAGACAGTGTATTTGGTAAAATAAGACGGTCATTTTAACATGGTAACAACTGGAGGCTTCTATGAGGAAGTCTTTTATTCTTTTTATAATGCACTTTTTAAAAACAGATATATTCTATTTACTAACAAACACCTGAATGTCCAAAGTAACTCTTCCTCTAACTCTATGGATTTTAATTGGGAGTCTTCTCAAATCTTCAGGGTAATGTATATCCCAGCCTAAGGAAATTGGTGGAACAAAAATGCCTCATTACAAGTACCACTTATCTACAACTTAACCAGCCTATCTTTGTTCAAAAGACCTCAAAGTCTCTGATCATTCTCTCTTAAGATGTATTATTTAAATCACGCTGTTTAGACATTTATAAAATAAGTTTATGGATACATCTATTAAACCAGTCTCCCAGCAGAGAGCAAATCAGATAACAAAAAACAAAAAAAACATTGTACCATTTGTACTTAATTATATTAGATGTCTAAGGTGTTTTATCTTGAAAATGGTACTTATAAACAATATTATAGCAACCTCTGGATCGGACAACTTCTGATACAAAGAAGGAAAAGAAATATAATTAACTAGAGCTCTACCAAACCAAGAATTATTCATCACTTTCCTATCATTCATTTAATAGATATTAATTTAATGGGATAACACTAAACAAAACAGACAAAAATCCCTGCTTTCATGGAGCTTACTTTCTAATGGAAAAAGAAACCTAATAGGGTATTTTTCAGGAACAAATTTTGTTTTGATTGATTTGAGTAAAAGCTTACTTGGTAACAACAAAATTAAATAATACAGATTTTGACTGATAGAAATAATTCTAAATAACAGCACATTAATCCACTTCACCTGCAGCTAACACTAATTAAGTGCCTAACATTTATTTTGTATGATCACATTTAACCATCATTACCAAATGTGGTTATTATTCCCATTTTCAAGAAGAAACCAAGGCTTGATTAATTTATCTAAGCGCACAGCTAGTGGCAGAAGCACAATTCTTAATCATTAGCCAATTAGTCACATTCATTCATTCAATAACATTTACTGGGGGCCTTCCACACAATAGGAATGATGGGAAACTCAGAAGATATCCCTGGGTTGGGAAGATTCCCCCTGGGAAAGGGAATGGCAACTCACTCCAGTATTCTTGCTTGGAGAATCCCATGGATAGAGGAGCCTGGCAGGCTACATTCCATGGGGTCACAAAGAGTTGGACATGACTGAGCAGCTAACACTTCCACTTTTTTTTCTTTTCTGAAACTATAGGATTGTTGCCCTCATCTAGCTTACATTTTAGAAAGTGAAGTAAAGTGAAAGTTGCTCAGTCATGTCCGACTCTGTGACTCCACAGACTGTAGCCCACCAGGCTCCTCTGTCCAAGGGATTCTCCAGACCAGAATACTGGAGTGGGTTGCCATTTCCTTCTCCAGGGGATCTTCCCAACCCAGGGATCGAACCCAGGTCTCCCACATTGCAGGCAGATTCTTCACCATCTGAGCCACCAGGGAAGCCCTACATTTTAGAAGAAGAGACAAAAGACAAACAAGTAAACAAATAGATAAACAATACATGTGAAGTATCAAGAAGAAAACAAACACAGGAAAGTTGAAAAGGATGGTCAAAGAAGGCCTCTTTGAGGAAGCTCAACTGGAAGGATAAAGAAAGAACTAGCTTGAACAAATGAAGGAAGGAAAAATATTCCAAGAAACTGCATTGGCAAAATCTTTCAGCAGAAATAACCTTAGCACTGAACTAAAAACTGAAAGCAGGCCACGATGGGACAGAACAAAGTCTTTTACAAGTGAGAAAAGGCCTTCCTCTCTTTCACTGCCTTTTCATCTCATTACCAGAAGCCAAATACAGAGCACCTTACAGGCACAGGGAACCATAACTTATTATCCAAATTAGATAATTTCTGACAGTAAAAGGAAGCTCTATTAATAATATCTGTTGCTGCTGTTTACTCACTAAGTCATGCCTGACTCTTTTACAACCCCATGGACTGTAGCCCACCAGGGTCCTCTGCCCATGGGAGTTCCCAGGCAAGAATACTGGAGTGGGTTGCCATTCCCTTCTCCAAGGGATCTTCCTGACCTAGCAATTAAACCTACATTTCCTTCATTGGCAGGCAATTCTTTACCACTGAGTCACCTGAGAAGCCCGTTAATAATATTATGCCAAGACAATAACCAAGATGGTCAAAAGTAGACTAGGACAGATCGTCATCCTACTTACAGGAATTGAACTTGCTAAGTAACGGTTTTTATTCTTAATGCAATGGGAATCATGTAAACAGCTTAAAGCAGGAGAGTGACATGACCTAATACGTATTTTAAGAAAATCACCCTTAATACTTCACATGAAAAAATATTTTAAGGAACAGACTGAAGGGGGGTAAGAATGGAAATAGGAAGCCCAGTTAAAAGGCTGATGCTATTTTGAGTAAGAGATAATATTCTGGACTAGGATAGTGGCAGTAAAGAGGAAATAAAATCAGCAGGGTTGTTGACAGTTTGGCAAGAGAGGTGAGAGGGAGAAATGAAGAACAAATCCTAGTTTTTTGGCTTTGGCAGCTATATGGATGTCATTACTATTTTGAAAAGAGAATCTCTTTTTTCTTTGGACTCAATAGTGTATTGACTTAGAGACAATGTGTATATTGGACCATTTTTTCAAATCCAGGTCAAAGTCTAAGTGCTCATGGTAGATACTGCAGAGTAAGGACCATATAAAACATTACTTTTAAAGTCTTGCTACTGCCTCTGTTGGCAGCCCACTCCAGTATTCTGGCCTGGAAAATCCCACGGACGGCGGAGCCTGGTAGGCTACCATCCATGGGGTCTCAAAGAGTCGGACACGGCTGAGCGACTTCACGTTCACATTCACTGCCTCTGCAGGCCCAATTTTTTCTTGCAAACATCGGAAGAATCAAAGCCTTCAACTAAGTACACCGATTCTTAGAATTTTGAGTATACTTTAAATCATATGATCTCTACCCAAATCTAATTCTTTCCAATGTAATATGATAAAATTCATTAGTTTAGATTTAAAATCACTTTTATGAACTATATCACCTACTTCATCAAATTCGAAACAAAGAAATGATAGTGAGCTACAGTGATATATTAAAGTGATATATAAAGTATTGCTGAACTACAGTGATACATTAAAATTTTGAGTGTGTCTACTATACTAGACAGTGCAGATATTGAACATTTCTGTTTCAGAGAAAGATCTATTAATGCTAATCTAGAGTCTTGAATATGGAAAACTATTAATGGGAAATCATAATATAACTGAAATAATAGCTCCTCCCAAGCCACTAAGATAGTGGGTTGATTTCCAAAAATACCCACTGGGTTATCTAAAGCCTGTTAGGTATTTTAAAGCAGTCATATTCTATCATATAACACAGTAGTTAATTCCTTTAGATGAAATCAGATAGCAGCAGCACTCAGGATTACAACTATCCATGAGCTATCTTTGTGGTAGAAGAGTAAACATGAGCCTTAATAGCATGATTGGAGTGCTAGATTGAAACAAGAGATGCTTTTGGCTTTACCCACATTATCCTGGTGACGAAGCCCTCTTAGCAATGGTTCAGAATCTGTCTTAATGCCTGGCTGTTAAGTCACCCACTAATGTTGGGCTCTGCTGAGTTACCCTTTGCACATACCAGACAGGATGTTAACATAAGGTTGGCAGATGATCTATTCTCACTCCTACATTAAAAGCTTAGGAGGTTTTGAAGATGTACAAATCAAGGTGAGTTATGGATGATTCACTCTGTTCAACATCAGTGAGGGAGAAGCCGAGGCCGTCTATCAGATCTGAGATGATAAGGGAAACATTTTGGTCTAATTGTCTATTCTTATGGTGCTTTTGTTTTGTTCCAAAAATACAGAGGTAAGAGTCAGGATACATATTAAAAAAAAAAAAATCAAACACTCTGGTAATGCTTTTATTGGGCTTGCCTTGTGGCTCAGTTGGTAAAGAATCCGCCTGCAATGCAGGAGACCTAGGGTCAATCCCTGGATTGGGAAGATCCCCTGGAGAAGGGAAAGGCTACCCACTCCAGTATTCTGGCCTGGAGAATTCCATGGACTGTATAGTCCACGGGGTCACAAAAAGTTGGACACAACTGAGTGACTTTCACTTCACTTCATTTCAATGCTTTTAAGTGCTTCTCTACCTACTGGAATCAGAACTTCCTTCATGAAAATGAAACTTTAGTTCAGGAGTAGAGGAAAAGGCATTTGAAGGCATCAGAATTGTGAAAAGTCTACTGCCTGGTAATATTAAAATGGATACTTCATTCACTGATGCTCTACATGGGAAGAATGAGAAGAAGAAAATAGAACAGCAATTTGAGATCCTGTCATATACTTTATAATATTAGGTTTTTTTTCACATACTTTATTTCACTGATTCCTCATGACCTGAGAGATGGATTTTTTTTTTTTTTTCCAGCCACAACACAGCTTGTGAGACCTTGAGTTCCCTGACCAGGCATGGAACCTGGACCCTCAGCAGTGAAAGCTCAGAGTTCTAACTGCTAGACAGCCATGGATTTCCCCAAACTGTTTTCTAAAATTCACATACCTAGTAAGAAACAGAATCTACTTAGCTAATGCTTCTCCAAGTGTGTTCTACAAATTGCTATATATATACAAAGACATTAGTCAAAAAAAGTAAGAATAAGGGATTAGAAACTTTTCTATCCATTTGACAAGTCATGAATTTTTATTACATTTTACAAAAGTTTTGGTCCACCATGGATGTGCAATTTAAACATTCATTTGCTCACCCAAGCAGTGTGAGAAGCAGTATATTAGACTACAGGCATCCTGAACATATGTTCCATGCAAGGTTTGAATAGCACAGTGAAGTTAAACAGCAATTTTTGCCTCTACCAGTTTTCCTCATTCACTTGCAGATGCTTCAAATTTCCTTGAGGAGGTCCTCTGTCTATTTAAACATGTCTATCAGAAAATATACCAAATAGATATAATGTGCTCATCCTGGAGATAAATTCTAAGTTTTCCAGAAAGCAGCAATTTAGCATTTTCTTCTACCCCTCCCTCTACAATTCCTTATACAGCAGAGACAGCTGGGGCATAGCAGCCAACGCATATGCAGTGTATTTTCAAGTCATTTATTTATCAAGTTTATCATTATTTTTTTAAACGACAATACTGTTGTTATTCAACAGCTCTGCTGCTGCTAAGTCGCTTCAGTCGTGTCCAACTCTGTGCAACCCCACAGACGGCAGCCCACCAGGCTCCCCCATCCCTGGGATTCTCCAGGCAAGAACACTGGAGTGGGTTGCCATTTCCTTCTCCAATGCGTGAAAGTGAAGTCGCTCAGTCGTGTCTGACTCTTAGCAACCCCACGGACTGCAGCCCACCAGGCTCCTCCGTTCATGGAATTTTCCAGGCAAGACTACTGGAGTGGATTGCCATTGCCTTCTCCGATTCAACAGCTCAGGGTGACCAAATATTGCTATATATATATAAATAAATATATAAATTTTGAAAGGGAACCTACCAATATAGTCAAGAGTTACATGAAAAACAATTCATGGGAAAAACAAATTATCAATGTTAAGAAATTTTTAAGAAAAATCTTCCAAGGCTAGAGATTTTTCACACAGGAATTAGGTCTTCATGTGCCCATTGGACCAACTACAGAGCACAAGGGATTGTTTGGTGAATGTTACCCACCTTTAAATGTAACCCTCTTTTCATGTTTATGTAATAAAAGAAAATAGAAAATGATATTCTTTTCAGAGACATGAATGGGTATATATTTGGTAAACCTACCACTCCTCAGTAACTCAGTTAATAATTACCATCTAAGTAAACTTGGATGGTAACTTAATTCACTTCCATGTCTTTTAAATTGTTTTCTCTATTTCAAACTTTTCTTTTCTAAATCTTAATATCCTGCTAAAATATAACTAAAACAAAGTAACATTTAAAGCACTTTAATTGCCAATAAGTAATGAAACTTGTGAAAACTTGCAGGAGTGCATGAGAAAAATGAATATGCAGCCAGACACGTTAACTGTTTCCCAATAGGTTTGTTCAAGTTTACAATTACAAAAACTGAAAACAGAACTCTAAAAAAGTTTTTTTTTTTAATACCTATTTAAGTGTCTTTCTAGGAGATTGTTCATATAGAACAGTTTTGAACACCAACATTCTTTACCCATTGCTGTGCAAAATTCTACTGAAGCAGAGATCTTCTACAAATGGCCAAGAAGAAATATTATCCTTTTAATAACTCTTTATTATAAGGATAAAAAGTTTAAAGATTTGGAGATACAGATATAAAGGCTCTATTTTTCAGAAATCATCTGGCATACTACATGAGATTAATGCACTTTAGAAAATTTCTGTCTTCACATAAATGTGTGAATTTACTAATATAACCATGTATTAGAAAGCACATACGTGTATATACACGTTAATTTAACACTGAACATATTGAAGGACAGGGAAAGACGTAAAAGGGGATAGTCAGACTTCAAGAAAATATTAGCAGATACTTACAATATGCAAAAGTTTTAACACATCCACAAACCTGTAAAAAACAGCAATGAGAGACATGTTTTAAACGAACCAATGAGGAAACAAATAAATCTTCTGAAATGGAAACTGGATACCTACACTTTTTCTGAGCTCATGATCTCTTTGGCAATATGATGGACTTTACGTTTCATTCCAGTATCTTCACCCTGTGGATAAGAGTGCATTAAGAAAGCATGAACTCATAAAAGGATAAGGAAGATCAGCTTGGAGTTATTCAGATGTACATTCAAGCTCTGATACTTACAGGTTTCAAATAGAACACATTTCATACTATATAATGTCTCAGTGGCAAACATGAAGAATAAGATGTGGTTATTAAACCATGATACAGGAGAAGCTGAGAGCAATCAGTAATCCTCACTAATATCAATGCCGGATTCATGGAGTACCCTGAGGAACCCCAGAGCCCCAGTGGGGCACACTGTTAGTGGCACAAAACTGAAGTTACATTCTGCAGGGAAAATAGGCACCACATGAACTTGTGTTCTTGGGGTACATGCAAGTAATTTTAGTTAGTAACTATTTAGTAGGCCTGTATAAGTACTTCACCTTCAGTAAAGCCATTTTAAGTCAGACAACTTTAAGTGCAGACTGGAAAGTGCTCTTCCGTAGTCTATAACCCCACACATCACAGCCATAGGCTTTCTCAGCTTACTGAAAATACCGTTTAGAAATATGCTCTTTCTGCAATAGATTGTTTCCTCACAGTCCTCAACTCTGCTGATACACTAATCCTGGACATTTCCCCTCTAGAACTGAGACAATAAATTTCTGTTGTTTGGGCTTCCCTGGTAGCTCAGTGGTAAAGAATCTGCCTGTCAGTGCAGGAGACATAAGAGATATGGGTTTGATCCCTGGGTTGGGAAGATCCCCTGGAGGAGGACATAGCAACCCACTCCAGTATTCTTGACTGGAGAATCCCATGGATAGAGGAGCCTGGCGGGCTACAGTCCATGGGGTCTCAAACAGTAAGACATGACTGAGTGACTAACACTTTCATTGTAATTTGGGGTTGCAGCTGCCTCCTAATATCACTGAAGGCAGAGTTTATACTTCTTATCCTCATCCTCTTTGTTATTCTGAAATCATTCCCAAGAGGAAGAACATACCATTTTTACTCCATCATTTAAAAATCTGAAGTTAGTAATTCACTATCTGAAATCATTGCAGATGGTGACTATAGCTATGAAATTAAAAGACGCTTGCTCCTGGGAAGAAAAGCTATGACAAGCCTAGATAGCATATTAAAAAGCAGAGACATTACTTTACTGACAAAGGTCTGTCTAGTCAAAGCTATGGTTTTTCCAGTAGTCATGTATGGATGCCAGAGTTGGAACATAAAGAAAGCTGAGTGACAAAGAATTGATGCTTTTGAACTGTGGTGTTGGAGAAGATGGAGAGCAAGGAGATCAAACCAGTCAATCCTCAAGGAAATCAGTCCCAAATATTCAATGGAAGGACTGATGCTGAAGCTGAAGCTCCAATACTTTAGCCACCTGATGTGAAGAACTGACTCACTAGAAAAGACCCTGCTGGGAAAGATTGAAGGCAGAAGGAGAAGGGTCAACAGAGGATGAGATGGTTGGATGGCATCACCGACTCAATCGACATGAGTTTGAGCAAGCTCCTGGAGTTGGTGGTGGACAGGGAAGCCTGGCGTGCTGTAGTCCATGGGATCACAAAGAGTCGGACACAACTGAGCAACTGAACTGAACTGATCCATCATCTGATAGCATGGTTAGTAGGAGAAAACAGCTTCACCATCAGCTGATTCATTGCTCTGCAGCTGAAAACACTTCTGATCATTAAAACCACCAGGCAATGCATGAGACAGGGTGCTCAGGGCTGGTGCACTGGCATGAGCCTGAGAGATGGGATGGGGAGAGAAGGGGAGGGGGGTTTAGGATGGGTAACACATGTACACCCATGGCTGATTCATGTCAATGTATGGCAAAAACCACTACAATATTGTAAAGTAATTAGCCTACAATTAAAATAAATTAATTAAAAAAATAAAACCACCAGGCAACTCTTATTAATTTTCAGATTCCTAGGTAACTATCTTGGAAATTCTGATTTTGTACTTCTGAAATGGGGCGTGAAAGTAGATGTTAGAAGGGATTGAACATAAATAAGAAATAGCTCCAGGCTTCAAGAAATGAACAAGGGAGCAAACCACACATGCAAATAACTATACACAAGGACACGGACTTGCCTGGTGGCTCAGATGGTTAAAAATCTGCCTGCCATGCAAGAGACATGGGTTTGATCCCTGGGTCAAGAAGATCCCCAAGAGAAGGAAATGGCAACCCACTCCTGTATTCTTGCCTGGAGAATTCCATGGATAAAGGAAGCTGGTGAGTCCATGGGGTTGAAGAGTCCAACAGGACTGAGTGACTAACACTTTGACTTTTCATATATAAGGACAACTGTGAAATGTGCTGATATCTTGAAGGAGAGAAGGATCATAATCAGGCAGTGGTACAATCATAATCAGGAAATGACTGACAAAGAATAAAAAATTTGATGACCTTCAGTCAGTCCTTAAACAGACATACAATACTCACATGCCAGATACTATACATATCCACTGATCAAAGCCAGAAACCTGGACTCGACTTTCTTCTCCACTCTCTATGATCACAACTGAATCACTGAGCCCTGCTGATCTGTACTTCTGAATATTTTACTAATCCTTTCCTCTCCTTTCATACTGCCTCCTTATTTCTGGTCTACACTACTGCAGTAATCTCAGTGGCTCTCTTGCTCTAGATTTACCCCCGCTGCAACCATTCTCTGCACTGCCACTAGACTACTAGGTTCTTAACTGCTAATATAATCACATCTGTTCTCAGGCTGAAGCACATTAGCAGCCCCCATCATCAAACTTTCTTTTCTGTGTGTATAAGGCACTCCACAATGAGGGTCTAGTTACCTTCACTAGTCTCGTTCCCACTCCTCCACAGTGTGCACGCTCTACTCCAGCCAAACTGGAACCACATTGAAACTCCAAGTGTGCTCTGCCCTTACACATCTGTCCCGCTTTGACTTCCCTCCTTACCAGCTCCACCTCCCCCAAAGATTTCTGCTCATTATATTCCAACCCATCTTTTAAAGTGGCAGGCACTCAGTTTTCTCCTTGACAAAGGCTGCCTTTATATTCTCTCCCTACCATCCTTGGGCATGTCATTTGGATGACAAGATTATTCTCTTACGGGTGTAAAGGTTACAGAACTTAACCCAGTGGGTTGTGTTTATTTGCTGACACGTCTAAATTCTCTCTAGTCTGTGATCTTATTCACCCTTGCCCCCTTATGCACGAAGCAGAGTGCCTGGTTCACTCTGCACCTAAGATGCATGAATGAGCAAGTGTACAAGGGCGGCTACCATCTTCTCAGAATATAAGACCAGAGAGCACTACTTTTGAGTAACAGGAAAATGTAAATTCAAACTAACAAACAAAAGGCTCATTACAGCTATTTCATCATGTAAAAGAACAGAATGTTGGACTAGATGATTAAAGGTCTGCTGCTGCAATTCTAAACTCCTAGGAGTCTGTATATTGTTTTCTACTTTACCTTTTAAACTAGGAAGATGGCAGAGCTAAAGAAGGACAGAAGCTACTGGAAAATGATTCAGAGGATTACAAACATTTTCAAAGTAGAGAGAAAGCCAAAGATAATCAAAAAACAAAATAAAAAGCTCTATATTAACTCCAACTTGTAAGAGCAATGATTCTGACCCAAGTCAAACTATGATGGGAAAGTACATCCCACCGTAAAACCTCAAGAGAGAGGCCTTATTTGGTGTCTTAATTTCTCTGTTAATGTAAGTCCTCACTTAAACTACATCACATTTCAAAGGAGGCTGCCTGTTAGATAACTGCATGTCCCCAAGTACACAGTCATGGAAGTTGAAACAAGAGTCACAAATGAGATTACTTTGTTAAGGTCATGAAATAATTCAAACAAATTCCAAACAGAACCTTTGATCTGAAATTTAGTTTTATGTTCTGATCTCCTGATAACAACCCAGCTTTGTGAATTCTTAACTGTGTTCTCTTCTTTTCATATTTGTTCACAAGTAAAATCCAGTGAAATTTATCCATTACTTTAAAACAGAATTCATAAATGATCTCTGCTATATCACTTGAGTTCTACTAAAAATAATATATGTGGAATTTAGAAAGATGGTAACGATAACCCTGTATGCGAGACAGCTAAAGAGACACAGATGTATAGAACAGTTTTATGGACTCTGTGGGAGAGGGAGACAGTGGGATGATTTGGGAGAATGGCATTGAAACATATATAATATCATATGTGAAATGAAATGCCAGTCTGGGTTCGATGCATGATACAGGATGCTCGGGGCTGGTGCACTGGGATGACCCAGAGGGATGGTATGGGGAGGGAGGTGGGAGGGGGGGGGTTCAGGATGGGGAACATGTGTACACCCATGCGGATTCATCTTGATGATGTATGCCAAAACCAACACAATACTGTAAAGTTAAAAAAAACAAAACGAAACCTGAACAACCAGATCGCCCAAGAAACATCTCCATATCATTAAATAATCTCACAAACAAGGTGACACCATGATGAACTAAAAGAAAAAAGTCCTCAGGTTTTCACCTCTCTCTTCATGGTATATATCATATGAGCTGTTACACATACAAAAAATATGGGGGGAGGGAGGCAGAAGTCAATATTTAGGAGGGGTGAATACTGGCGAATATTCTAACCATAACGAAGCAGAATGAATAACATATCTCATTCTTAAACAATCATATATTAAGTACTGAAAATAAAGACCAAAAAATATAAAACTAAAAAATTGGAAAAGAAAAAATTTGCATGGCTACTCCCTCCATTCCAAACACGTTCCATCAACATCATTCAGATTCTGTGGCTCAAACCCAGTTATTAGCAGTGACAGATTTTGGCTAAAAACCTCAGTTCCTGAGGTTCCAAGGCAAGTTATTTAACCTATTTTTTAAAAGTCCCTTTCTTCATGTGAAGAAGAGAAAAAGAGGACAGTTGTCAAATCTATATGCCAGGACGATTTTGAAGATTAAGTAAAACCTGCACACAGATAGGCACAGACACACAGATGTGGTAGAGGGCAGTTTTCTTGCTTCTATGGTGGCACTTTTATCTTTCCAGGAATAACCTTTTGAACATCAGTTTGTTGTTCCTTCACAAGTTAACGATAAGGGTGCAGGGGCACTCATTCTTTCTTCTCTCCTTCTACTGAGTCTGGCACTTTGGTGAGGGAATGTTATTGGCATCTAGACACATATTCGTGATGTGCCCATTATATATCCATGGAATGTGGTATTTGCTATAGTCTGAAATAAGTCCCTCCAAAATTAATGTTCAAGTCTTAATCCCCAGGACCTCAGAATGTGACCTGATTTGGACATAGGCTTGTTTCAGATGGCTCAGACGGTAAAGCGTCTGTCTACAATGCAAGAGACCTGGGTTCGAGCCCTGGGTTGGGAAGATTCCCTGGAGAAGGAACTGGTAACCCAAAGCAGTACTCTTGCCTTGAAAATCCCATGGACGGAGGAGCTTGGTGCAGGCTACTATCCATGGGGTCACAAAGAGTCGGGCACGACTGAGTGACTTCACTTTCTTTCTTTCTTGTTTCAGATGTAGTAAGTTAAAAATGAGGTCATTTTGGACGATGGTATGCTCCCAATCTAGTAAGATTCGTTCCCTTATAAGAAGAGGGGACACAGACACACACACAGGAAGCACACCATGTGATGACAGGGGCAGGACTGAAGTGCTGTAGCTAAAAGTCAAGGAATCCTAGGGATGGCCAGCGGAAGAGGTAAGGAAAGATTCTTCCTTAGAGCTTTCAGAGAGAGCCTGGCCTTGCCAACACCTTGATTTTGGAATTCTGACCTCCAGAACTGTTAAATAATCAGTTAATTATTAATCGTTAATTTCTGTTTTCAAGACACTCGGTTTGTCGTACTCGGTAACAACTTCCCTACGAAACTCATACAATCTACTACAAACAGATCCCTACGAAACTCATACAATCTACTACAAAAAGAAGCACAGAGAGAGGTACATTACGTGTGTTTAATGTGCATACATTTCTTTGAGTCACAAAGATTTACAAAGTGTGTTTTGGAAACTATTAGCCTGCTTGAGACTCGGAACAACATTACTGTCCCGCTGAATAAACTGAGAGATTTAAAATTAAAGAAGTTATAAAAGAAGGTCTGCTCCTATGCTTCTACGCCAAAGACTTCTTTTGGAAACTATCACTTTTTCTCCTTGAGTTACTGGCTGGCTACAGCCACATTTGTGGTCCACCCTTGGCTGATGTCTATGGACTATATCATACGCATGTGCTGTGGTCAGTCGTGTCTGACTCTGTGTGACCCCATGGGCTGTGGTCCACCAGGCTCTTCTGTCCATGGGATTCTCCAGGCAAGAATCCTGGAGTGGGTTGCCGTGCCCTTCTCCTCTGTACTAACCTTTCTCTTAGCACAATTATTTTCCCTTTATCAGGATTTTTATCTTTCTTTAACTTTCCTGAGATATAATTCACATTTCATAAATATATTTTTGTCTTTTTAAAATATTCAGGGATGTGCAACCATCACCACAAGCTAAGTTTAGAACATTTTTATCACCCTCAAAAGAAACTAGTGGTTCCGCCCAACTCCATGATCCAACACTTTATAGCACAGAAACAAACTCTTGTGTATAATAAATATCAGAGTCATTGCATTCTTATCATGTACTGGACAGTATTTGGAGACTTTACACATATCAACTAATTTAGTTGACACAATTCTACAAAATAAGTACTATATTTTTCTCCATAACACTGAGTTCTTTAGCTCAAAGAGGTTAAATAATTTGCCCAAGGCTATTGAGATCATAGGTGGTGGCACTGGAATTTAAATCTAGACAATTATAAAACATGTGCCAATCACTTAAAGCCAAAAGTTAATTTAAACAAAGCAAAACTATAGTAAAGAAGAAGCACAATGGTCTGATAAGTTATGACACGGGAGTTAAGTGACATGGATTTTCTCTAGGGCTTGATAAGTTTGCTACATGAATCCTTTCAAATTCTACCTTCCTGTAACATTTCAACACATTCTGGGGCTATTGCTGATAACACTAATTTTTTTCCATTGCAACTATTTCTTTATTCAAAGAATTATGATTTAAAAGGAAACATATGCATATCCAACTAGAGAAATAGTGTCATGAATTCCCATGTATCTGTGATACATCTTAAATAATTACCAGTACATGGACAATCCTGCTTACTGTATACAGAAAATACACATATAGTGGATTATTTCAAAGCACATCTTGAGGTACTACTGACAGCGATCGTTATTCTATCCCTAAAAAGATCTGATTGAGTATGAAATGCATCTAATTCCTTTCTTTCAAGTAGAATCACTGGCAGTTCAGGAAGCAATCCTAAGAAGGGTTTTTATTATCAAAAGAAAATCAAAGGACATTACCAAAAACAACTTCTTGAAAATTACTAAATAATCTCTAAATGATATGTTCTTTGAAATATGAAAACATCTCAGGCACATATAGCAAGAATTAAATAACTAGAAAGATGTTTTATAAGGTTTTGAAAACTAAGGAAGGATTTTATGCCTATCATGATAATAAATATTACTTCTGAGTGTCCTGAGAGGCCAAAAACCACAAAAGTAGAAACTTGTAAATACCAGCAACATACCTGTTTATCGTCCAGCAGATCAGGCTCCCCTTTACTAGAAGCAGAGCTGACATCATCTTCATCTGAGCTGTTGCTGACTTCCTCTTCATCTGAAGGAAGGTCACCAAGACCAAGGTCCAGATCACTGTGTCCCTCCTGGGATGCTCCAGAACTGCTTTAATAGAGAATATCACATTAGACACCCTTGAGAACAAGAAATCCTACCAAAAACAAGCTGTGAGGGCTTCCCTAGTGACTCAATGGTAAAGAACCTGCCTGCCAATGCAGAAGACATGGGTTTGAGAATTCCATGGACAGAGGAGCCTGGTGGGCTACAGTCCATGGAGTTGCAAGAGTCAGACATGGCTGAGTGACTAATACACACACACACACACAAACTGTGTGAGGTAAGCAAAGCACATCTAAGGGATCTGGAGGGATGGAAAGAGTCAGATCAACCAAACTCTCCCTTCCCTTTCCCCATCTCGGTTGTCAAAAACCCAAATTCATCTTGGATTTAAAGTGGATCATCTTGAAAAACATGTTTGTTTGTTTGTTTGATAACAAACCAGAGAATATAACATTAAAAAGGCAGACTCGCAGATACAGAGAACAAACTAGTGGTTACTAGTGGAAGGGGGAAGGTACAATACATCGGGTGTAGGAAAGACTCAAATGTATTACAACATGGGGAATATGGCCAATATTTTGTAATAAATGTAAATGGAAAGTGATCTTTAAAAATTGTATTAAAAAAACAAAAACAACACCCAATGGGGCTTTCCTGCTGGTCCAGCGGTTAGGAATCCACCTGCTAATACAGGGGACACGGGCTCCATCCCTGGTCTGGGAAGATTCCACATGCCAAGGGGCAACCAAGCCCGTGAGCCGTACCTACTGAGCCCATGAGCCACAACTACCAAAGCCCACACAACCTGGAGCCTGTGCTCCACAAGAAGAAAAGCCACCTCAGCGAGAAGCTGGTGCACCGCAGCTAGGAAGTAGCTCCTGTTCTCCCCAACTAGAGAAAGTCCGCAGCAACAAGGACCCGGTGCAGCCAAAAAAATAAATAAATACAATTGGATAAATCTTAAAAACAAAAAACAGACCAAACCTAACATGTACTTCTGTGACAGGAAGGTGGGTAAGGAGCAAGTTTCCCAGATGCCCCTATTCTATGCTTTAATATACCCTTACTCTGGATAATCAGGTCTCTACAAACACTAACCAAGAAGCCTCGTAAGAGGTAGCCTGGGTTACTGATCACGTTAATGTTTGAACATTAGGAGAGGTGTTGCTTCCTTAGGTCTCAGAGGTTCGTTTTTCTAAAAACCAATGAACAAATCTTTAAGTACTGGGAGGTAATGATGGTGACCATGATGCACAATCCATGTGCTATTGTGAACATGCGCCCACCTCTCTGTTCATCACTGCTGCCTTTCATGTAACCACATCTGAGGATGGGCACGGAATCCCCAGCTTGCTCCAGACCTGCTGAATCAGAAGCTCTATAGAGACGCAGGGCTCCGAAGGGATACAGGCTGGAGTTTGGAAACTCTTGTATAAGGCCATTTATCAACTCCTCCTTACCAGCCTGACATCAACAACATTTCTCACTCTGTACTGAGACAGAATTCTTGAATCTAAAAGACGCTGTGGCAATCCAATCTGTGAGGGGAATTCCATAGGAAAGCTCCCAAGGAAGGCAAAAGAAATAATTCTAGCTTTAGTTGTAAAGACTCAGGAAGAAAAGGACTGTAATAATGGCTTTCCTGTTTGTAGTCTGTAAGAATATTTGCAGAATAGAAGAGTCAGGAAAAGATCCATAGAAAATCATCAGGGAAAACACTCAGGCAGAATAAGGCGACAGTTCCATTCCCTGGGGCAGGTTTCTTTTCAGATCATGGGCAGGTCACTCAACCGCCAAGATTCCTAACAAGTCATGAGATTTTCTAACGGGAATCTTAAAAGTTAAAATTTTCTGCCAGTTCCTGATTACACATTGTAGGATACAGACTTGCCTCAGAACCCATTCCTGAAGCCCAACTGTTATACACACCAGTTGGATGGAGGCAGAACGCCAAAAGAACACTTCCTCCTGCCAAAGTTAGTTTCCTATTACTCAGGGGCAGAGGGCCTCAGGGAGTAATATCACAGCCTCACTTAGGTGGGTGCATCTTATCACAGCTCCCCCTGACACAGAGAAGATTCACCCCTGGGGTGGTGGGTGGGTTGGACAGCAGAGCATTCAAATCACTGGCAATATTCACTTGTCTCTTGGTGCAGGGATAGGAGCCCAACCCAGCTGGGTAATTAGGTGATTGAGATGAGAGAGATTCATCCATATAAGCAGAAGGAAATATACCTTCAACTTGCTTTTTATCTTAGTTCTTAATCTCTTCACATCCTCTGAAACTCTGCTCCTCAAAACATATTCAGTCTATTAGCAACTTCAGCATCACCAGGAAGCTTTTTAGAAAAATAAAACCGCAGTCCTGCCCCACCCCAATGAATCAGAAGCTGGTTTTAACAAAACCCCAGCACTTTGATTTTTTGGATCAGCCTATCCATGAGTTCTTTAAGATTCAACAGTATAAAAATTCCAAATAGTAATACAGCTGTGGCACCTATGAGGAAAATAGGTTTATTTTGTCTAGAGAACACTGAGAGGTGTTTCCTGGATTAACATTCGGAGAGCTATTTTTTTTTTTGGAGAGCTATTTTAAAGAAGACAACAACCAGTTGGTCGCCACATCCACTCACAAACACAAAAGTTCACAAAAGTTAACATTTAAGAACAAGGGGACAAAAAGTAAGTAAATAAATAAATAAAATATTTAAATAAGGATCAAAGGAATACAAAGCTTTAAATATTAAAAACAAGGATCAAAATATACCTCCATACAACTTCAGGAGATTTTAATTCTGAAAATTGATTACCTAGAGAAAACCTTCTCTGGCCATCCTCTATCTACTCCAAATTAGATTATCTGGCTCTTCTCAATCCTACATGCTCTTACTTGGTGGTACATTTTTTTCCTCTCATTAAAATGTAAACTCTTAAGGACAAGGAAATTGTCTTTTTCAGTTGAACTGCCATCACATTACTTGATATGTAAGATGCACTCAATATATTTTTATTAAATGAACAAAAAGGATATTAGAAACCAATGGGTGTTAAATTGCAGAAGTTGAGATAATTTATGTGGTACTGGTGATGCCAGATAAAGGCCTGGAGCAGGGGGAATACTGGAAAAACGATGGCTTTTAAAGGAAAAAGGATCTCTGGGCATCATCATCAATGGTACAGAAGAATGCTGGTATTCACAAAACAAAAAAACCATTTTGCCTCCCAAAGGAATCTCTTGTGAGTAGTTAATGGGAAACAAGCTTGGAGAAGATGACAGGTGCCAAGCTGTCAAGAAGCATGAAGAGTTTACACGCATCTTACAGGCCTTCAGCAAGGAGACTGAGAGCTTCCACTAGACCTCAGAGATCTCCTCAATATATCTCCAAGATGCATGTCACTGCCACACTTCTTCCTTTTTTTTAAAAAGTCTTTAGCGGATCTGTTACAACACTGCTCCTGTTTTATGTTTCGTTTTTCCTGGATGAGAGGCATGTAGGATCTTAGTTCCCTGACCAGGGATTGAACCTGCACCCCTTGTACTGCAAGGTGAAGTCTTAACCACTGGACTACCAGGGGAGTCCCTATACATCTTTCTTATTAGTGCCAACAGAGAAGAGAATGGCACCTCTTCCATCAATCAAGTTTTGTAAGCACAGTGCCTACCCCTCTCCCCCCATATCCCACCTGCTCCAAGCAGAGGAAAAGATAGCGTTGTTTATTAGCATCAGTGAGGTCACCTTGATGATTTCAGAGCCTAAGTCGAAGCTAAAGCAGCTCCCCACATACCTGGATGGTAAACAGTAGAGATCAATTATGGTTTCTGAAGCTTAAGAGGAAGGAACCTTTGTAGACCAAAATAGGTCTTGCTGCTGCTAAGTCGCTTTAGTCATGTCCAACTCTGTGACCCCAAAGACGGCAGCCCACCAGGCTCCCCAGTCCCTGGGATTCCCCAGGCAAGAACACTAGGAGTATTAATTTTGTAACCTCAAACCAATGAACTGAAATGGAGATAGGCAGAGCGACAGAAAGGGAGGAAGACCTAGGAGGTAATTTCTATAGTGCAGGAGCCTGAGCCAGGGTGGCTACATCAGAAATTGAGAGGAAGGGCTGAACATACAAGGAAAAACCATCACCAGAGCTAGGGTAAAGAGGGGGCAAAAAACTCAAGTCTTCCTTCAAGGTTTCATGAACAGTCACCAGCAGAATGAGGGAGACACGTCAAGTGAATCAGAAATATACCGACAAAAGGATCTGATTTTAAAAGAAAGATAATGGAGTCAGCAGCAAATCAGGAAAGATACACCTAGAACCCACATACACGCTCATCTCTACACGACGAGACAGAGGGAAACTGTGGATCACTCTATTTCCCCATATAACCGTGAACAGCTTTCCAACCTATCTAATAATTTCAGATTCCTGACAATGAAACAGGGATTTCTTAGCTATGCTAGTCACTGAGTTCAGGCTCCTCCATTCCTGACACTCCCTTCCCACTCTCAGAAAGATAACATCCTAACACAGTCTGCTTTTAGGGTTAAAGGGACAAGACATAGTGTTTCCTCCACACTTTCCTGCCTACTTATTACATAATTTGACAACTGAAATAAAAGGACAGTAAGCTGCAAAAACAACCAAAACCGAGTCACAATTGGGCTCTCTCTCCTTTTGCAGGCCATCCTTTCCAACAGTACACTCGGATAAAAACAGAGACAAGGAGAGCCAGAAGTAAATTTCTACTAATTTAGGTAACTGTTCCCTCAATCTCACATGCCAAGGATCCTTGCAATTGGAGTGGTGATTATTTACTGTCATCACTTAAAAAAAAAATTGACTTATTTATTCATGTTATTTTCTGTATATAAACAGTACATTTTATACTGGAAGTCTATCAAACTTCTCTTTTTATCACATCAAGGATGATCTCTCTTTTTAAAAAGTAATTCTTTAAAAAAAAATTCCTATTTTATCTATTTCCTCAAAGAGTTTTTAGAAACATAAAACCTGCACAGAGCCAAGCTAGGCATAAAAGCTGCCAGGGTTCACCAACAAAACATCCTTGTGAACCTCTATTAAATTAGAGTCTAGCAAGGGGAGGGGAGAAAGCCAAGGATGACACAGAAACAAAAAGAGGAGCAGAATCAACAGAACACGTTTTCAAAGCACTGAAAGCAGTTTTGGCAAATCCAGTTATCCTTTACCTCTCATACCGGTGATCTTATTTTGAGCCCCTTAAACAAAGAAAATCCTCCTGCAACACAGGAGACACAGGTTCAATCCCTGGGTCGGGAAGATCCCCTGGAGAAGGAAGTGGCAACCCCCTCCAGTATTACTGCTTGGAGAATCCCATGGACAGAGGAGCCTGGTGGGCTATGGTCTATGGGGTGGCAAAGAGTCGGACCTGACTGAGCAACTATACAGCAACAAAACGAAGACTATTCCATGTAATTTCTCCAAGTGTGAAAAGAAGAAATTCACTCCAATAGTCTCACCTTCAAAGTTTCTCTTGCACTTTCAAGTGACAACATGTAAATTCAACTTTCTGTCATCTGTCGTCTCTTCTTTCTACTCCTGGACCAAACTGAACAGAACACGTGCTAGTCTTCAAGACGTCAACATTCTTTGGCAAATGCTATCTCACTAGGACTCGTGACTATGTGCTTCCTTCAGCTACTTTCATGTTCATCACAGAGTAAGTGGGGAAAATGACCAAGAGAAACTTGAAGGATGAACCACCAGGAAAAACAGATTTTTAAATACATCATAGATTATACAACGTAAAGTATATAAGACAGGTTTACAATTTTCACTGGGAAACTGTTTCTAGTTAGTTTCCCCAGAAAACTTTTTACTCTTTCACTTCAGTTCCTTTATGGAATTGCAGATTCCACTGTCAAGCTGAAAACTAGGCATTAAGTCAACAACAACAAATTTTAAAAACCATTCATCTTCTTATTTTCAGGCCCTCTTCTCAATTATCCAGTATGTGTGGAATTTTCTCTACCCACTGCGCACATGACTTTCCTAGGAACTACCCCCAAAATAAGAAAGACTTCTCTCTACTTCTTTTAGCAAATACGGAACAACTTGGGAATTTGCCCTACATAACATTTTCATCCTCTAATAAAGCAAGACTCATACAATCACGTCATGATTTCAGGTTTTCCAAACACAAGATCTTGCATGATTATTTTCTGTCTGTGCAGAGCCAGAGTGACAGAACATAAAAGCCAAGAGATAACAAAGAGTTTGAAACAAATTTCTCTGACTTCAACAAAGCTCAAGTTCCACAAGTGTAACCCTTCTGGGCTCAGATCATCTGATAGGTCTTCTTCATTGCTAACTGTTTTGACTAAAAATAAAACACTGATGTCTCCATAATAAGGCTGAGACTTTTATTACTGATTTCAGAAAAAGAAATTACATACACACACACACACACACACACATAAAGAAAAGCAAAAGGGAAAAATGATTGTCTGAGGAGGCCTTACAAATAGCTGAGAAAAGAAGCGAAGCAAAAGCCAAACAGGAAAAAGAAAGATATGCGCATCTGAATGTAGAGTTCCAAAGAATAGCAAGGAGAGATAAGAAAGCCTTCCTATGGGAAAGACTAGAGATCGCTTCATGAAAATCAGAGATACCAAGAGAAGATTTCATGAAAAAATGGGCAAAATAAAGGACATAAATGGTATGGACCTAACAGAAGCAGAAGAGATTAACAAGAGGTGGCAAGAATACAGAGAACTGTACAAAAAAGACCTTAATGACCCAGATAATCATGATGGTGTGATCACTCACCTGGAGCCAGACATCCTGGAATGAGAAGTCAAGTGGGCCTTAGGAAGCATCACTACAAAACTAGTGGAGGTGACAGAATTCCAGTGGAGCTATTTCAAATCCTAAAAGATGATGCTGTGAAAGTGCTGCACTCAATACACCAGCAAATTTGGAAAACTCAGCAGTGGCCACAAGATTGGAAAAGGTCAGTTTTCATTCTAATCCCAAAGAAAGCCAATTCCAAAGAATGCTCAGACAACTGCACAATTGCACTCATCTCACATGCTAGCAAAGTAATGCTCAAAATTCTCCAAGCCAGGCTTCAACAGAACATGAACTGAAAATTTCCAGATGTTCAAGTTGGATTTAGAAAAGGAAGAGGAACCACAGATTAAATTGACAACATCTGTTGGATCACAGAAAAAGCAAGAGAATTCCAGAAAAACATCTACTTCTGCTTCATTGACTATACTAAAGCCTTTGACTGTGTGGATCACAATAAGCTGTAGAAAATCTTAAAGAGACAGGAATATCAGATCACCTTACCTGTCTCCTGAAAACCTGTATGCAGGTCAAGAAGCAATACTTAGAAATGGAAATGGAACAACAGACCAAACTGGGATCCAAACTGGGAAGGGAGTCTCTCAGGGTTGTATATTGTCACCTTGTTTATTTAACTTATATGCAGAGGACATCATGAGAAACACTGGGCTGGAAGAAGCACAAGCTGGAATCAATATTGCCAGGAGAAATATCAATAACCTCAGCTACCCAGATGATACCATCCTCATGGCAGAAGATGATACCATCCTCATGGCAGAAAGTGAAGAAGAACTAAAGAGCCTCTTGATGAAAGTGAAAGAGAAGTGAAAAACTTGGCTTAAAATTCAACATTCAAAAATTGAAGACCATAGCATCCAGTCCCATCACTTCATGGGAAATAGATGGGGAAACAGTGAGAGATTATTTTCTTGGACCCCAAAATCACCACAGATGGTGACTGCAGTCATGATATTAAAAGATGCTTGCTCCTTGGAAGAAAAGCTATGACTAACCTAGACAGCATATTAAAAAGCAGCAGAGACATTACTTTGCAGACAAAGGTCTGTATAGTCAAAGCTACGGTTTTTCCAGTAGTCATGTATGGATCTGAGAGCTGGACCATAAAGAAAGTTGAGCATGGTGGAACTGATGCTTTCAAATTGTGGTGCTGAGAAGACTCTTGAGAGTCCCTTGGACTGCAAGAATATTAAACCAGTCCATTTTAAAAGCAATCAATTCTGAATATTCATTGCAAGGACTGATACTGAAACTCCAATAGTTTGGCCACCTGATGCAAAGTGCCAACTCATTAGAAAAGACACTGATGCTGGGAAACATTGAAGGCAGAGGAGATGGGGACGACAGAGGACGAGATGGTTGGACGGCATCACTGATTCAATGGCCATGAGTTTGAACAAGCTCTGGGAGATGGTAAAGGACAGGGAAACTTGACACGCTGCAGTCCACGGGGTCACAAAGAGTCGGACATGACTGAGTGACCAAACAACTGTATATATGTGTGTATGTATATATATAATTGAACACATGTATGTAGTATATTCAGAGAAGGCAATGGCACCCCACTCCAGTACTCTTGCCTGGAAAAGCCCGTGGACGGAAGAGCCTGGTAGGCTGCAGTCCATGGGATCGCAAAGAGTCGGACACGACTGAGCAACTTCACTTTCACTTTTCACTTTCATGCAATGGAGAAGGAAATGGCAACCCACTCCAGTGTTCTTGCCTGGAGAATCCCGAGGATGGAGGAGCCTAGTGGGCTGCCGTTTATGGGGTCGCACAGAGTTGGACACGACTGAAGCGACTTAGCAGCAGCAGCAGCAGCATGTAGTATATTAAACTTTTAGAGTTAAATCTTTTGATTAATAACCACAAAATATAAATAAATAAAATCACTAAAATAAGGGATAGCACAAGAGGTATTTGTTACCAAAAAGAAGTTTTAAAAAAAAAAAAAGTGCAGCATAAAATGTACATAATTAGTGTTTTTACTCAGTGTCAATGAGTTTTAGAGGTATTAACATCCAAGCCTTTAAAACTAGCAAGCTGGAGATCTATAGCGTTAGAAAAACAAACCACAAGAAAATATCCAGTGTCCACTGAAATGTAAACTAGATTACTTAAAAATTGGCTTCAGAAAACAACAACAAATAAAACAACAAAAAACTAGCTTTGCGTAATGAACTTTGAAAATGAGTTCTGCTTCATTCTCCAGGGGCAACTTCTACCGTCATAAATTCCACCATCATCCCCTTCTCCAGAAACACATTTATTACTAGGATTCTTTGTTGCTTATGTATTTTTAATTGAAGGATAACTGCTTTAAAATATTGGTTTCATTTCTGTCTTACATCAACATGAATAAGCCATGGGTGTACACATGTCCCTTCCCGCTTGAACGTCCCTCCCACCCTTTCCCACCCCTCTATCAGGTTTGTACACTTCAGTTCAGTTCAGTCGCTCAGTCGTGTCCGCCTTTTTGAAACCCCGTGAACCACAGCACACCAGGCCTCCCTGTCCATCACCAACTCTCGGAGTTCACTCAAACTCATGTCCATTGAGTCGGTGATGTCATCCAACCATCTCATACACTGTCATCCCCTTCTCCTCCTGCCCCCAATCCCTCCCAGCATCAGAGTCTTTTCCAATGAGTCAACTCTTCGCATGAGGTGGCCAAAGTACTCCAGTTTCAGCTTCATTCCTTCCAAAGAAATCCGAGGGCTGATCTCCTTCAGAATGGACTGGTTGGATCTCCTTGCAGTCCAAGGGACTCTCAAAAAGTCTTCTCCAACATCACGGTTCAAACGCATCAATTCTTCAGGGCTCAGCCTTCTTCACAGTCCAACTCTCACATCCATACATGACTACTAGAAAAACCACAGCCTTGACTAGATGGACCTTAGTCGGCAAAGTAATATCTCTGCTTTTAAATATGCTATCTAGATTGGTCATAACTTTTCTTCCAAGGAGTAAGCGTCTTTTAATTTCATGGCTGCAGTCACCATCTGCAGTGATTTTGGAGCCCCCCACCAAAATAAAATCTGACACTGTTTTCACTGTTTCCCCATCTATTTCCCATGAAGTGATGGGACCAGATGCCATGATCTTCGTTTTCTGAATGTTGAGCTTTAAGCCAACTTTTTCACTTTCCTCTTTCACTTTCATCATGAGGCTTTTTAGTTCCTCTTCACTTTCTGCCATAAGGGTGGTGTCACCTGCATGTCTGAGGTTCTTGATATTTCTCCCGGCAATCTTGATTCCAGCTTGTGTTTCTTCCAGTCCAGCGTTTCTCCCAGTCCAGCATTTCTCATGAGGTACTCTGCATATAAGTTAAATAAGCAGGGTGACAATATACAGCCTTGACTCACTCCTTTTCCTATTTGGAACCAGTCTGTTGTTCCATGTCCAGTTCTAACTATTACTTCCTGACCTGCATACAGATTTCTCAAGAGGCAGGTCAGGTGGTCTGGTATTTCCATCTCTCTCAGAATTTTCCACAGTTTATTGTGATCCACACAGTCAAAGGCTTTGGCATAGTCAATAAAGCAGAAATAGATGATTTTCTGGAACTCTCTTGCTTTTTCCATGATCCACCGATGTTGGCAATTTGATCTCTGGTTCCTCTGCCTTTGCTAAAACCAGCTTGAATATCAGGAAGTTCATGGTTCACATATTGCTGAAGCCTGGCTTGGAGAATTTTGAGCATTACTTTACTAGCATGTGAGATGAGTGCGGTAGTTTGAGCATTCTTTGGCATTGCCTTTCTTTGGGACTGGAATGAAAACTGACCTTTTCCAGTCCTGTGGCCATGCTGAAGTTTTCCAAATTTGCTGGCATATTGAGTGCAGCACTTTCACAGCATCATCTTTCAGGATTTGAGAGAGCTCAATTGGAATTCCATCACCTCCACTAGCTTTATTCATAGTGATGCTTTCTTTTTTTTTTTCATAGTGATGCTTTCTAAGGCCCACTTGACTTCACATTCCAGGATGTCTGGCTCTAGGTGAGTGATCACACCATCGTGATTATCTTGGTCGTGAAGATCTTTTCTGTACAGTTCTTCTGTGTATTCTTGCCACCTCTTCTTAATATCTTCTGCTTCTGTTAGGTCCAGACCATTTCTGTCCTTTATCGAGCCCATCTTTGCATGAAATATTCCCTTGGTATCTCTATAATTTTCTTGAAGAGATCTCTAGTCTTTCCCATTCTGTTCTTTTCCTTTATTTCTTGCATTGATCGCTGAAGAAGGCTTTCTTATCTCTTCTTGCTATTCTTTGGAACTCTGCATTCAGATGCTTATATCTTTCCTTTTCTCCTTGGCTTTTCGCCTCTCTTCTTTTCACAGCTATTTGTAAGGCCTCCCCAGACAGCCATTTTGCTTTTTTGCATTTCTTTTCCATGGGGATGGTCTTGATCCCTGTCTCCTGTACAATGTCACGAACCTCATTCCATAGTTCATCAGGCACTCTATCTATCAGATCTAGGCCCTTAAATCTATTTCTCACTTCCACTGTATAATCATAAGGGATTTGATTTAGGTCATACCTGAATGGTCTAGTGGTTTTCCCTACTTTCTTCAATTTAAGTCTGAATTTGGCAATAAGGAGTTCATGATCTGAACCACAGTCAGCTCCCGGTCTTGTTTTTGTTGACTGTATAGAGCTTCTCCATCTTTGGCTGCATGTAGAGTCTTCTCGTGTTGTTGGAAGAGGGTGTTTGCTATGACCAGTGCATTTTCTTGGCAAAACTCTATTAGTCTTTGCCCTGCTTCATTCCGCATTCCAAGGCCAAATTTGCCTGTTACTCCAGGTGTTTCTTGACTTCCTACTTTTGCATTCCAGTCCCCTATAATGAAAAGGACATCTTTTTTGAGTGTTAGTTCTAAAAGGTCTTGTAGGTCTCCACAAAACCGTTCAACTTCAGCTTCTTCATCATTACTGGTTGGGGCATAGACTTGGATTATTGTGATATTAAATGGTTTGCCTTGGAAACAAACAGAGATCATTCTGTCGTTTTTGAGATTGCATCCAAGTACTGCATTTCGGACTCTTGTTGACCATGATGGCTACTCCATTTCTTCTGAGGGATTTCTGCTTGCAATAGTAGATATAATGGTCATCTGAGTTAAATACACCCATTCCAGTCCATTTTAGTTCGCTGATTCCTAGAATGTCGATGTTCACTCTTGCCATCTCTTGTTTGACCGCTTCCAATTTGCCTTGATTCATGGACCTGACATTCCAGGTTCCTATGCAATATTGCTCTTTACAGCATTGGACCTTGCTTCCATCACCAGTCACATCCACAACTGGGTATTGTTTTTGCTTTGGCTCCATCCCTTCATTCTTTCTGGAGTTATTTCTCCACTGATCTCCAGTAGCATATTGGGCACCTACTGACCTGGGGGGTTCCTCTTTCAGTATCCTATCATTTTGGATTTCATACTGTTCATGGGGTTCTCAAGGCAAGAATACTGAAGTGGTTTGCCATTCCCTTCTCCAGTGGACCACATTCTGTCAGAACTCTCCACCATGACCTGCCCGTCTTGGGTTGCCCCGCGGGCATGGCTTAGTTTCATTGAGTGAGACAAGACTGTGGTCCTAGTGTGATTAGACTGACTAGTTTTCTGTGAGTAGGGTTTCAGTGTGTCTGCCCTCTGATGCCCTCTTGCAACACCTACCATCTTACTTGGGTTTCTCTTACCTTGGGCGTGGGGTATCTCTTCACGTGAAGATCTAGGTTGTTACAGAGTCCCAGTTTGAGTTCCCCGAGTCAGACAGCAAATTTCCACTGGCTATCTATTTTACATAAGGTAGTGAATATGCTTCCATGTTTCTCTCTGCATTTGTCTCACCCTCTCCTTCCTGCCCCTCACCCATGTCCCTTAAGTCTGTTCTCTATGTCTGCATCCCCACTGCTGCCCTGCAAATAGGTTCATCAGTACCATCTTTCTATTACTAAGTGAAGTCGCTCAGTCGTGTCCAACTCTTTGCGACCCCATGGACTGTAGCCTACCAGGCTCCTCTGTCCATGGGATTTTCCAGGCAATAGTACTGGAGTGGAATGCCATTTCTTCTCCATTTCTATTATTAGGGTTCTTCAAATTGTGTTCTCCTGACAGAAACAAAATCAAGATCAGTACCCTGAGGCTGTTATTTAAAATACAGTCACAGAAGGACAAGGGCTTCCCAGGTGACTCAGTGGTAAAGAATCTGCCTGCTAAATTAGGATCAGGAGAGGCAGGTTTGATCCCTGGGTGGGAATATCCCCTGGAGGAGGAAATGGCAACCTACTCTAGTATTCCTGCCTGGAAAATCCCATGGACAGAGGAGCCTGGTGTGCTGCAGTCCATGGAGCCACAAAGAGTCAGACACGACTAAATGACAGCACACATACGCATGGAAGGACAACTCCGAAAACTGGCTAAAAAGCAAAATGGAATTCAAAATTCCTTAAAGTAGAAGATAACCTACCCAGATGCAAGCACTTTAGGTAAGCAGATTCCAGAGTCAGTAAGGTTTAACCACAAAACAAGCAGTTTTAAAAGAAGTTTCCATCAATGCCTGTTAGTAGGAGGCTGGTTAAATAAACTGGGCATATTCATACAATGATATACTAAACAGCTATTTTAAAAATGAAACAGGTCTATGCACAATGGTATAGGTTGCTCTCCAAGAATACTGCAAGGTTCAGAAGGAGTCAAGGCACAGAGCAGTATGCATCCATCTGTGTAAAAAGGAAAAACACACACATATATGTGCCCATGTGTCTGTCTACACAAATATATCCATATAAAAGGTATGCAGACAGGCTGCTGCTGCTGCTAAGTCACTTCAGTCGTGTCCGACTCTGTGTGACCCCACAGACGGCAGCCCTCCAGGCTCCCCCGTCCCTGGGATTCTCCAGGCAAGAACACTGGAGTGGGCTGCCATTTCCTTCTCCAATGCGTGAAAGTGAAAAGCGAAAGTGAAGTCGCTCAGTTGTGTCCGACTCTTAGCGACCCCATGGACTGCAGCCTACCAGGCTCCTCCGCCCATGGGATTTTCCAGGCAAGAATACTGGAGTGGGGTGCATTGCCTTTTCCAGGGGAACTTCCTGACCCAGGGATTGAACCCAGGTCTCCCACATTGCAGGCAGATGCTTTAACCAGGGAAGCCTGAAAGAATCACAAGAAACTGATAAAAATCATTGCCTCTGGGGCTACAGTCTGAGATGAGAGACTTCATTATTTACCCTTTCCTGCTTTAAAAAACAAAACAAAACATTTCTAGTTACTTTTTCAAAGACAACACAAACACATCCCAATCTCAGAAACTGAAAAGTTTTAATTCGAGCACCAACTCTTTAGGCATTCTGCCCATACCCCAGGTTTAGATTTCTGCGTATTTTCAAGAGTGTCTTTATTTTTTCCCTTTAATTGCTTCTTCAATGGGAAAGATACATAGATTATGCCTTCTCTTATAGTCAGTATGTAGGGGCTTATTTAGGAAAACCATTGGCATGAGTCTCTAGATAATAGGTAGGAGGAGAGATCTTCTGGCCAGTCAGTTGATAGCTTTAAAAAAGAGAAAGAGAGATTGTAAAGGGATTGTTCAACAGTCTATAGGGGCCACAGAGTAACCACACAACTGTTAAGGAGACCACAGTAAACAGCACCATATTATTAGGCATCTCCCAGAGGGCTCTGTCTGGGTTGTGGGAAAACTCCTGGCCTGTAAGATCATGCCCTCCAGAGCTCCTGGGCCAATCTTAAGGACAAAGGAGAAGTCCAAAGCCAATCACAATCCAACAGACTCCCCTGTCTCTCCAGCTTGGGGCTTCCCAGGTGGCTCAGTGGGCAAAGAATACACATGCAATATAGGACATGCAGGAGACACAGGTTCAATCTCTGTGTCGGGAAGATTCCCTGGAGAAGAGAATGGCTACCCACTGCAGTATTCCTGCCTGGAGAAACCCATGGACAAGAAGTCTGGAGGGCTACAGTCCATGGGATCGCAAAGAGTCAGACACAATTACACATGCATGCCCCTCAAACTTAGGCATCTGGTTCAAGTCTGAGCTGTTCTGAGTTACAGTGGAATAAACTGTTATAAAAATGTCTTCTGAAACAAGCACTAGCTAAAATAAACACCAAACATTTAACTACCAGCAGTTTTGCTTTCTTAAAGGATTTGAGGAATGAATGATTCTTTAAAATGCATTTCAAGAAATATAGATAATAGAAATCTTTTTGTTAACACAAACTGCAAAGAATTCTACTGAGCTTAGAATTGCTTCCAAATTAAATATAGCAGGTTCCCAATCCAGTTTTCTCATTGCAGCAAAGATGGTGTTTATTTTGTTGAAAAATAATGTTTAAATAAAGAGATGCTGACCCAACATCATTTCTTCCCTTCACCTCCTCATTATGTAACATGTAATTCATTAGTACCACACCAAATAGAGGCCACCAGAAATAATGAGGTTGGGATGAATATATGAGGACACTTCATATTTAGACGTGCACCACACACATATGCACATACACATATATTGTACATATATACATATATTTTCACACATGTGAGAAATGGAGTATTTCCTGCCATGTCAGTAAACAAGGATGTCACAGGCATCAGTGATGCCAGCCCTCCAGGGCACTCAGTAAGGAAAAGAATACCTGCTAAATCTGGCAGCCATGAGGCTGTAGCCACTCCCTATGGTGAGCACTGAGGAACTCAGGATGTGAAGAAAACACAGGATACTGACCCAGGATAGCTGAGGTGCATATGAAAGCAATGATTTCCGTGAGCCCAGACTCCTGCATCTTCTCGTACATAGAAAAACACTAAATTACTTAACTTGAAATATTTGGTTTCCTTTAATTGTTGTTTAATTAACAAAAATCTCTTGATGTTCCAGCTACCTGCCCTTTGTTGTGATCTATAAAGCCTGCTTTCTTCCCTTGCCTCCTTGAAGCAGTTCTCTCAGGATTATGTGAGAAGCTGCCTCCCAGGCTTAAGTCCTAAAAATTTCCACCAAATAGAACTCTCAGTTTTAAGGTTGTGAATATTTCTTAAGCTAACATATATATTTTATATATTTTAATATTCAATATATAAAACTGCTATACCATTTATTTCAATAAATATTTATTGTGGGCTTATTATGCATTCTATTTTAGGCACTAGATAAAGATACTCTAACAGAATTAGTCACAGATGATGTTCAAACTGTAAATTCTATTGGCTGCTTTTCTTTTTACCTGCTAATTGAGACTCTCTTAAACTAATAAATGGAAAAGAAATCAGGATAACTGCAGTAAATAGGGTAAAAGGCAGGGACCATTTTCTCAACAGAGAGCAACTAAAAGTAGTGAAAGTGAAGTCACTTAGTCGTATCTGACTCTTTGTGACCCCGTGGACCGTAGCCTACCAGGCTCCTCCCTCCATGGGATTCTCCAGACAAGAATACTGGAGTGGGGTGCCATTTCCTTCTCCAGGGGATCTTCCCAACCCAGGGATCAAACCCAGGTCTCCCGCATTCCAGGCAGACGCTTTAACCTCTGAGCCACCAGGGAAGCCCAAACTAAAAGTAAGTGCATGCTAAATGTTAAAGGCAGCTCACAGGCACTAAGGGTTACAGAGGCAGAGAAAGAAGTACCCCATGCAGACTGGGGCAGTCCGATAAATTGGAGGTATGGGCACCTGGGAGAAGATACTTCAGTGAATGAAAGGAGGAACAAAGGTCTCCTAAATAGGAGAGGACTAGATGGAAAACTGTGAGCAAAGGCATGGAGGCAGAAATGCAAGTGATGTGAGCGGGTGAGGGAGATGGTGATAGGAGGGTGAGTGCATTTCTGTGTGATGAGAAATGAAGAGATTTACTGGTTAGAAAGAGGTTCCTACAGCTAGGAAGCAAGCAAGGCATACAAGAAATAATCCATTTGTGATGGGAGCTGGGATCTGAATTCAACCCTTCCCCTTAGCTTTATCAAGTTTCAACACTAGACAGGGAACCTAGCAGGGGAGTCAGGCTAGGAGAATGGACTGTGTGGTGAGCAGGCAGGGATGAACAGCTCACCCTCTGACTACCATCTCTAACAGGGTGACCATGTGCTTTTGTGTCAATCGTACGTGCCACATTGCTTCTGCTAATGTCTTTTCATCATAATCCTAACAGTCACTGAAAACATGGTGAGATTTTTGGAAAATATGACCAGGTCCTCTGCCCCTGCTATGCTCTTGATCGTGACTCAGTATGAAGCCACTACGGTGTAAGGGCCCATACAGTGTTCTGCCTCGACGTCGGGGGGAAGTGAAGAGAGCCCCAAATGGCCTAATGACAAGTTGCTCTTCCCACTCTGCTCCCTCAGATAAGGCCCCCTAGTCAAACAACCTTCTTTACCATAGGGCCTCTTGCGGCTTATCCATGAATAGGTGATTTTAGTTCTCAGTCACTGTGTGAAATTACTGAAACTAGTCGATCACATTCTCCCATGGAATCCTCTTGATGGTACAAAGTCTGGCTCCCACAGCTCCTGGCGGTTCACTCCGCTTCCAGGGCAACCTCGGTGTGGCCCTGTGTGGAATGCTATGTCCTCCTCCCCTAGGGTGTACGTAACTGATAAACTGCTGTCAAGCTTACCTGCCACCTTTTGGCCATCCTCAACCATCCCTCACCAACAGGGTGAACAGAATGTAACCAAAACACCTACCAAAGAGGATGTCATTTTCTGGGACCCTTACAGACAAAGCTGGTGCACTGTTGATTTCTAATAGGATTATCCTCACATCATACTGAAGGGTATGTGAACCTAGCTACATGAATTCCTAACTAAACTTTGCATTTACATCTACACGGACTCTGCCAGGATAAACGCAAGCAACTTCAAGTTAAAGTATTATTTCTATTATTACAGATACAAGACATATTCCATGTCACACAAAATAAAATGTTGTATTACAGACCCCGCTGTAATAAAATAGTGGGGGATTATAAGGAAATAAGCAGTTAAACCAAAATCTCCTTACTGTTCAAGATCTTATTGTATTCAAGCCTACTTGAGTGTTTCCATTTTCTAACAGGAACCACAACCTATAATTGGGATTTCCCACTGACATGGAGGAAAAAGTAGGCTTCTTGGTAGCCTGTAAGTAGCTAAAGAGGGGAAGGTTAAACTATCACTTATGAATAAATCAGTCCACTTCCTTATTTAAAATAAGCATGAAAAACTGTCTTTACCATTTCTCTTAGACTACTCTAGATCAACTATGAATTGTCAACAACCCCAAAGACCCATATGGGACCCATTTCTTCCTCAGAGTACACTGGTCCATTTTTTTAAGATTGAGGGTCTGCAGATGGCCTCAGGAAAGTTTTGTCCTCCACAAAACAATATCCGTGTATCTTTGCACTGGTTACATTATTGACCTGCTCCTTCTTTATCTCTGGCTGCCTGGACTGGGAAACAAACAAAATCACAACATTTTTATCAAACTTGGGCAACATTTTCTAGAGTCAGAGAAAATGGAAGGGAAGTAAAAATAAACATGTATTCAAGAAGTGAGATAAACGGATGCACTTTTGCAGGGTCACAAACATCTCACCATAGTTTCATCGTTTCTCAGAGTAGATGCTAGAAACACTCTGCCTTGGAGCAAAACTGCCTGAGTCTTCAGCTAACCATTTACTAGATAAGGGAAACTGACTTAACCTCATTATGTCTCATTGCCTCATCCATAAAATGGGGATATCATAGTGTCTACCTGACAGGGTTTTATGAGAATTAAATGAATTAATATAAATAATGCTCTAATAATGTCTGAGACATAGAAAGTTCACTTTCCTATGTGCATTCTCTTTCTCCTTGTATACGTGTGTGTGTGCACACGTGTGTGATCATCTCTAGTATTTAAAAGAAGATTAGTACTCTAGACACTTAGAAGTCTAGACTTGTAGCAAAAAGGACTGCAAGAGAGAAGCTTCTGCATTGTCAGTCATGTGAAACAGCTCATCGCCAGCACACACATCTGAGTAAAGAACTGCAGTGAGATCATGTGAGCTGTGGTTTTGCAGGTCACTCCTGGGCTTGTTTTCCACGTTTAATTTCACTGCTTCTCTGTGGTAGCTTACTACTCGTACAGGAAGACTGAAAGCTCAGTTTCACAATACGGTCTCTTGTTTCTAAAAGAATTTCAATCACCAACATAAATGACTTAAAGGTATCCTGCTGAGTCTCAAGATACTTTTTTAAAGTAACTTTCGAAAAGCTAGCTTCATCCCTCTTTGGTACATAATGATCATAATGATAACAACTTCAAAGACCAATACAGGTAGAGATGGTCTATGAATGATACAGGAAGGAAGGGTCACTTGTGGAATGAAACTGCTGATTTCCTTGCCAATATGAACTTCACTTCACAATGTAAAGCCAAATACTTGTACAGACTTTCATATGAGGTTAAATAGCATAAAGAGTCTACTAGGCCTTTAAAACACTGATCCTCTGTTCTGAGCCACAAGCTAAAAGTGCAAAAAAAAAAAAAAAAAAAAAAGAGAGAGGAGGGAAGTAAAGAGAAATTAACACACCAGGTGGAAAGACAAAGGGGCTTCCCAGGCACCTCAGTGGTAAAGAATCCACCTGCCAAGAAGGTGCAGGTTCGATCCCTGGGTCAGGAAGATCCCCTGGAGAAGGGAATGGCAAACCCACTCCAGTATTCCTGCCTAGAGAATTCCATGGACAGAGGAGCCTAGTGGGCTCTAGTCCATGGGGTCACAGAGTCAGACATGACTTAATTAAAGACTAAAACAACAACAGAAAAACAAACCATCCTCCACTCCTCCAGCTGTGATATGTGTTAATTGTGGCCATTCACTGAGCTTCTGGGGTGTTAGTTTTCATGTCAGGCATTGACAGGCAAGAAGGAAGATGCTATTCCTGCCCAGGGGGAAATAGGGCTGACAGCATCTGTCTTTCTCACTTACTTCCAAGATAACAATAGCCTCCTAGGGACAGAGACAAACTACCCCTAAACTTTCCATTCATTCTAAAACTTTCCATACTAAAAAGCAAAACAAAAACAAACAAAATCCTTCAAAACCCTTATCTTTCTGCTGGAAGAGAAGAGGGTAATGAGAGGGAAAGGGAGTATTTTACTTTTCACTATCTCTACATTTAATATTTTTTTAAAACAAAGATTCTATATAACATTTAGAATTAAAATATAATAATATGTAAAATTAGAATACTTCCTAACACCATACACAAAGATAAACTCAAACTGGATTAAAGACCTAAATGTAAGACCAGAAATTATAAAACTCTTTGAGGAAAGAGTAGCTCCTTGTCATCAAGTAGCTAGAACACTAGGTGACATAAATCAAAGCAAGATCCTCTATGACCCACCTCCTAGAGTAATGGAAATTAAAACAAAAATAAACAAGTAGGACCTGATTAAACGTAAAAGCTTTTGCACAGCAAAGGAAACTATAAGCAAGGTGAAAAGATAACCCTCAGAATGGGAGAAAATAATAGCAAATGAAACAACTGACAAAGGATTAATTTCCAAAATAAACAACCAGCGCTACAAACAACACATGCTGGAGAAGATGTAGAGAAAAGGGAAAGCTCTTGCACTTTTGGTGGGAATGTAAACTAATACAGCCACTATGGAGTGGCTTAAGAAACTAGGAATAAAACCTCCATATGACCCAGCAATCCCACTCCTAGGCATATACCCAGAGGAAACGAAAACTGAAAGAGACACATGTATCCCATTGTTCACTGCAGCACTATTTACAATAGCTAGAGCATGGAAGCAAACTAGATGTCCATTGACAGATGAATGGATAAAGAAGTTGTGGTACATATACACAATGGAACATTACTCAGCCATAAAAAGGAGTACATTTGAGTTAGTTCTAATGAGGTGGATAAACCCAGAGCCTGTTATACAGTGGGAAGTAATTCAGAAAGAGAAAGGTAACACATAAACCGTCTAGTCAAGGCTATGGTTTTTCCAGTGGTCATGTACGGATGTGAGAGTTGGACTGTGAAGAAGGCTGAGCACCGAAGAATTGATGCTTTTGAACTGTGGTGTTGGAGAAGACTCTTGAGAGTCCCTTGGACTGCAAGGAGACCCAACCAGTCCATTCTGAAGGCGATCAGCCCTGGGATTTCTTTGGAGGGAATGATGCGAAAGCTGAAACTCCAGTCCTTTGGCCACCTCATGCGAAGAGCTGACTCATTGGAAAAGACTCTGATGCTGGGAGGGATTGGGGGCAGGAGGAGAAGGGGACGACAGAGGATGAGCTGGCTGGGTGGCATCACTGACTCTATGGACGTGAGTCTGAGTGAACTCCGGGAGTTGGTGATGGACAGGGAGGCCTGGTATGCTGCGATTCATGGGGTCGCAAAGAGTAGGACACGACTGAGTGACTGAACTGAACTGAACACATACACATGGAATCTAGAAAGATGGTACCAATGAATTTATTCTGCAGTGGCAGCAATGGACTTCCCTGGTGGCTCAGACGATAAAGCGTCTGCCTACAATGCAGGAGACCCGGGTTCAGTCCCTGGGTCGGGAAGGTCACCCGGAGAAGGAAATGGCAACCGGCTCCAGTATTCTTGCCTGGAAAATCCCATGGGCAGAGGAACTTGGCAGGCTACAGTTCATGAGGTCACCAAGAGTCAGACACGACTGAGCGACTTCACTTCACAATGGAGAACAGACATAGAGAACAGTCTTATGTGGACACAGGTGATGCTTCCTAAGGCCCACTTGACTCCACAGTCCAGGATGTCTGACGCTAGGTGAGTGATCACACCATCGTGATTAACTGGGTCCTGAAGATCTTTTTTGTACAGTTCTTCTGTGTATCCTTGCCAACTCTTCTTAATATCTTCTGCTTCTGTTGGGTCCATACCATTTCTGTCCTTTACTGAGCCCAACTTTGCATGAAATGCTCCCTTGGTATCTCTAATTTTCTTGAAGAGATCTCTAGTCTTTCCCATTCTATTGTTTTCCTCTATTTCTTTGCACTGATCACTGAGGAAGGCTTTCTTATCTCTCCTTGCTATTCTTTGGAACTCTGCATTCAAACGGGTGTATCTTTTCTTTTCTCCTTTGCTTTTTGCTTCTCTTCTTTTCACAGCTATTTGTAAGACCTCCTCAGACAGCCAAGAGAACACTTTAACCCTTCAGATCTTTATTTTATATTCATCACTAAAGCCTTCTGATTTTCATTTTAAGAGTTCCTTTTATACTTCCCTAAATATGGTGCTCAACACACAATATTATGTAAGTACCTGTTAACTGGAAACAACTTTTAACACAGTGAAGAGGTAATCTACTAAATAGCTTTCACAGGTTATGTGTGCAAATCCATAAGAATATTTTGCCTGTCTTCTTAAGAGCTAGTACATGGGATTTTACCCAACATAGAACAAGAATACCAAAAGATAAAATAGAGAGTTTTTTTAAGGTAATATTTTTCTAAAAGATTTTATAGCTTTCTTAGATAAAACTCGTAACAACTTCCCCATCTGAATAGCCAACTAGTCCATGCTGGGGTTCACAACAAACTTTATTTAGAGACAATGGAGCAGAGTCTGAAATAATGCAGACAGATGTTCAAATCCTGAGATAATTTTATGAATAATTCACTCTACAAGGGAAAACGGGTTTTCTGTAGCTAAAACATTCTGAGCATTTCCCCCATATACATAAAAGTTGCACAAGGCCCTTTACCAGGCTCTTGACTTTGGGATATCTTAGTAAATTTTTGCTAACTCCAAAGGTACCTACAGACTGCCCAGATAGTTTCACTTTCAGTTTTACATGTAAGACACGGGGACAGTTTTTTCCTTAAAAAGAGTTTTGTAAAACTGTAATTTTTTCTACTGATAGACAATTTTTAAAAATTGTTTTCTGAATAGCATACGAAGATTTTAAGATCTGCACTACTTATGAAATTGTTAAAAACTGTTCTGCAAGCTTGATAAAAGGACTAGTGGAATTAGAGATGGAATGTTTTGTGCATCACTATTCCAACATGTGGAAGGGTGCTCACTACACAGCTAAAACACAGATGCACATAAGGGCTTTTAACTCAGCGTGTCTTCTCAAAGGGAGCTTTGTTTTACTGAACAGCAGTAATTCTCCAAATCAGTGTAATTGCTTTCCAGAATGATCAGGTGTTTCCTGTATATTCTGGAAGCCCGGTCATTGGGACACTGGTTTACTCAAAATGCAGCTGGACTCTGACCTCATGCAAGTAAAAGCAACGTATAACCTGACAACTATTTACTCAGATCTGTTCATCTATTTCCTGCCAGGTATGTGCTGGGGCCAGAGATACAAAGGTGCTTATAATCTCCTACACCATTTGTTCTTTTATTTCATCTACTACGTGTCTTTTAGCGGGAGTGGTAAGAAGAAGGATAACAAAACTCTGGTAGAAGAGTGTGTTAGTGCTGTGCAACAGTAGAATAACGTGTGCCTTGTACTGCTTGGTATACAGTCAACACAACACATGTTAGCCATTACTTTTATAATGCAACAAACAGCAAATGCCAGGCAACACGCTGCAGAAGGGAATGGTGACACAGTAGCCACAAATGCACTTCCTTATTCAGTCTTCCAGTTAGTATTTACTATGTCCCTACCATATGCCAGGCACTGTTCCAGGCATGGGGGACAAAGCAATGTAACAAAACTAAGTATTTCTCACGTGGAGAAAAAGAAACCCTCCCATACTGCTGGTGGGTATATAAACTGGTACAGCCACTATGGAGAACAGTATGGAGGATCCTTAAAGAACTAAAACTTGAGTCACCATATGATCTGGCAATTCCACTCTGGGGCATACCCTGGATAAAACCACAATTCAAAGAAATAAAGTGAAGTCGCTCAGTCATGTCCGACTCTGGGACCCCATGGACTGTAGCCTACCAGGCTCCTCTGTCTATGGGATTTTCTAGGCAATAGTACTGGAGTGGATTGCCATTTCCTTCTCCTGGGGATCTTCCCGACCCAGGGATCGAACCTGGGTCTCCTGTATTGTAGACAGACACTTTACCATCTGAGCCACCAGGGAAGTCCTAAAGAAATAAATGCAACCCTATGTTCAAAGCAGCACTATTTATAATAGCCAAGACATGGAAACAATGTAATGTCCACCCACAGATAAACAGTTAAAGAAGATGTGGCACATATATACAATGGACTACTACTTGGCCACAGAAAAGAACAAAATATGCCACTTGAAACACAGACGGACCCACAGATTATCATACTAGCTGAAGTAAGTCTGACAAATGTCTGAAAGACAAATGTCATATGATATCACTTATATGCAGAGGTTCACAGACACAGAAAACAGAGTTATTCTGGGTAGGGAGAGGTAATTAGAGGAGTTTGGGAATAATAGATACACACTACTATTTATAAAAGAGGTAAACAAGGACCTACTATACAGTACAGGGATCTATATACAATATTTTATAATAACTGATAATAGAAAACAATCTGAAAAAAATACATATGTGTGTTATTTAACTGAATCTCTTGCCTATATACCAGAAACTAATATAATATCCTGGTATGTGAAGTCAAGTGGGCCTTAGGAAGCATCACTACAAACAAAGCTAGTGGAAGTGATGGAATTCCAGTTGAACTATTTCAAATCCTAAAAGATGATGCTGTGAAAGTGCTGCACTCAATATGCCAGCAAATTTGGAAAACTCAGCAGTGGCCACAGGACTGGAAAAGGTCAGTTTTCATTCCAATCCCAAAGAAAGGCAATGCCAAAGAATGTTCAAACTACTGCACAGTTGCACTCATCTTACACGCTAGCAAAATAATGCTCAAAATTCTCCAAGTCAGGCTTCAACAGCACGTGAACCATGAACTTCCAGATGTTCAAGTTGGATTTAGAAAAGGCAGAGGAACCAGAGATATAATTGGATCATCAAAAAAGCAAGAGAATTACAGAAAAACATCTATTTCTGCTTTCCTGACTACACCAAAGCCTTTGACTGTGTAGATCACAACAAACTTTGGAAAATTTTTAAAGAGATGGGAAGACCAGACCACCTTATCTGCCTCCTGAGAAACCTGTATGCAAGTCAAGAGGCAACAGTTAGAACAGGACATGGAACAACAGACTGGTTCCAAATTGGGAAAGGAGTACATCAAGGCTGTATATTGTCACCCTGCTTATTTAACTTATATGCAGAGTACATCATGAGAAACGCTGGGCTGGAAGCACCACAAGCTGGAATCAAGATTGCCGGGAGAAATATCAATAACCTCAGGTATGCAGATGACACCACCCTTATGACAGAAAACAAAGAAGAACTAAAAAGCCTCTTGATGAAAGTGAAAGAGAGTGAAAAAGTTGGCTTAAAACTCAACATTCAAAAAATGAAGACCATGGCATGTGGGCCCATCACTTCATGGCAAATACATAGGGAAACAAAGGAAACAGTGAGAGACTTTATTTTGGGGGGGCTCCAAAATCACTGCAGATGGTGACTGCAGCCATGAAATATAGACGCTTGCTCCTTGGAAGAAAAGCTATGACCAACCTAGACAGCATATTGAAAAGCAGAGATATTACTTTGCTGACAAAGGTCTACCTAGTCAAGGTTATGGTTTATCCAGTGGTCATGTATGTATGTGAGAGTTGGACTATAAAGAAAGCTGAGTGCTGCCAAACTGATGGTTTTGAACTGTGGTGTTGGAAGACTCTTGAGAGTCCCTTGGACTGCAAGGAGATCCAACCAGTCAATTCTAAAGGCAATCAGTCCTGAATATTCATTGGAAGGACTGATGCTGAACCTGAAGCTCCAATCCTTTGGCCACCTGATGCGAACAACTGACACAATGGAAAAGACCCTGATGCTGGGAAAGATTGAAGGAGGGTCGAAGTGGATGACAGGGGATGAGATCGTTGGATGGCATCACCGACTTAATGGACATGAGTTTGAGTAAGCTCTGGGAGTCAGTGGACAGGGAAGCCTGGTGTATGCAGTCCACAGGGTCGCAAAGAGTCGGATATGACTGAGTGACTGAACTGAACTGATAATATGATTTATAGCATTATTTGCTTAAAATTAAGACTAGCCAGCTTTAGTTCAGGTTAGGCAGGATGAACACAGGTGCTAAATTTAAACAGGCATTTCAATTAGTTTACCCTTGGAGGCAGGTTTCACCATCCCCTAGGTAGAGAGGGTCAACAATTGTGACACATGTCCGTAGTCCCAGCTATGATGCTAGAAATGCTTTAGCTAAGAAAATTTCTTTCAACCTACAATCCAACTGAATGTTTTCCTCTCCTAGTTTCCAGGTCTTATCCTCTCATAATTCAAAGGCTCCAGAAATCCTACTTCCTCTAATCTTCAACTAGAGAGTTTATCACCTGCCTCTTTGGGGAAAAAAATCCACCATTCACTTAAATCTAATTTTTCATCAAGATAATAAGGCTACTATGTATCATAAAAGGTACTGCAGCCCTACAAAAGCATTTTATTTCGAGAATCTATAAATAGTAACTAATTTTAAATTACAGGGCTTTAAGGGGGCTTCCCCATTGGTCCAGTAGGTTAAGACTCTATGCTTCCACTGGCAGGGGCAGAGGTCTTTCCCTGGTTGGGGAACTAAGATCTTGAATGCTGCCCAGCGTGGCCAAAAAAAAAGAAAAAACAAAAAAATCCAAAAAACTACAGTGCTTTAGAACTCGGAAAGTACTTGACAGAAAATGAAATGCGGAACTGGAATAATAGATAAAAAAGCAAGTGTCATGTAAATCAGTGGGAAAATATGAGACATGCATAATTCTTTCATTGATGTCCACATGCAACCAGTAAATGACAAGAACCTTTTAACTCGTTCTGAATAGCAACCACCACTAACTTGACCAAATGCAAACATGGCATGGTTATTTCCATTTTTAACTACTGAAATACCTATTCCCTAACCATAAAAGTTTTCCAATTCACAAACTTATCTTGCATGAAAAATCCTGGGCCTCTGAAAATGCTCATTAATGTCTATACAAATCATTGCAGGTGTCCCCGTGTTTTTTCCTATAGATAGTGAACAAATTGGGGACAGTAATAAAAGCGAAGAGGAACTAAAAAGCCTCTTGATGAAAGTGAAAGAGGAGAGTGAAAAGGTTGGCTTAAAGCTCAATATTCAGAAAACTAAGATCATGGCATCTGGTTCCATCACTTCATGGGAAATAGATGGGGAAACAGTTGAAACAGTGTCAGACTGTATTTTTTTGGGCTCCAAAATCACTGCAGATGGTGATTGCAGCCATGAAATTAAAAAACACTTACTCTTTGGAAGGAAAGTTATAACCAACCCAGATAGCATATTGAAAAGCAGAGACATTACTTTGCCGACAAAGGTCTGCCTAGTCAAGGCTATGGTTTTTCCTGTGGTCATGTATGGATGTGAGAGTTGGACTGTGAAGAAAGCTGAGCGCCAAAGAATTGATGCTTTTGAACTGTGGTGTTGGAGAAGACTCTGGAGAGTCCCTTGGACTACAAGGAGATCCAACCAGTCCATTCTGAAGGAGATCAGCCCTGGGATGTCTTTGGAAGGAATGATGCTAAAGCTGAAACTCCAGTCCTTTGGCCACCTCATGCGAAGAGTTGACTCATTGGAAAGGACTCTGATGCTGGGAGGGATTGGGGGCAGCAGGAAAAGGGGATGACAGAGGATGAGATGGCTGGATGGCATCACTGACTTGATGGACGTGAGTCTGAGTGAACTCCGGGAGTTGGTGATGGACAGGGAGGCCAGGCGTGCTGCGATTCATGGGGTTGCAGAGTCGGACACGACTGAGTGACTGAACTGAACTGAACTGAATATTTTTTTAATCATAGTCTCCTGGGTAGATAGTCTATAATATGAACATGTTCTGATTTAAAATTATTATGTCTCAGGATCAGTTTTTCTGAATATTAGCTGTGTGCCCCAGGCGAGTTATTAAACCTCACTGAAGTCTTAGTTTCCTCATGTGAAATAAGAGATAATATCTATCTTATAGGATTTGCATGTCTGCTAAGTCACTTCAGTCGTGTCCGACCCTGCGTGACCCCATGGAATGTAGCCTGCCAGGCTCCTCTGTCTATGGGGATTCTCCAGGCAAGAATACTGGAGTGGGTTGCCATGCCCTCCTTCTAGAGGTTCTTCTCAACCCAGGGATTGAACCCAGGTCTCCTGCATTACAGGCAGATTCTTTACTGTCTGAGCCACCAGGGAAGCCCAAGAATACTGGAATGGGTAGCCTATCCCTTCTCCAGGGGATCTCCACAACCCAGGAATCGAACTGAGGATCTGCTGCATAGGATAATAGGGACTAAATAACTCTTATGAGAGTTCCTAGTATATCAGAAATATCAGCTGTTACTATTAAATATGGAATCTATGCTATACCATATTACCAGCATTTCTTATCCTTGATATCATCTGATCAATAAAGGTTTGGTGAAATGGGGAAAAAAAAACTGGATTGATGGGGAGAATCAGAGAGTTGAAGGAAAGAGATACTAATATACCAACATATGTTAGTGGCATGAGATTATTTGTAAAGTTTCTGCTTAGTTTTGTTAGGTAGGTAGAATAGGGAAAAGGAGTCCAAAATGGTGGTGGCTAAAAGACAAGGAAGGGAAGAGCCCACGAAAATAGAACAAAAGAAGGTCCGAGGACCGGAGTGAGGACCTCAGGTAAAACAAACAACACTTCTGGCTGGCCCAATTTCTGTAGGACAGGGAGAGAGAAACATGTAAAAAGAGGATCCAAAGCCATCTCTCTCTGTCTCTCCAGCACGCTGGGGCGCTCTTCTCCTCATGTCTTTGGACTGACGTGCCCTCACGCCTCGAAGATGGATTTTCCTGCTATCTTCTAAATAAAAGTGAGCTGTAACACTGAGCTGTAAAACTGATTTGTCTAAGAGCTATAACATGGTCCATTCGAGACCCGAGAGCTATAACACGGTCTACCCAAGACCTGAGAGCTGAGACACACCGAGGGGGCTTTAATGTCCGTCACTCCAAATCTTTGTTGTGACGAGACAAAGAACCGAGGAGCATACACTCGCGTGACAGTCTGAACACTCACCTCCCTGAAACCACCATTTAAAAAGTAGGAGTCGTATAATCCTGTGCTTATATGCAGCTGTGTGGCAGCCCTCTTTCCTCAAACAGGGAACATTATCTGTCCTAGTAGGAGAAAATAAGGCCAAGGTCCAAGCAATCCTGAAGCTTTCTGCAACTATTTTCTAAAACTTGTGGTCTCTGTGATACTTCCACAATGGTGTTAGAAGTGGAGATGTGGTATTTTGAAGCACCAGGTTGGAGCCACAGTTTTGCAATCTCCGTCTCTCTCCCGTAGGGAAAGTCAACAAATCGTGCCGTGCTGGGTTTTATCAAGTGAATGAGGAGGTTGGGCTGAATGTTTTCTAATGACTCCTTTAATTCAGAACTTTAATGATTCTAAAACTACATTTAAACTAAAACCATTAAAAGACACACTTCAATTTTCAAAGTTTTCAAACTACCCCAAAGGCCCCCATTTAAATGTCTTCATCCCAACTTTTGTTAACAAATAAATCACACTGGACTGGTGAAAGATCTCATTATTTATCCCTATTTGCTCCCAGGGCCCCGAGCCCTGGCCCCCGAGTCCTCCCCACAACCTAACTGGGGGTTACAGAGGAACTATGCTTTATTTTCCTCTTCCTCACAGTGAAGCTATTGAAAGAAAAATTAAATAGTGCAAAAACTACTCATTTAAATTAAAATCTGTTTACTTATGACTGTAGATACATCTAAAGACCAATAGAAAGAGGAGGGGAAAAAGTTTCCAATTACTCAATTACTCCTTCTTTATTTATTATATGTTTTCCTGAAATTACACTTGTCATGAGATTCAAATCAGAACTGCTTTTCAGATTAAGGGCAGGGGTGGGGGGTAGTGGGAAACACAAAACAAAAACCAAGCTATTCTAAGTTTGTTAGAAAGGGAGTCTTTAATTGGTTTACTTTAATTCCTAATGTTCAAATGATAATAATATATGACAAAGTATATCAACTGTTACAAATATGTTACCAAGAAACTTACTTTAAAAAAAAGTGATTTAAGTAAAACAAAGGTTTCAATGGAAGCCAAAGGAGCTAAAAGGAACAAGCACTGATATCATTTTAAACAGAAAAAGTCTAAATGTGTTTGTTTTCCTTTAAATTTTTATCCAAACAGTCAGGGGAAACTGACTTGCTTTGTTCAGTGTTTATTATTTCACCTTTCCTGAAGCTGAAACTAAAATACTTTGATAAATGGGAGTCTGGTAAACAGACCATTCAGTGTTAGGGCTTAGAACCACTAATCCATTTGCATTTCCATCTTGGCCCATTTTTCCTGAAGTCACTATTACCATGATTGTTTCTTTACATATAAAAGGGTAATAATACCTCATACAACCTTACTCCAATTCACACTTACATGGAACCAGAATGGATCTATAATACATGCAAACAAAAAGGGATAAGAAGTCTGAAAGAAAACTGCAGAAGAGAGCTATCCTTTCTGGAAGTACTATCCTAGTACTTTACTCCACTGATATCCTATTTAACCAATCGAATTTTTATAGCCCCAGTGATAAACTGTCTCCGCCTGATGACAAAACTACTCACAAATACTTTTTTTTTCCCTCTAGAGATCCACAAACACCAGACCCACACTAAACCACCCAAGTAGTTTTTCCATACTATCCAGAAGAAACGAGGCAGTTCCATTCTTGAACTTAACTCTTAAACTAAGTCTTTAAAAAAAGGTCAGCACTGCTTTGTAGTGTCCCACACCAAAACTACTGTAACTTGAACTTCTCTTTGAACATCATACAGTTTCAAGAAAGTGTTAAAATAAACAGGCTAATATAAACAGGTCTACTTTTTAAATAAAGGGCTTTCCCTAAATACCAAATTAATCTATGCAACCCCAGGAAAAGATGATGCATTTAAAAGAAATGTCTGGGAGAACCCAGAAAACTTACCAAAGTAGCATACAAGTACAGGCATTTAGTGAATACCTGAAATATGAATATACTCATCCCCTTTTGTTTGAACAGGGGCCTGCATGTGGAATTCCCCTGAACCACCTGAGGACTGGTGGGTCAAAGGTCATCTTCTCCACCTCTTCATACTAGTCCCTCCTCCCTTACTATTTTCCTCATCAACACACTAACCTTTCCTTCTTTGAATACATCAGCATTTAAAAGTCATAAACACTATTCATTTAATTTTACTGCTCTGTTTACTGCTACTGTCCCCGGCTCACTTCCCACTATTTTCCATTGCATATTTTCATATGCTAAAGATGCTCTTGTGATAAGGCTGGGAACCCAACTCCTGCTCATGGTTATTTCTAAGGCAACAATTCATCAGGCTGCAAACATCCTACTGTTAGGTTTAATCCATTCACAGACTGGTGGATTGTCTGATTATCTTTACCTATCAGGTCCTTACAGAAATTAAAAATGCTCAGGAAAAGAAGGAAGGCCCTTTGTGTTACCCTTTCCACATGTGCCCTTTCCCAAACAGAAACATTCCTGGGAAAATTTTTCCAGGAAAAAGATCAAAATTTCATTTTGCAAAGCAATTTCTACCTCATTGATACAATTCTTAATTGCAATTTTATGGAAAAAAAATCATAACCTTGGCAAAATTCTGAAACTATATATTCAATTTTTACTAGTGAAAAATCATGGAAAAACCAGCCAATTATCTCAAAACAACATCATCTTTTTTTCCCCAAATGTGCAAATATCAGCTATCTCAAAACAATGTATTTTTACCAAGGAAGAAGAGGATGCACTCGCACACACGCACGGGCATGTGTGTGTGTACACAATCACAATGTAGGATATTCATTCTTCTATTTCTGGCTAAAAATATGCTCTCTGAAAGTATAAAGTGATATTCTGTCACATAAAAACATATGTATTTGATAAAATATTAACTTATCTGTTTTGGCAAGAGTGAGACGAAAGGAATATAGCTGGACACAAATACCACATTTTAATTCCTAGTACATATTTAAAAGGAAAAAAGAAAAGCTGCATAGCCAAGAAATAAAATCCAGTGCTTCTAGTTGATGTTTCAAATGTAGGGTAAGTATGTAAACAAATAGATCTGCCAAAACCGTGTGGCTATGGTTCCAACACAAGAAGCACAAAGTTAAAGAGCCATACAAATTTTTGATATTTCCTGAGCTGATGCTGAAAATAACTCACAGGAAAGAGCTGCTGTTGAGATGTACGAGTCCCAGCCCCCACCCTCTAACTGCGCTTAATCTTCCTGGTGCTATGACAACCATGGAAGTGCTCATTAGGGCTACTAATTTATACTTTGAATGAAACCACTCTTATTGAGGTTGGAAAATGATCTAAATGCCAAATCCAATCCTGTCCATTTTATAAGCCACAGGTCAAGTGTCACCATCTCTGTGAAGTCAAACACCCTACTTGGGATACAACTCAGACAAAGCTTGTCGCCTATAACTCAGTCCCACTGGGCAGAAACTCCTAGGGAGTAGCACACGCTTCCATCTCTGAATGCATACTGCTTGATACTGGTCAGCCTTGTGCAATAAATAAACTGAGGACTTGATAGGTTACCCAGGAAAACCCAATTACCACACATTTTCCCTAAAGGGCTTATAATAAGAACAAACTAAAACAACAGAGGAAAAAACCTGGAATGTTTCCAGGGAAAACTGTTCTGGATTATAGAATCAGGAAATCTGCTACAATTTTAAGAGGAAAATTCCACTGTTTGGCCCCTACTATTTTCTGATCTGTCCCTAACTCTTTAACATCAGAGGCCCAAACTTTAGAAACTTCCTTATGGAAATCACACTTCTTAGTGAAGTGAATGAGCACTCGTCACTTGCATGCCAGAGAGAAAGGCCCACTGCCTGTTGTTTTAGATGTATTACGTCTGAAACACATCAAGGAAGAGGGTCACTGTACCCCCCAAGAGCACTGGAATACTCCAAAGGGGCTCACCATCTTACTTCCAACAAAATTACTTCTGAGAACCCAGAGTAATGACCCAGTGGTGACCTACCTGGGAATACCTAAAGCTATGTTTCTATGCTTTCTATGTTTCTAAGCATCTAACTCCGGCTCCTTGGAAGAAAAGCTATGACAAACCTAGACAGTGTATTAAAAAGCAGAGACATCAATTTGCCAACAAAGGTCCATCTAGTCAAAGCTATGGTTTTTCCAGAAGTCATGTACAGATTTGAGAGTTGGACCATAAAGAAAGTTGAGTGCCAAAGAATTGATGCTTTCAAACTGTGGTGTTGGAGAAGACTCTTGGGAGTTCCTTGGACAGCAAGGAGATCAAATCAGTCAGTCCTAAAGGAAATCAACCCTGAATNCTTCATCTCAGCTAAGGATAGGAGTATGTCACAAAGCCCTGGTGGCTCAGACGGTAAAGAACCCGCCTGCAATGCAGGAGACCCGGGTGCCGTCTCTGGGTCAGGAAGATCCCCTGGAGAAGGGAATGGCAACCCACTCCAGTATTCTTGCCAGGAGAATTCCACAGAGGACCCTTGGGGACTACAGGCCACAGGGTAACAAAGAGTCAGACATGACTGAGTAACTAACGCTTTCCCCTAGTGATTATCTGGCACTTCAAATCCAACATACCCCAAAAGCAAACTCACTACCCTTATTCCAAACCTAATCCTATCTCAATTGTTGGTATCCACTCATTACTCAAGCAGAGAAGGCAATGGCACCCCACTCTAGTACTCCTGCCTGGAAAATCCCATGGACGGAGGATCCTGGTGGGCTATAGTCCACGGGGTCGCTAAGAGTTGGACACGACTGAGCGCCTTCACTTTCACTTTTCACTTTCATGCATTGGAGAAGGAAATGGCAACGCACGCCAGTGTTCTTGCCTGGAAAATCCCAGGGACAGAGGATCCTGGTGGGCTGCCATCTATGGGGTCGCACAGAGTCGGACACGACTGAAGCGACTTAGCAGCAGCAGCATGTCACAAAGAAGCCAAATTCGTCACTTCAACATACACACATACACAATAACACACAAAACCTTATTAAAAGGAGGGCAGTACCAGCAGAAACTAACACAGCATTGTAAAGCAACTATCCTCCAATAAAAAATTATTCAAAAGGAGGGCAGCATCAACAAAACTATTCCATGGTGAGATGAGCAGGCATAAAAATAGAAAACAGACTTTTAAAAAAAAGTTGGATACTTTATTCCCCATTGAATATTTATGCCAAGGGAGAGGTTTTCACCTAGGTACTAACATTCAGAGTGCTGCTAAGTCACCTCAGTCGTGTCCAACTCCGCGCGACCCCATAGATGGCAGCCCACCAGGCTCCCCCATGCCTGAGATTCTCCAGGCAGGAACACTGGAGTGGGTTGCCATTTCCTTCTCCAATGCATGAAAGTGAAAAGTGAAAGTGAAGTCGCTCAGTCGTGTCCGACTCTTAGTGACGCCATGGACTGTAGCCTACCAGGCTCCTCCATCCATGGCATTTTCCAGGCAAGAGTACTGGAGTGGGGCGCCATTGTCTTCTCCGAACATTCAGAGTAGACAGCTCTAAACAGGATGGAGTCAGATTTAGAAAAGTTAAGGCAAAGGAGGTAAGCCTTTTTGGTTTAAAGGAGGAAGGGCAGAGAATATCATGAGCAAAGAAGAGTGCCAAGCGAGCATCTGAAAGGTAAAAGAACTTGGTGCAACACCTACGATTTTGCTTAATTTGATTTATTGAATTCATCCAATAATCCTTTTTTTTTTTTGAGGCTCTACTATGTGCCACATGTGTTAATATTTCTACAGAAGTCCTATTTTAAGACCTAAGCACTCAAAGGCTTGAAGTTAGTCACCTAAGAAAGAATATAAAGACTTCCAAAATGGTCTGTGTGCTTTGTGTTAAATACAAAACACTTTCAACACAATGCCAAGGCTCCCTTTGTGACTAGGGAGAGAGAAGGAAGCTGCTCCTGGGCTTAGGAAGCTGCTCCCCTTTGCCCTTCTTTCGCTCATTCTTCCATTTAGTCAACCAAATCTACCGATCCCTACTAAGACCCTTGCTTGGCCTCATGCAGGACAAAAAGATATGACCAGAACTCTTCATGAAGCCTAAAACCAAACACCAATCAGGCATGGCAATAAACGATTCTACCATAAAGAAGACTGAGATAAAGGACACCACAGCATCAAAGCATAACTGGGAGATCAGAACAGGAGGTAAACACGTCATACTAGTTCACTGCGGAAGCTTCAGAAAGCAAAGGACTGTTGAGCTGGACCATCAAGGACAGACAAGGTTTCAAATAAAACAGATGAAGTAGGCACACCAGGGGTAGAAGTAGGTATACAAAAGTGAGAAAGGCAGGAGTTATGTTTCTCCTGCATTTTTTCTATCTCCATCTGAAGTTAGTAATTAGCCTTCAACAAGTAAAATAAATAATCCTCAAAGAGTAGTGAATTTTGCAAATTTAGAGGTTTTATCTGACAAGGGGACCAAAGTTAAAGGGCACACACAGATTTCAAAAACTTCACAGATTTCTTATACCTAGCAAACGAACCTCCTTGACTTGGACAACTCCGTCCTCTAGGGTCTTGCTCTGTATTCCAAGTTGGTACTTTTAAGTCAATGACTTAAAGGTTACATTGCAAATACCCATCCTGTCTACATGATAAAAAGAGACTGCACTTTGGAAATAACAATATATGCTTAATTAAACCACTCTCTCAAACGGGTCATTTGTAGAGACGTGATGAACCTACAGAGAGTTATACAAACTGAAGTAAGTCAGAAAGAGAAAAACAAATATTGTATATTAACCCATATACATGGAATCTAGAAAAATGGTATCGATGATCTTATTTGCAGAGCAGAAACAGAGATGCAAATGTAGAGAACAACTATATGGATATCAAGGGGGAAAATAGGGATTGGAGGAATTGGAAGACTGGGATTGACACATGTATACTATTGATACGAAGTATAAAATAGATAACTAACGAGAATACGGCGTATAGCACCAGAAATTCCACTCAATGCACTGTGGTGACCTGAATGGGAAGAAAGTCCAAAAGGGAGGGGAAATAATGTATATGTACGGCTTATTCATTCTGCTGTATAGTAGAAACTAATGTAACATTGTAAAGCAACTATACGCCAATAAAAATTAATTTAAAAATAAAATCAAATAAACCACTCTCTTGCCAAGTTACCTGTCCCCACCTATGAGATCTTAACCTATCTCACAGGGTTGCTGAGGGTTAATTTCAGTGATACACAAGTCTGTCTGATACCTAAGTGTTACCTGGAATGCTGGTGTCTGGGTCCAAGTTGGAGCTGGCCGTCTGGAGCTTCATATGGCTCCTCTACCTCATACACATTTGCATCAGTGTCCTCCACACTGCTGGAATTCTGCTGTTCCAACTTGGGAGTTTTCCCCATAGCCATAACAAATGGCAAGTTCTCATACTCTGGTATTTCCTCATAATGGCGTATATTTTCATACTCCGGTGCACAGTCGCTGGTAACAGATTTGCAAGGTGCCTGCAAGGACGACTCCCTAGAGAGCATTTGGTCATCCAGAGACTCGGCTCTTGGTCCATCAGCTGCACTGGTATGGCCCCGCAACTTCTTCCTCTTCTTCTGGGACTCCAGACTATAGTTATCTGCCGAATATGCCTTGATGGGTTTACTTCTCTTCTCTACCAACAAGCCATGCCAATCACTCTCACTCCCTTTTTGCTCCCCACCTGCCAGGCTGCCTGAGGTTGTGTCTCCAAGTTGGCTATTCTTGGACCAAAATTTCTGGAAGTCACTCTTCATGAAACAGATGGACAGCTTCATATTGAGCAACTTCTTTAAAGAGTTCTTCTTGTGAGAGTCTTTGCAAGGCTTAGTGCTCCTTTCCACATCCATAGCAGATAATGATTTTGCTCTAGGCTTGGTCAGGGCACTCGGAGTCTCACTGTTTGAGGATATGGTGACGGACTTTAAGGATTCTGGGGTCCCTGAAAAGGGGATAATGGGATGAGGTAATTTCCACACTGGCTTCTCTGAAGCCCGTTTAGGCAGATCAAAGGAGGATGACATACCATTGTTTGGGGCACATAAATGCTGCACGTGATCTCTTTCTAGACCCTTCTCTGAATCTTTTTCTTCCTTTGAAGGGTAAGAACTTTTCTCCACAAGCTCCTCAGAGGCAGCCTTTTTAAGCACTCCGGCAGCAGGCAAACTGTGTCTTTGAGGTTTTTTGGGGACAACTTTTGAGGAACTTTCACCTTTTATCATAGATTCCTTTTGCATTTGAGGGGCAGACACTCCCAGGTTAGAGGCTGTAGGCAAATGCTCACTGCAGGTTAATTTGAGCTGCTTGGGCAGGCTCATAGACAGAGTACTGCATCTTATAAAACTGGTTCCTTTGTCCTCGGCAAGTGACATACCAGAGCTATCTCCTGACTTGTCGTCAGAACTCAAGTTAGAGTCTGTTTCTAAAGAAGGTGCCATTTTTTCAGAGGAAAATGTTTCAGGACACATGGCTTTCTGTGAATAGACAGAGTTTTGTCTGTCACCAGTGAGGTCCACATTCAAGTCACCTTTATTGTCTGGCTTCACTTTGTCCACCTGTTCCTGGTTACACAAAGCAGTCTGATGAAAGACACTGATTTTATTGTTTTTCAAACTATCTTCGAAAAGATGAGGCAAGCTGTCTACATTCTCTGTTTCTTCAGTACTTTCACTAGGAGTATCTATATGTCTCTGGCGTAAAAGGCGTGCAACACGTGTTTTTCTGGGCTTGGGAGTTGGAAATCTGGGAGTACATGGCACTAAGTGGATTTCCAAGGGACCAAGGTCTTTGGCTTCTGATTTCTTACTATCTCCATCTGAAGATAAGAAAGGGCTCCTTTTTCCATTTTCTAGAGCTTCTTGTTCAGATAAATGATAGCAAGTGTTGCTTTTTTCACTGTCATTCTGATTAGTTTCAAAATTTTGAAATTCAGTGCTAGGAAGTTGTAGGTGGCAAGGGTGATGATTAGAAACGTTTTCAAAGCTGGACAGGGAAGGTGACAAATCTGCAAATTCAATGCTGAACTGTCTGTGGGAATTACAGCCATCACTCATTTCTGGACTGTCTGTGGATCTGTGCTTCTGGAGGAAAAGAAAGGGTGACGTTCGTTGTGTTAAAACATCTTTGAGCTTCTCTTCGAGGATGCTTGCCTTTAAAACTACTTTACCCTGGCTCTTGACCCTTTCACCAACAGAATCACATTTATGCTGATTTTTTACAGCTGAAGGGGACTCACCAATTTTGTTATTTTCTAAATTCTGATGCATTTCCAGGGGCCCTAAGACAAGCTGCTTGACACACAAATTCTCTCTGTTCTCAAGCTTATGGTCACATCCAGGATGGCAGGAACACACTGGTAAAATATAATCACTGCTCGGATGCCCTCTGTTTTTGCAGTTCGAGTTGTCAGTACTTTCAGGGAATTCCTGTGTATGCTCTTCCAGGTTCACGACGGTTTTCCTTGATGTTGACTGTGTGATGTCCTGGACAGGCGAGGCCTTCAGAACTTTTGGTTTTGGAGCTATGGATGGTTTGGTTTTCTTTGTTGACTGTGGAACACTAGAAACCAAGATCTCGGGTTTAGGTGCGACAGGAGGTGGAGCTGGCTTATTAGTTGCCAGAATAAACTTTGGTTTGGGGGCCACTGGTGGCTTCTTAATCTCTAGAAAGGGGGGAAAAAAAAGTCTGATGACCAAAAATCCAAAGCAGAAGATAAATCATTAAAAGTTTGAGAACATTTTTACTTTTGACAATGCATTTTACTAGGTAGATTATTATACCACATTATGCAGTCAGTATTACTTTTGAAAATTCTGTAAATTGCTCTTCAATTCCAGTACATACAGCTTTTGGTATAGTGTACACTGCTTAGTAAATCCAATACAGTTTTTCTTCTAACTCTGGAACAGATCACCATATCTTTAGTCAACACTAAATAAAACAACTGGCTTTTGCTTAGATCTGTATAGTAGGAGAGGATACTGTGGTTCATTTACTGAGTCCAAGAGCTGAATTTGCCTAAGGTTTACATAGGATACGACCCAAACGTCTCTTGTGAATAGCAGTATTCTTCTATCTCAAGGATATACAGTGGAGTTGTATAAAATGCCCTTTATCAATGACCTATCTCACTTGAACCCCAAAATAACCTAAAAGAGAATACAGAAACTAGAAATTTCCCAAACTTAAACACTGAAAATTATCGATACTGTATTATTTGAGGCTCTTAATAAAGCAGTATTTTTCCTGTGCAGGCGTTGTCAAATGGGAATTTTCATTATAATTCTTCACTGAGCTTTATTTTTAGAAAGTCACATGTCTACACTCTACCCCAGGTGATTACGATGTGTACCCCTCATTTATAACCACAGTCCTAGTGCATTTAAAAGATGACCATAATTCCTATGGTAGCAATTCTTTCTTGACATTATATTAAAAGGACTTAATAAGCACTTTATAAGCACTGTGTTAGATTTCAACAGATTTGCTCTAGCCTACAGAAACCTAAAACTTCACACAAAAGGCCTATAAAATGAAGTTACATAGTCTGAACATCCACATTTTTTAAAGTTCTTTTATGTTTTTCTATCTATACTATCATTTTTCACCCTGTCATATTTCTTAAAAGACTTGTGGTAAAAAATATTTTTGAACCTTTCAAAATATCATCTGCTGGACACTGTTTAAGTGCTTGGATACACAGAGGCTTTGATTCTTCACTTGGTGGTGAGTTTCTTTTCAACAAAGGAAATTAGTCACAGTACTCCAATTCGGGAAGATATCACAGGGACACAAGTAAGGAGGAAAAAAAAAAGTAGGGTGCTCTACTTCCTTTTTACCAGTCAAGGAAGAATTTCTCAAACATCTTCAACTAAGGTCACCTGATAACAAATGCCTTCTCATTTAATTTTTCAGTATAATGTTACAATAAAAAAAGACATGAGGTAGTTCCAAAATGCCTTAATATAAATTCCCAAAGCCATGCAATTTCAGTTAAATGTCCAATAAGCATGTTATTGTTTTGCTTGTTTTTTTTAGGTAGAAAAAATTTTAAAACCATTCAAATCCTAATGATAAAGCTTTGTGTCATGGTCTATTAAATTAAACCCTTGACCTATTAAGTAAAGTCTTAAGAAAAAGTATGACTGCCGGAGGCTTCTTCCTCCCATCTTATTCAAGATAAGGAAGACTGACAGACTGTCACATTGATTTCATTTCTGTAACCATTCTGAAAACGTCCTACCTCTGGGAGGATGAAGGAATAAAAAAAAAAGTTTTGCAACATGGAAACAGTTCTGGAGACTGGCTGCACAGCAGTATGAATGCACTTACCACTACTGCTTTGTACACTTAGAAATAGTATTAGATGCTAAATTTATGTTAGGTTATTTTACCACAGCTAAAAAACCAAAAAACAAAAACAAAAAAACCTCTGATCTCATTAACCTTTTACTGAATCTTAGAGCCTGTTCAGAAATTTCAGGGTCATTCACTCACTCAATTTTTGCTATTTCAGTTCAATCTTTTTTTTTTAATCTCTGGTATCAACTTTACTCTTTTCTTTAAATATGTTTTGTACAGGGTCTGCTTCCAAGAATCATAAATCTCTTACTGTTCCAGAAACTCAATTAACTACATGAACTATGGTGATTACCAACAAATACAGCACAGCATTATGTACCTAACTTCCTCAACACATACTCAATGAATGAAATAAAGAACTGTGAACTTTGGCTTAGTTAACGCTGTTTTGGAGGAAACCAATAATGTAACTGGGAGAGCTTACTAACCTAGCCGTGTTTATGCAGAATTGGTAGCCTCAGTTTCCTTACTTGTAAATGATGGGTTTGAACAGATTACTCTAGAGTCTAAATGATTTTGAGGTGATACGACTGAGATAACCTGCTTCAGAAGAAGCCTTAGATTCCGGAGCCCTTTGCCCTGTGTGATTTTTCTTCAGTGTACCTCCCTCTGTCTTCCCCACAAGAAGACAAGCTCCAGGAAGGCAGGCACTTTGTCTCTTTGCTGTATCCCCAATGCTGAACACTGGGCCTGGGAACAGACAGAGTTGCCACATACACATAGTCTTTACTGTGTCTCAGTAACAAGATATTTCTTTAAAAAAAGAAAAATCAATATCCATTTAAACACAGAATAATATGTTTGTAGGAATCAACTTCAATAGGATTACTAAGTTCTTAATTATTAGTAGGAATAAGTGTTCACCTAAGTCAGCATAGCACAGCAATATTTGAAATTCATCATTATTTTCAGTGGCTCTATTTTGAAAGAAACACAAATCAAAAAATAACAAGCCATTATATGACAGTCTGCTCCAATGTCAAACTTGCAATAAATCCAGCACCTTTGGATGTTAATACTGTATCAACAGTCAAGACTTGAAACTGTTTAGAGCATAGCAGCAAATCTTTTATTTACACAGCTGTTTGGCTCCAGGGAAAAATAAGGTAAGAATGTAAAGCACTAGTACCACTATTCTAACAATTACAAACACACTCGTCATCTATTACACACAGATGGCTGTGGTCCACGTGCAACACTTTGAGCTACTAGACCAGCCAAAAAGCAAAGCACAGCACATGTACACTGAGACCTGTATATGTTCAAAAAGGTATAAAATACATTCCTATAATTAGCTCTCTTTTTCTCATATACTGATTTAAAAAATTCTAAAATCTCTGTGTGGGCCTACTCTTTCACAGATGCAGAAAAACAAAGCAAGCTCTTCTTTAGAATACATATAATTTAGATACTTTACATTTTTCTTATGTCCTTAAATTAAGCCAACTAGCCCAAACAATACCACAGATTAAGTTCAGTGTAAACAAACATCTCCCCCAGTTGCAAATAATGTTCCTAAAGTTTTAATGAATTTAAATTTTGTTCCAAAGAGCATGATAAACAGCTTGTAAGAATGATGAACACATAATTTTGTTAGAAGATGGAAATAAAACCCCAGTTCTTTTCTATATTCTCCATTTAGACATGAGAAAAAATTATAATAAATCTTAACAGATGGGCAAACAAAAAAGTCGTTAATGCTTCTCAGCCAGCTATGCTAAAAACCAACTAACTCAGCTAAACACAGGAAGTGTCCCTCTTTTAAACACCACAAAAATGTCTGTGGATTTAATTGTAAAGTTGATAAATATAAAAATAGCCTGCAATATTTGAGGGTCATTCAAATGAAATAATACAATTCCAAACTGAGACCTAGATCAGGTTTACATATTTTCAGGTCAATTAAATGCTTCTGTATCTGTTCATTTATAAACTGTTGGGACTGGAACTGAAAGTTGACACATCCAAGGTACGAATTTTAAATGCATTTGACAAAGGAAGGAAGAGTTAAAACGGGCTGGAAGGATTTTAAAATCTCCAATAATTTTAAATTTAAAATTTGTCTTGTTCATTACACTGAGGCACAGAAATTTAGGATGAAAATACTTCACCTCAAGTAAGTAGAAAGCCTTCCTTTGCTAAGGAAAGAAGAGTTTATAAATAACGTAATTCTCACTATATGATGACATCCTCTACACACACATATAACATCAAAAGGGAAGAGCCACAACATCTTCAGAGATACTACTACAGGAACACTGCACTCTTTGCTTTCTTACTCCTATTGGCTAACTTCTCAGCTCCTTAATTTGTAATCAGATTACACCTAGCAGTACAACCTCTAACATATCTAGTCTTCAGAAAGAACACAAATCAGAACATTTAGGGTGTTGTTTGACAGTTTCAAGTTACAGGAATTTAAAACAAATGCCAAGAAAAGCTAAGAAAATTTAATCTGATACTTAACTGCTGATTCTAGAAGTAACTTTGGAGTCTTATGCTGTTTTACTATTAAATGTATAATGAAGGTTTATTTCTTTCAATGTGGGCGAAATTGTCATTTTAAAAAACTTTTAAAAATAAAAATAAAAAAACTTAATACTGAATATATTATTAAGTTCTAACTTAAAAGTTAACCTATGTTCTTATAAGTGAATATAATGCCACTTTAGTAATTATTTCGGAAAATAGGAACTGTTCCTTCTGAACGTTGTCCATAAAATTCTTCAGAGTGCACACAAAGGTAA
>SJYQ01095600.1:0-11786 GCA_006410935.1 Redunca redunca
CATGCATTGGAGAAGGAAATGGCAACCCACTCCAGTGTTCTTGCCTGGAGAATCCCAGGGATGGAGAGCCTGGTGGGCTGCTGTCTATTGGGTCACACAGAGTCAGACACGACTGAAGTGACTTAGCCGTAGCAGCAAAGATCTCTTCAAGAAAATTAGAGATACCATGGGAATATTTCATGCAAAAATGGGCACAATAAAAGACAAAAACAGTATAGACGTAACAGAAGATATTAAGAAGAGGTGGCAAGAATACACAGAACTATACAGAAAAATCTTAATGGCCCAGATAACCATGATGGTGTGATCACTCACCTAGAACCAGACATCCTGGAATGTGAAGTCAAGTGGGCCTTAGGAAGCATCACTATGAACAAAGTTAGTGGAGGTGATGAAATTCCAGCTGAGCAATTTCAGATCCTAAAAGATGATGCTGTGAAAGTGCTGCACTCAATATACCAGCAAATTTGGAAAACTCAGCAGTGGCCACAGGACGGGAAAAGGTCAGTTTTCATTCCAGTCCCAAAGAAAAGCAATGCCAGAGAATGTTCAAACTACCACATAATTGCACTCATCAAAGTAATCCTCAAAAATGCTCCAAGCTAGGCTTCAACAGAACCAAGAAATTTCAGATGTTCAATCTGGATTTAGAAAAGGCAGAGGAACCAGAGATAAAATTGTCAACATCCATTAGATCATCGAAAAAGCAAGAGAGTTCCAGAAAAACATCTACTTCTGCTTTATTGACTACACCAAAGCCTTTGACTGTATGGATTACAACATACTGAGGAAAATTCTTAAAGAGATGGGAATACCAGACCACCTGACCTATATCTCCTGAGAAATCTGTATGCAGGTCAAGAAGCAACAGTTAGAAATGGACATGAAACAACGGACTGGTTCCAAATCAGGAAAGGAGTACATCAAGGCTGCATATTGTCACCCTGCTTATTTAACTTATATGCAGAGTACCTCATGTGAATTGCCAGGTTGGATGAAGCACAAGCTGGAATCAAGATTGTTGGGAGAAATATCAATAACCTCAGATATGTGGGTGACACCACCCTTATGGCAGAAATCAAAGAAGAACTAAAGAACCTCTTGATGAAAGTGAAAGAGGAGAGTGAAAAAGTTGGCTTAGAACTCAACATTCAGGAAACTAAGATCAAGGCATCTGGTCTCATCACTTCATGGCAAATAGATGGGGAAACAATGGAAACAGAGACTTTATTTTGGGGGCTCTAAAATCACTGCAGATGGTGACTGCAGCCATGAAATTAAAAGATGCTTGCTCCTTGGAAGAAACATTATGACCAACCTAGACAGCATATTAAAAAGCAGAGACACTACTTTACCAAAAGGGTCCATCTAGTCAAAGCTATGGTTTTTCCAGTAGTCATGTATGGATGTGAGAGCTGGACTATAAAGAAAGCTGAGCGTGGAATTGATGCTTTTGAACTGTGATATTGGAGAAGACTCTTGAGAGTCCCTTGGACTGCAAGGAGATCAAACCAGTCAGTCCTAAAGGAAATCAGTCCTGGATATCATTGGAAGGACTGATGCTGAAGCTGAAACTCCAATACTTTGGCCACCTGATGCAAAGAGATGACTCATTGGGAAAGACCCTGCTGCTGAGAAAGATTGAAGGCAGGAGGAAAAGGGGACGACAAAGGGTGAGATGGATAGCATCACCGACTCAATGGACATGAGTTTCAGTAGGCTCTGGGAATCGGTGATGGACAGGGAAGCCTGGCGTGCTGCAGTCCATGGGATTGCCAAGAGTCAAACACAACTGAGCAACTGAATTGAACTTTCCATTTGATTTGTTCAACGCTTTACACTGTTTTCAGAACCAGTCTCGCCTGGAAACTGCTGCTGCTGGGCTGGAACTCCGGCCGGCTAGACTGGCAGTGCTGTGACCATCCTGAGGGCCCCAGTGGCTCTGGCTCCGCTGGTGTGGCCGAGGGAGGACAGGATTTGAGCCTGGGCCCATGGCCACTGGTGCTCATGGTCAGGTCTGCCTTCTGGGGGAATGGGGCAGACACTCCGCCTCCATGCTATTGGCTGCCTCCGGACCCAGTGGAACGTTTGGCCAGCATCCCTGCAGCCCTGGCCCAGCAAGTGGGCCGGCTGGGGAGGAGTGAGGTAGGTGCACAAGGCTGTCTGTACCTCTTCCCTGGCTTCAGCCTGGGGGCAGCCCTCACAGTGGTGATATCACATGTGGCAGTGGTGGGGATGGGAAGAGAAAACACTCCATGCCCCAAGATAAGCAAAAAGCCAGGGACAAGACCGACCACCAGGCTACATGTCAGTGTGCCCCCAAGGAGCCCCCCTGGGCGGGCACCCTACACACACATGTGACCTGATTTGTGAGAGAGGAGCCTTTGTGGATGTGACTAAGTTAAGGGTCTGGGGAACTTCCCTGCTGGTCCAGTGGTTAAGAATCCGCTTTGCAGTGCAGGGGACAGGGGTTCGATCCCTGGGCCTGGAAGTTCTCACATGCCATGGAGCAACTAAGCCCATGGGCCACAACTAGAGAGCAGCCCGCAACTCGCCACGAGAGAAAACCTGGCGGCGGCGGCAGAGGCCTGGTGCAGCTGAAAATGAGTAAATAGAGTTGGGGAAAAGAGAATCCATCTTACAATGCAGGGGGTGGGGGTTCAGTCCCTGTTTGAGGAACTAAGATCTCACATCCCACAGAGCTATTAAGCCTGAGAGCTGCAGCTACTGAGCCCTGAAAGATCCTGCAGGAAGCAGGGAAGATCCTGTGTGCCACAGCTGAGACCCGATGTAGCCAAAACAAAACTTTTTTTAAAAAATGTAAGGATCTGGAGGTGAGGCCACCTTGGATGAGGGTGGCCCTGAATTCAATGACAAGTGTCCTTAGAAAGAGGAAGACAGACCTACAGAGAAGCCCCATGAAGACAGAGACAGGAGGGAAGTGGCCACAGGTGTGGACGCCTGGAGCCCCAGCCCAGCTAAGCTTGGACTGTTCCCATCAAACAAAGGAATGGCCTTTCCCAGAGAGGTGGAGTGGGCCGAGGTGGGGTTGGCAGGGTGCAGAGTGAGTGGGGGGCAGGATGTGGGGAGCAGGAGGGGATGAAGAGAGGTCAGCTCCGCTGTGTGACCATCCTCCACGACCCGCTCCCACCCTCAGGACCCGGGGTCTGGACTCAGCACCTTCTGTTTACAGTCCTTGCCAAGCCCAGCTCTGGCCTCACCTGCACACACACACGTGTCGGGACACAGTGGGACACGTGTAAGTCCCAGACCTCTGGAGGGACGTGGTGTGGGGCAGACATGGCCTGTAGGCCCTGATGAGTCTCCGTCTCTCTGAATGGGATTGGGGGTCTTGCTCACAGGTTGGCTGTGCTGGTCACTCGAGGCCCCGTGTTCTGAGAGCTGATTCAGAGACTGTCAGGAGACTCCCAACTGTCTGGTCTTTTTTTCTTCTGCTGTTTTCTTCTTGCCCACAGACTTCTGTAAATTTTGCCTAGTTTTTCTTCCTGTGATGACCACCCCACAGTCTGGCTTCTGGTTATTTGCATGCACTGGACTTCCTGCTTCGCAGCCCCTCCTTATTGAGCCCTGGTGCCTGCCTTCCAACCACTTGGACCTTGAACAAAGTGCAGGCCAAACACAGCAGGTGGCTTACCTGGACCCGCATCCAAGCCTCTGTGCTCTGGCACCTGGTGCCTCCCCAGGGTGTCTGCTTGGGTCGGGGCCTCTCCAGCCCGCTGTCTCCTGACCTCTGGTAGGAGGCTCACTTGGCTCCTCAGCGTCTTCTCACAGTAGTGTGCACACTGCTTGGGGTGACTTCCGCAGATGGAGGCACAGCTGACGCAGTCCCTCAGGAGTAGGTCATAGTACCTGCCTTGCTCTTCGCGGCAACTGAGTGACTCTGGGAGACAGAGATCAATGATGTTACTAGGTGATGGACACACACAGGACCTGCAGGTCTGGCCTCAAAGGGCATCCCAGTGAAAAAAATCCTAGTCCAGTTCCGCAAAAGCAATTCCAGAGTAATCCCAGTCCTTTTCCATGATACAAACACTAGATGGTAACTTGTCCACTGTGTGCTGTTAAGCTGCACTGCATGTGTTTTGATGTGTAGTATTTTTTTCTATATCTAGTTTAAAATATTCTTATTTTTCATTAGTATTTGTTCTTTGCTCTACATATTATTTAAAAGTGCATTTCCTAGTACTAACCATATACGGATTTTCTAGTTATATTTTACCATTGATATCTAAGTTATTACGTGTTCACAGGAGTTCTTTACTTGGATTTTTCAAATCTCATAAAGGAGAAGCATATCTCTTATAAATACAAGGAAGGGAGAAGGAAGCCAGCATACCCCTTGGTGAGTTGGGGAGGGGCCTGGACAGGAGGTGGGAAAGCTTGGAAGACAGTGTTCTTCCTGTCCTAATAATAAATGAGAGGCGCAGGAGCTCAAACATGGATCACTACCAGGGGCAGAAGCGAAGCAAAACGAAGGCCATTCATACTTGCTCAGAGAGCAGTTCTGAGTGCATTACAGACTTGCTTTTCTGCAGGGCAGGTCTCCTTTGTCTCTAAGGAGGATTCTGTTCCTATGGAACTGTGACCTGCAGGCAGGCTTGCAGGCATTTTGGAGGCAGCACACGACAGAGGCCCAGAAGGCAGACCTTGAAGCTACTCAGGCTTGGGCACCTTCATCCCCACTTCTCGTGGCAGCTGGGCCTCTCTGTGACTCAGTCTCCTGTTTCCCAGGAGAGGGATAATCCCAGGAGAGGGATGATATGGTGATTTCTTACAGTTGCCATGAGGATTTGAAGTCCCCAACACAGTGTCTGACACATAGTGAATAATGCTCAAGGTTTAAGTAGAATATTCACCATGCCTCTTTGCAATGCAGACATGCCGGCCCTTATGTCCTTTTTAAAGTAGAGGACAAGACCAGGGAGGCATAGATCTGGGACCTCCCCTTGCCCTGCCCTGGCCCTGGGCCCCCAACCCCAGCACAGGGGGAGTTGGCCTAACGGCGGCCTTGTCCCAGGGTTGCCATGACCTCCTACCCTCCTCGGGTCCCCCATGTGCCTATGTAGGTGACAGCTCCGCAGGCCACCACCCTCACTGCCAGACCTCACAGACTCCCCACGGGGCCTCAGTGTTTCTGCTGTATTTTCTGGGTCTTGTGCCTTTGCCCACACTGGTCCCTTCCCAGGGGGCACCCTTCCCCCCCCTCATCTGGCCTCCACATCCTCAGCCTTCAGTGATCAATCTCAGGTGGTGCCTCCTACAAGAAAACCTCCATGCTCCTCAGCCCATCAGCCGATGGGTCTCTCCCAGCCATGGTGCTTTATGGTTCATCTTTTAACCATGAAATGTAGTCATTTCCATTCCTCTTTCCAGGGTTTGTTGGTCAACATAATGAATGACCACCTCACTAAAGGATAGTGGCTGCGTCATGGTGTTGGTGTCAGAGAGTCATTTTTCAAATCCTCTCTCTTCCACTGTTATGCTGTATATTCTTGGGCAAGTCACTTAGCCTCTCTGAGCTCCACTCAGCCAGTATTTATATGAAGCAGTGTGCCAGGCACTGTGCTAGGCTTAAGAAAGGAATTGAGCCCACAGTCTAGTGGTTGAGACACACATAAAACAAACCCACAGGAAAGAACATGATACAAGTCATGATGAGTTCCATCAGGCAAGCAAAATACACTTGTCAAGACAATCAGAATATGGCGTGAGTGTAGACGCTGTTAAAGAATTACTTCTGGGAGTGATAAAATGTTGAGTTTGTATTTTGAAGGCCTATGGATTAAAGATTCATGATCCACCATTCACAGGTAAAACAATACGAGTTCTTGGATTTACTTTAAAATACACAAGTTAAAACAATGATTGGGGACCAGAAAAGCAGTATTTCTAAAGCTGCTGATGGGTAGATGGGTTTGTTATGCTGTTCTCTCAGTTTGATAACTTCTATAGTAAAAAGACTCAGAAAGAAGTGCAAGCAGAGAACGGAAAAGGAGGGCCCACTCTCCATCTGGCAGTCAGAGAAGAGCTCTGACTTGGTGCTGAGACCTAAAGGTCAGCCAGGAGGGAACCCTGGTTAAATATCCCTGTGCAAAGGCCCTGAGGCAGGAAGGAACAGGGCACCCTGGGGAAGCTGCAAGCTGGCAGGAGGGTCGAGAGGCAGAGGGTCCCACACTGTCTGTCTTTCTCCACCCGCTCAGGCCCCATGTGTGAGGAGTAGAGGCTGCTTGCCTGCAGCGAGGGCCTGGGCCCCAGAACTCACTGCAGAAGGCCGCACAGGTGCGCGGAATCTGGCTGCTGCAGATGGGTTTGCAGGAGACGCAGGTGTTCAGCAGCGAGTCCCAGTACTGCTCTTCGGGGCAGGGCTCCATGGCCACCCACCGCCGCGGGCCCTGTGGGGCTGAGAGGCGGAAGCGTGAGGGCAGCTGGAGGCCAGAGCTCAGGCGGCCTGCCACTCCGTGAGTGGAAGGGGAACAGACAAAGCTGGCCTCCTCCCCAGCAATGTTTGCTGGGCAGCCGGGACCGCCACACTGAGCCTCAGTTTCCCAGCTGGGACTCGCTGGTTCGGAGGCCCCTCCCGAGACAGTGCGCCCTGCTCGGCCCTGTTCTCTGCCCTTGTGAACGCACGCCTTCACGGGATCCTTGCGTGCGCTGGTCCCTCCGCATACGATGCTCTTCCTGCTCCGCGGTTGCTCACTTCCTCCTGACCTGCCAAATCTATTTCAGCTTCGTTCTTAGGGGAAGCATTTCTGACACCCTGTCCTCGACCCCCATCTGCATGTACTCCCGTCACTGACCTCAGCTCCCTGATGTCTCCCTGGTAACCAGCAGTGCCTGGCGGACACAGGCGCTACTTGTTTGCTGCGGGGTCCCCAGGATCTCAGTGGTGCCTCGGACATCACTAGGTGCTCATTAAATGAATGAATTAGAAAGAAAAGCAGACCGAGCCAGTGCCTAGCAAACAGCAGGCACTCAATAAATGTCCTTTTCCGTCCCTTCTGCTGAGACACACTGACACGTCTCAAAAGCGCAGCCTGACAAACCTCTCCATGTGTGCACACCTGTGCCACAGCCACCGTGTCAAGGTGGTGAATGTTTCTTGTCCCCTGGTGACTCTGGGCCCCCCACCCAACACCTGCTCCCAGCGGTGCCTCCTGGTCTGAGCTTGAGAACTACAGGCCCGCAGGATGCTGGCACCGCCCAGTCTTGAACTTCTGTGTCTGGTTCTTTGGCTCCACAAGGCGCCTGGGACTTATCCCAGCTGGTCGTATGTTGCTGAGTCTTTTCTAAATTTCTGTCTGATTTCATGGCATTTGCATCCCCAACAACTTCTCTTAAACATACCGTGAGGTTTTGCTTAATTCTTTAATGAAAAACCACCAACAAAAGACCAGTGGCTCCCACTTGACTTGGCAGCTTAAGCACAGGGGCTTATTGTCCTTCCCTTCTGAAACCAAACTAAAAGGACAGGGCAAGAGAGTTGTTCTCGGGGGGCTTCCCTGGTGACTCTGGTAAAGAATCCACTTGCCAATGCAACAGAGGTTCGATCCCTGATCCAGGAGGGTCCTACTTGCTGCGGAGTAGCTAAGCCCGTGCACCACAACTATTGAGCCTGCGCTGTAGATTCCGGGAGCCACAACCGCCGAAGCCCGAGGGTCCTTGAGCCTGTGCTCCACTCGAGCTCATTCTCCACGATGGGAGGCCCGAGCACCGCAACGAGGGTGTAGCCCCCACTCAACACAACTAGAGAAAAGCCTTTTCAGCAATGAAGACCCAGCACAGCCAAATAAAAGAATAAGTACATAATTTTTAAAAAATAATTGAAAGAGACATGTGTACCCCAATGTTCATCGCAGTACTGTTTATAATAGCCAGGACATGGAAGCAACCTAGATCCATCAGCAGATGAATGAATAAGAAAGCTGTGGTACATATACACAATGGAGTATTACTCAGCCATTAAAAAGAATACATTTGAATGAGTTCTAATGAGGTGGATGAAACTGGAGCCTATTATACAGAGTGAAGTAAGCCAGAAAGAAAAACACCAATACAGTATACTAAAGCATATATATGGGATTTAGAAGGATGGTAACAATAACCCTGTATGCGAGACAGCAAAAGAGACACAGATGTATAGAACAGTCTTGGACTCTGTGGGAGAGGGTGAGGGTGGGATGATTTGGAAGAATGGCATTGAAACATGTATAATATCATATAAGAAATGAATCGCCAGTCCAGGTTCGATGCAGGATACAGGATGCTTGGGGCTGGTGCACTGGGATGACCCAGAGGGATGGTACAGGGAGGGAGGTGGGAGGGGGGTTCAGGATGGGGAACACGAGTACACCCGTGGTGGATTCATGTTGATGTATGGCAAAACCAATACAATATTGTAAAGTAATTAACCTCCAATTTTAAAAATATATATGTAGTTATCCTCAAGAGTAGAATGGAAGAAGTAGCTGCAGCAGGGGACAAATGACAGCAGCATCTTGGAAGAAGGAAAGCAGGTGGCCTGGGGTGACTGGCTTCAGGTGATGTCTCTCTCTTTTGAAGTTCACAGGGGAGGAAGCAGAACTGGGTCACCAAACCTTAGGAAGCTCCTGGAGCTGGAGGCTCTGGTGCCTCTGACAGCAGGGATGGAGTGCCGAACCGTGGAATGGGGTTGGGGAAAATTTACACAAAGAGGGCTTGACCCCAGGCAGGTGATGGCCACTCACCCACCCAAGCAGGAGGTTGGGGGTCACCTCAGACACAATTGAGGGTGGCTTTGAGGTCCACTCTTGCCCTAGCCATACCTCAGAAGTGTCATGGCTAGTCTGTAAAAATGCATCCTTCCCCATTCTGCAAGTGGCAGAAAACCAGCAGACTCGGCTCTGGAAAAACTGACCCAAAGGAAAAGGCCTGGAGGCACTGCCTGGGAGATTCTCCCAAGAAAATGACCACGCTGCTGCCTGACCATTCGGAGCAAAACTTCTACATGAAAACCCCATCTGCTTACCTACAACTTCCAATCAGCTGTTAGTGTCACAGTCTGAACTGTAAACCACAGCCAGGAGTCACCTGATATTGGAAAACCACCTCTGCTTGAAAGAGACCTGGGACAAAGCAAGCACAAGAAACCCACCCGAGCCAATGGAGACGATGCAGGGAACAGAGGACAACTAAGAGATGATCAGCAGACATCCTCAGAAAGAGAACTTTTGCATCCATGGAAAAGATAATGTGCTAGTTTTATTTTAGTTAGGATCTTAGTTCCCTGACCAGGAATCGAACCCAGGACCTTGGGAGTGAAAATACGGAGTCTTAACCACTGGATGCCAAGGAGTTCTCAATGATGTGCTACTTTTAAAGAATAATATGCATAGAACAAATAAGAATGACTAGAAGTTTAAAAATATAATAGCCAGAATCAAAACATCTATAGAAGGGTTATAAGAGGTAATTAAAGAAACATCCCAGAAAAATAGAGAAAAGATGAAAATACGGAATTATTTCAGGAGATATAAATGTTGACCCATGGCAGTTTCAGAGACATGTTTGAAAGACATTAGCCCCCAGATTCAAAGAGCCAATCAGGTCTCCTGCACAATAAGTTCTCTCAAACCAAGACCCATCATCATGAAATTCAGGAGCAACAGAGACTTGAGGAATATCTTTGTCAGGTCACTAGCTGACTGCAGAGATGAACAGAAACTTTGGTGACCGCACACAAGGAATAAATACTTTACAAAAATAGTTCGGAAAAGTCACAAACAGACTCCAGCTCTCAACAACGACAGCAAAATCAGCAATCCCTGAGGAATGAGGGAATTAAATTTCCAGAGTTACCCCAACATAATGCTCAAAATACTCGGTTCTCCAAAAAAAGTACAGAACATGCAAAGAAACCGGAAAATATGGCACATTCACAGAGGGGGCAAGAAAGGATTTGACAGAAGCCATCCCTGGGGAAACCTAGACATTGGGAATACTGTTCCAGGATGTTAGATCTACTGTCTTAAATATGTTCCATGAGCTAAGGGAAACCATAGACAGAGAACTAAAGGAAATCAGCCAAAGGATGTATGAACAAAATGAGGATATGAATAAACAGAGCAATTGTAAAAAAAGGAACCAAAGCTTGCAAGCAGCCAAAATGCCCTTCAGTAGATGACCTGATAGATAAACTGTGGCTCATCCAAACAACGGAATTTATTCAGAAGTGAGCTCTCAAGCTATGAAAAGACACGGAGGAACCTTCAATGAATATGACTAAGTGAGAAAAGCCAAGCTAAAAAGTCTACACACTGTGATTCAGCCATATTACATCCTGGAAACACAAGACAAATCAGTGGTTGTCAGGGGTTGAGGGGAGGGAGAGGGAAAGGTGGGGCAGAGGGTCTATACCGAGCCGTGAGACTCTTCTGTGTGATACTCTCATGGTGGGTGCAGGTCATTATACATTTGTCAGCAGCACCGAGAGTGAACCCTGATGTAAACTGTGGAGTTTGGGTGAAAACGATGTGTGATGTAGCGGTGTGTCACTTTGGTGCAGGATGCTGGTAGCGAGGGAGGCTGTACTTGTGTGGGGGTAAGGAGTATATGGGACTTCTCTGTAATTTCCACTCAACTTTTCTGTGAACCCCAAACCCTTCTCAATATTCCATTAAAAGATGGAAATGAATTCTGGAATTGAGAAGTCCAATAACTGAAATGTAAAGACTCCCCAGAGAGGTTCAGTAGCAGATCAGTAGCCAGAAGAAAGGATCAGTGAGCCTAGAGATAAGACTACGGAACTATTTAGAATGAGAAGCAGAAACAAAGAATGATGGAAAGTAAACAGAACCTGAGGGACTCACGGGAGTCCATCAAATACACCACCGTATGGAATCACTTGGAATTCCAAACCCCAGAGAGAAGAAACAATGGCTTGAGACTTCCCAAAACTTAGGAAAGACACGTATATACATGTCTGAGAATCTCAGTGGACTCCAAGCAGGATAAACATAGAGACCAACATTGAGACACACTGTAATGAAATTGTGGAGATCCAAAGACAAGGAGAGAATTGTGAAGTATGAAAACAACAGCAAAGAAACTAACTCCTCCCTTATTCGAGGAGTCAGACATTTAAGGAAACCTTAGCTGGATTGACTAAAAAAGAAATAGAGGAAACCCAAATTACCAAAATCAGAAATGAAAGCGGGACATTGGTACACATTTTATAGATTTTAAGAGTACCGTGAACAGTTGTGCACCAAGCAATTGGGTAATCTAAATAAGTAGACAATTCCTAGAAACATGCAATCTACATAAACTGATTCATGGAGAAAGACTATCTGAATAGACCTATAACAAGTAAGCAGGGTGAATCAGTGATCAGAAACCTTCTGGCAAAAAGCCCAGGACTCGACGGCTTCACTGGAGAATTCTACCAAACATTTAAAGAAGAGTTAAAACTCAAACACATGAAAAGATGCTCAACATCACTCATTATCAGAGAAATGCAAATCAAGACCACAATGAGGTACCACTTCACACCCGTCAGAATGGCTGCGATCCAGAAGTCTGCAAGCAATAAATGCTGGAGAGGGTGTGGAGAAAAGGGAACCCTTTTACATTGTTGGTGGGAATGCAAACTAGTACAGCCACTATGGAGAACAGTGTGGAGATTCCTTAAAAAATTACAAATAGAATTGCCTTATGACCCAGCAATCCCACTGCTTGGCATACACACCGAGGAAACCAGAATAGAAAGAGACACATGTACCCCAATGTTC
>SJYQ01095601.1:0-28255 GCA_006410935.1 Redunca redunca
GGGCAGGAGTCCATAGCCTCTAATGAGGCACCATGGGCAGAGACTGATGGGAGGAAAGGTGCAAGTGAGGTGAGGAGGGTCCGGCCTGGTGCAGGGAGCAGTGCCAAGTAGGTACTGGCTGGGAGGTCTGCGTGGAGGTTTGGCTGCTAACCTCCTGTGCTATGGTGGAACAGGACACAGGTTGGGTAGAGTGATTCCTCACTTGCTGTCCTGTCTAGTCAGCCTCCCCCTTCTTCTTTCCATCCTGTGCTGCATACCCTGTGTGTCCTCCATCTCCACCTGTTTTACACCAGTGGCTTTCTTGCTTTATTTTTAGCAGCAAAACTTTTTTGCTTATGCACCTAATTTCCATCTGTGAGACGTTCTAGTTTGTTAAGTAGATGGAGCTGGAGCTGTTTTGGTGCCCCTGAGAGTGGGGAGCCCGTCTTCCACTTCCCCATCCCGCCCTCCTACCTCTGGAGCAGAGCTGAGGTGTCCCAGGTCCCCTGATCCAGGCCAGGTCTCTTCTCTTGAATGATGGCTGCTCGCTCCCTCCTGTCCCAGCCTTCAGTACTGTTCTGTGCCGTCCTGTCCCTCTTGTGCCATCTTGTCTGTCCTAGTCTGTCCCAGTCATCCTCCGCTGGGCCTCCAGAGTGCCCTTTCTAATGGAAGATCTGATTTGACTTAATACTTGGGCTTAAAAACTGTGGGGTGCTGCCTGACGGCCTGGCCTCGAGTCCCTGGTCGGCCTCGTCAGCTGCCATTCACAGTGCTTCGGCTCCTGCGGTGGCCCAGTGCTGTGCCCTGGACACAGCACACTTCCTTACCTTTGCCTGTCCAGCTACTCCTGCTTCCTCTTTCTGTCCTGCATGTGTGTCTGGGTCTCTCTGGGTCCCCTCTCTCTCTCTCCAGTCCCAGAAAGAGGCTCTTCCTCTATTCCCTTGTTCTCCCACCCACCCGTGGCCAGTGGTAAACGTGCTGGAAAAGTTTAACAAGGAGCTCTGGGAGGGGCATGGCACCCAGCGCAGCGCTGGGGGAGACATGCACATGGCTGGTGGTTGGGGCTGGCTTTAGCTCGCCTCCACTCAAGACCGGCGAATTCAAGGGCTCTCTCCCTCTGAAGCTTCTTCAAAGACACAGGTGAGTCTGCAGGGTCTCTGTTAACCTTTGTATCTGACGAAAGTCACATTGGCAAAGGACCTGCTGGGACAGGCGGGAAAGGAGACTCTGCAAGGCTCATGGGTGTCTGAGAGGGTGGGCAAGTTGGAGCGGCCCAGGGGCCTTGATTCCGGGTGGCAGAGGTGTGGGCAGTGGGGGTTGCCTTGTTCTGTCCTGTGTCAGTGTAGACTTGTCTCCACAGATGAGCAGCAACAGCGGTAAGAGAGCACCGACGACAGCGACCCAGCGCCTGAAGCAGGACTATCTCCGGATTAAGAAAGACCCCGTGCCTTACATCTGTGCCGAGCCCCTCCCTTCCAACATCCTTGAGTGGTAAGGCTCTGCCGCCTCTTTCCCTGCACCACCTGCCACTTGGCTTCTCCCTGATGGGCTTAGGGCCAGAGGGGCCCTCTTAGCGTGGGAAAGGGGTTCCTGTACACTCATCAGGCGTGAGTGGACCATGAAGCGTGCAGATGCTCCCTGGTTGTCTTCACAATGGATGGCAACCTGGGATGTGGCAGGCTGTTTTTGAGCTCTGCACGCTGGGGCCAGAGAGAGGGTCCTTCCTAGGGGTGACTTTGGGGCCTGCAGACTCATGCCTGTTGGAAAAGCTCCTTGTCTTGACTCTCCTTCTCTGCTCTTTGATTCTTGATGCTGTGAGGTGGCCTGTCCTACGTTGGCAAGTTTGTGATGGGGGATGATGGGTCCTGAACCCCGCTCTGTGCCTGTGGACGTGCGTTTCATGGGAACTTGCCACGCCACAGAAGCGCTGCCCTTATCAGGTGTGCTGGTGATTTTGTGAGAAGCAGTGTAGAGCTGAAACATTAAGGAGCATTTTCTCTGTTTGTAGGGTTTTTAATATTTTATGTTTTGATCTTAAATACTGTTAAAAAATTTTTTTAGATCTAGAAGAAAGAGATCTGAGTTAAAGAAAAGTCTTTTCCAGATTGGACAGGTGTTCAAGGATTTTGGATCCACATTCCTTGGCTTGCAGAGAAGGGTCAGCACTGGCAGGTGGGCAGAAGGTCTCAGGGAGTCCAGCCTTGATGTGTAGGGGAGACATCAGTTTCACAACTCGCCCTGCCCCCAGGATATAGCTAGCAGATGGACAGACGGGCTCTGTGGCAGTCTAGGGAACATCCTCATCGTGTGGGGGCCCCTCCTGAGTGGGGGTCAGGTCCCAGGTTCTACTGTTAACTAGGAAGACCCACTGCAGAGGGAGAGGCGCGAGGCAGAGTCCATCACAGACTGGACACAGGCTTCCCCTCCTTGCCATGAGTTGCGACAAGCTGTATGCTGGCAGGTTGTCCTTAGGGAAGCTCCTTTGGGACTAAGCACCAGAGATTTCAGAGGGAGTGGGTCACAGGAACCTCTGCCTGGAGCCCCCCAGTATTCCAGACTCCCAGAAGGACAGCAGGCTTCCTTTTAGCACTGACCACATTTTTGCCCAAACAGTCGAGGTGCCGTTAAGGTTATGAGATCCCCTGGCATCCAGTTCCAGACACCGGCTGAGGATGGCTGTGTTGGGCCTGCTGTGTGGGCTCTTCCCAGCCGGGGTGTCTGTCCCCACCACTGGAGAAGAGAGCAGTCTTCTGGAGAGGTCTGTACTCTAGGCCTTCTTCACTCTGCTGCCCTGGGGCTGTCAGGCACTCTCAGAGCACTGCTTGCCCAGCCCCTCCTGATGTCCTCAGATTGGACACAGGAATTGGGAGCAGTGACAAATTAAGGCCACGTTCCCCAATTTAAGGCCACCTTTCCCAATTTGTTCCTGGTCTGCTGACATAGGATGATGGTATTTTTTGGATCTGACCTATTAGCCAGTAGAGAGCAGGGGTTGTCAGAGTGTCCTGGTGGGAATTAGTGTTTGGAGAGGTGGTTACTCGTGTGCGCACAGTTGTGTCTGGTCTTGTGTTTCTTTTTTGTGCTTTTCTGTTTTCTTTGAAAGTTTGTAAGTTCAGGGCTTCCCTGGTGGTCCAGTGATTAGGACTCAGCTCTCACTGCCAAGGGCCTTGATTCCATCCCTGGTCAGGGAACTAAGATTCCATCAACCACACAGAGCAGCCAAAAAAAAAAACAAAAAAAAAAACGAGCAGTTCCAATGCTTCTTGCCATAGAGATGAAGTGTTGTTTATTTGTGTGGAGAGCAGAGTCCGTGGGGCTGTGGCCCTCTGCGTGAGGCCTTTGGTGACCACCATGAACTGTCCCTGTCCCTCCTGCTGGAAGATAGCTGCTCTCGAGGTTACATCTGAGTCTTCCAGGGTGGCAGGGCCAGGGCACAGTCTCTGCGGGTCTCCAGCTATTCCTCGTGAGCTACTGCATGATGTTTGGGCACACTGAAAAGCATCAGATTTCAAGTACATCTCAACTATAAATTGTGAATTTTTGTCTTTTTGTTTGTTTTTTTCCTCCACACTGCATGACATATGGGATCTTAGTTCCCTAACCAGGGATTGAAACCTGCACCCCCTGCATTGGAAGTGCCGAGTCTTAACCTCTGGACCTCCAGGGAAGTCCTGTGAAGTGAATTTTTAAATTGTCAGTTGATGTTAATGGTCAAAGAGGGTTAGCTTTTTGTATACTGTGTTGTGTATTCAGAGGCACTTTGCAAGAAACTTGGGAGGGCACAGCCTCTCGGATCCTGTTGGAGAGGCAGGGAGCTGTGTAGCTGGTCAAGTTTAGTCACCTGCTGAATGTCTATGAGTGTATTAGTTTCGGGTGGGCCCTAGAAACCCCATCCTTGGAGTGATGCCATCCCCAAAGCCAACTCATTTTCTCTCCTCCCTCAGGCACTATGTGGTCCGAGGCCCTGAGATGACTCCCTATGAAGGTAAGTCTTTGCTCTGAGTTAGATGAACAAGAGGCAGCGTCTGTGTTCCAAAGAGACCTTACCCGAGAAACTCCGTCCGTTTGTCAGTAATGCTCTTTCTGGTTTGGATGTGCGGGAGGTAGACTGCGCACATTTGGAGCTTGTTCTGGTTTCCTCCAAGTCCTAGAGGTGTTTGCTCAGGGTTTGGTTTTGCTGATGTGTCTCCGGCTTCAGGTTCAATCCCTGGGTTGGGAAGATCCCCTGGAGAAAGGAAAGGTTATGCACTCCAGTATTCTGGCCTGGAGAATTCCATGGACTGTATGGTCCATGGGGTTGCAAAGAGTCAGACACTACTGAGCGGCTTTCACTTCATTTCACTTCACCTCTCTGTCTTCAGGGACTGCTACAGTATCAAGTTTGCTCAGCCTCCTATCTCAGTGGAGTCAGACCTGGGAGAACAGACGGGGAAGAGGAAGACCAGCGTGTGTGTCGTTGAGGGAAAGGAAGTCATTTCCCGAGTGCTTGCTCTGTGCGGTGTCCTCTGAGCTCTGGAGTGGCACGTTGTGTTGGGGGCCCGCAGGGCTTGCCAAGGGCGGATGCTGCCACCCAGTGGCCTCTGGTGTTTGTGAATAGACCTTGGAGCTGTCAGTCAGTCAGTCTCCAGGGCTCAAGTTGAGCCCTGGAACCAGCCTCCAGGTGAAGCCAGAGCCCAGGGGAGAACTGTGGCCAGACAGGCCGCTGTCTAGGCCTGGGTCCTGACTTTAGGTGGCTGGAGCAGCCCGCTTGCTTCTTCCTGCCATGGGGTTCTGTGTGTGACTTCCCTAGAGGGCTTGTGCTGCTGGGAGGAAGGGTGGGGTGACCCACAAGCCACTCACGAGCCTTATGGGTAGGCTGGCAGAAATGTCACTAGCCTCATGGGACTCTGCTGGCTTGGGAATTCCCTGTCCTGAGGAAACAGTGTAGAAGGCACTTGGGTGGCATGTCATTTTTGCCCCAGGGTATCAGGCTTGGTGATGGCTTTGCGTGGGGTTCCAGACCACAGGGCAGAAGATGGGTTGCAGGACAGCCTGTGTGGATTGTACTTACCAAATACATGCTGTGTTTTTAACAAACTTGAAGAGACACTAAGAATGAGCAGTGTTCTTTCGCAAGTAGGGTCATGCCTGGTTTTTAAAGGTTTTTTATTCTTTGTGGAATTAGTGTTTTCCATATAAGAGCAGTGGGGGGCTGGACTGCAGGAACCTCCCCATTCCCCAGCTGCTCTGACTGACGACAAGTCTCTTCTTCCCCAGCCCAGCCCCGTCACTCTGCTCGCCTGGGTCTGGTCTCTTCTCCTGTGTGTCCTGCTGTTCCTGGTCCTTGGGCTGGGACAGTCCATCTCCTCCTCGGGAGGGTTCCTTCAGAGACCAGGGCTTTTTCTGCTGCCTACCTTGCCACTCCCCACCCCCTTTCCCCTTAGCACTTGTGCCCCTCCTGATGCCTGTCCCGCCTCAGCTCAGGGCCCTGCTGCTCACAGTGCTACCCTCCAATGACTCTGCTCCGTCAGGGTCTCCCAGGGACCCTCAGCTGCCGCTCCTGGTGGACGGCTCTTGGGCCTCAGTGTCTGGGCCTGTGTGGATTCTGACGCGTAGACTCTGGCTCCCTCCTCGTTTGCTCCTCTGACTTGTGGGTGTTCTGACCCTTCCCTCGCAGCCTCCTTAGCCACTCTCCCACGTCCACATCTGTCTGGTTCTATGTCGGCTGCCAGCTGACCCCATCTTTTCTCTGAGCTCTCTTGGTGCTGCTCCAGATCTGCAAGGCTCACAGTTCAAGTCGGCTTCCGGACACACAAGTGTTGATTTGTGTCTAGAGGTTTTATTTTATTCCTTTAAAACCCTAGGAGAGTGTTCTATAGACGCACACAGGCTTATTCTAAAAATTGGTTCTGAAACTTACATGAAAAGTGAGGGACTCAGAGAAGCTAAAATGGTTTTTTAGAATCATAAAGTGGAAGTAGTCGCTGTGCCTGGTTCTGAGACTCGTGGTGGTGTCGTGTTGACTGGACGGTGTGCTGGCCCTGGAGTGGGGTGCGGTTCAGCTCCCCGACAGTGGGTCAGGGGCAGCACTGCCGTGGCTCCCAGTGTGCTTCTACTAGGCCTCCCTCCTCCGGAGCTGGGCGCTCTCAGTGGTGTCTGTCCTAGGGCTTGGCCCGGACACTTGGAATGAAGCCAGAGGAGAGACCCCTCCCTCCTGCTGCCCCCCCACCCCCAGNCCTCCCTCCCGCTGCCCCCCCACCCCCAGCCTCTCACACCCTCAGATGCACTACCCCCCAGCCCTGTGACAGATGTTCTGCGGTGGAGAGCAGGCATCTGGGTGCCAGGGAAACTGCAGGCCCTGCTCATGGCTCTGCCCCAGCCCCTCAGTGTGTGTGACTGCGTGCGGAGGCCTTCCTGCCAGGGACCAGTGGCTGCAGGTGCTGCTGACGGTCCTCTCTGGACTGGCCAGGCAGGGTGGCCGCCCTGCGCACACCCCGCACCGCCCCTCCACTAAGTGGCCTTCACTAATGTGTGTGGGTGCTCCTGCTCCTCTGGGCCGAGCCCCTGTTTCCATCTCCTGTGCTTTTTCCAGTTTGGCTTTTCTCAGTGCTCGTGCAGGCGTGCTCCAGTGTCGTCTCTACAGTTAATCCCTCGCTGGCTGGCTTGTCTACAGGCAGAGGTGGCCTCAGGTGGCACTTGCCCGTCACCGCCCCCCGACCCTCACTCTTCTGCTTCCATCCTCCTTCACCATGGGAGACTGCCCCAGGCAGTCAGAGAGTTGGGCAGAGACCTGTGGGGCTGGAGGCCAGCAGGGAGCCCCAGTGGAAAGATGGCAGCTCTGTCAAGCCTCATTGTACATGCACACACACAGACACGTGCATGTCGCTGGAAGTCCTGTCAAGTGACGTTCTTCTGCCTTGCCAGTCTGGGTGGGCCTGAGGTTCTCCAGAGGAGGGAGCAGCTCACAGGGCTTGGCGGTGGGGGTGGCGGGGGGTAGGGGTCAGCATTGCATTGTTTACTCATTTTTAGTGGGGGAATGATAGCAATTCACCTGTTGCTGGGTGTGGTTTGGTGGAGAATGGGAGGCAAGACGTGCAGGAATGAGGGGACCAAAATATGGGGGTAGGGCCAGTGAGGAGCCTGTGCAGATTCTGTCTTGATGCTCTGCTCTCAGAAAGAGAGGTGTGCAGTGAGGGAAGAGGGGCTTGTGGGCGGCATGGGGTGAGGTGGGTGGTAAGGCCTCTCTAGGCTGGTGGTGTGAGCCGCAGTGAGATGGCCAGCATGACGTGTGCGCTCCAGGGCTTGTGGGCAGGAGACTGAAGGCTGTGAGGGCTGCGCCTGCTGTGGCGATGACAAGGCTGCTTCCCTCTTCTGTTGCAGGTGGCTATTATCACGGAAAACTAATTTTTCCCAGAGAATTTCCTTTTAAACCTCCTAGTATTTATATGATAACTCCCAATGGAAGATTTAAGTGCAATACAAGGTAAGGTGTCCCTGTGCGCTTGGATGCAGGACTGGAGTCCTGAGGAACCTGTGCCCCGTTGACTGGGTCCCTTTTTCAGGCTGTGTCTTTCTATCACGGATTTCCACCCAGACACGTGGAACCCGGCCTGGTCCGTCTCCACCATTCTGACGGGGCTCCTGAGCTTTATGGTGGAGAAGGGCCCCACCCTGGGCAGCATCGAGACATCGGACTTCACGGTGAGCCTGGGGGTGGTGAGGAGGATGCTTGGTCTCCTCAGCCCAGTTAGGACAGGGACTCCTCCGTTACTAGTTGACATCAGGTCTAAGATCAGCTGATGACAAAGAAAGGTAAACGGCCTTGGGAGACTCCATGTCAGTCTTTCCTGAGGAGCACGCTTGTGGACTGCTTTCCACAACATGAAGACACCAGTCGTTCAACTGTCACTTAGTCTGTTTCTGGAACATGAAGGAACTGAAAGTAGCCATCAGGCTGACATTTTCCTTCTTTTTCTTCCTAGAAAAGACAACTGGCTGCACAAAGTTTAGTGTTTAATTTAAAAGACAAAGTGTTTTGTGAATTATTTCCTGAAGTTGTGGAGGTAAGAAAGTGAAAGTTTGCCATCGGTTTTGCTTTCCCCAAGTCAGGAACACTTAGATTCTATTTTTTCCAAGAGAATGTATACCTGTGTGTTCTTGTGCTACAAACATGGAGAGGGGAACTGAGGGGCAAACAGGCAGGTGCTGCAGACCTGCCCCTCTCCTTGGGGCACCTCGGGGCTGGAGGGTGAGTTGGAGATGGGGGCAGGTCAGGGAAAGGGTGGTGGGCCTGCTGAGGTCATGGGTGGCCAGGAGTGAGGGGCGGGCATACTCCCTGGTCTTGGTGCTGGAGCAGAGAATGTGGCTGTGAGGAGGGGAGACTGGGCCTCATGGAGGTTGGGGTCCTGGTGGGTCAGAGCAGATCAGACCTGGGTCAGTCCCAGTCCCTGAGGCACAGGCATGGTTGATTCTGACAGGCATGGTTGTTCGCACAGGCCCTTGAGTCTGTTAGGATTAGCAGCAGCTCAGCCTTCAAGGGCAGTTGTTAGGATGAAATGTGTGCAGCTGGTGACCACTGACCCTGCGGGGTCTCCGTGGTGTACCACAGCCCCCTCCTAGGCCCTGAAGGAACTGGCTTGTTTAAACCAACCCTTGTTTCCTGCTGTTTTTCTCTTAGGAAATTAAGCAAAAACAGAAAGCACAAGACGAACTCAGTAGCAGACCCCAGGCTCTCCCCTTACCGGATGTGGTTCCAGATGGGGAGACGCACCACGGCCAGCACGGGCTCCCGCTCCTCAATGGGCACGCGCCAGGGGCTGGGCCACACCTGGCGGGGCTCCAGCAGGCCAACCGGCACCATGGACTCCTGGGCGGGGCCCTGGCGAACTTGTTTGTTATAGTTGGGTTTGCAGCCTTCGCCTACACGGTCAAGTACGTGCTGAGGAGCATAGCGCAGGAGTGAGCTGCCACCATGACCAGCAGAGGGGTCGGACACGCAGGACGCTGGGCCCGAGCTCGACGTGGGCTGGCTGGATGTGCCGCTGAGCATGCGGGCCTGGCTGACTCCTGGGGTTAGCTTTTTAAAAACCTTTAAAAGGAAAACAAGAACCAAAGCGTGTAGTTTGGATTTGGAGGAAACGTGAGATCCCCAGCCCCCATGCTCGCCCTGGGATCTGGCAGGGGCTGAGGGGCTCCATGTCCACGAGGAGGCCTCACGCTTTGGTTTTATAGCTTATCTCCCATATTGTCTTTTGGACCTGTTTTAGTAACCTGTTTTTCATTTTATTAGATTTGGTCACTTAAAAATATAAAACTCGATGCCTATCCAACACTCTGCGTGTATTCTTAGTGCAGAACTCTGACCTGGCAGGCAGGGCCGGGGCCTGGCAGGTGGCCAAGGATGGGTCGGGGGTGTGGGCTCTGTCTGGCCTTAGTGTTTAAGATGTGCTTTTGTTCACTAGAAACGAGCAGGTTTCTCTTGGGGGAGCACACGGGCTCTTGTGCTGAAGTTGAAAATCTGCTTTCTCACTGAGGTCACACTGCCCGCTTCCCTTCACACCTGCAGCCTTCCCTGTGCTGTGCTGGTGGCAAGAGGAGACCCTCAGCGGCTCCCTGGGTCCCACCTGCTCCACAGGCTCCACACTTGTGGTCCAGACCTTTTGCCTTGGAGACAGGCTCCCAAAGATCCTTTCACAGCAGATCTGTGTCTGGTTCCTAGAGGCTGGCTGCCTGGGAAGGAGGGACCGACGGCTGGGTTCAGGGCAGGGCTGGTGGGCGCCCTCTCAGGCTTGGGATCTGTGACTCCCTGGATCGCCAATGTCTTCCTCCTCTGTCTCTGCTTAATGATGTCGCCTGCACAGTGTTTAGTGTTTGGAAGGTGTTGTGCCTGGGGGCTACCAGACAGCGGGTGGTGACTTCACTGCTTGCAGGCAGGCGTTGATGCATCTTCAGCGTTGTTTTTTGATCAACTTAAAATTGCTTTTTAATTTACCACTTCTGTGTATTTGACCCACTCCTGTGAAAAAAATCCTTTTGTCTTTTGTGCTCTTGGTGTCTGAACCACAAGTCCATCTCCACCCAGTGCTGAAGTGGCCTGTGGGGCCAGAGCTTCCGAGGAGCTGGGCGTCCTGTGACCAACAGTGGACCTGTTGCCTGTGCTCACTGCAGGGCCCGACCGCTGGCATGTGTGGCTCTGCTGGGCCTCCCTGCATCCGCTGCCAGCATGAGGGCGTGTCTGTGGAGGTCTTCACCCCTTCCCGGTGTGCCATGTTGTCTGAGGGCCTCAGGAGGCAGAACATTTAGCAGATGAATTTTTTCTGTGTGTGAAATCTTAACTTTTAAAATCCCTCAGCCAACGGTGGGAGCAGGTCCATGCTGTACAGAGACTCCCCAGCACCCATGGCAGCTTGCTGTCTGATGTGACCCTGAATAAAAGATGACTTTGTCCTCTCATTGGTTTGAGAGGGTGGGACACCTCCCCTGGGCAGTGGGTGGGCAACCCGATGGGGGCTGTAATGGGGGCTCCCAAGGTCCTGTCCTCCTGTGTGGAGTTGGGGTGTCCACTGTCGGGTCAAGGTCAGCTGACCTGAGTGAGCCTCTTCCAGGGGGCAGTTGGTGGCTGTGGCCAGGAGGCGTGGACAACTCAAGAGCAGGCTCCCTCTGGTCTGGCCTCAATCAGTCAGGAGGGCTGGGGCCCGTGGGGACTGCCAGAGGCTGGCACAGCTGGCGCGTCCACATGTTCCTGGCCAGCAGGACACAGGTGCTCAGCCTGGAGAGGAGTCTGTCTGGCAGTCCCTTCCTGCTGGGTGTTGGCCAAGGGCACATGGAGGCTTTAACTGGGCAGGTGCAGAGGGGCTTCTGGCATGACCTCCTTGAGATCGGGCTCGCCAGCTGGACACTTGAGAGAGCTGAGGCCCTACTGGTGAGCTCAGGATTCACTGAGACTGGCTGCTGTTGTCTTGGGAGGTGACCACCTCTACCTGAGTAAGGAGTGGGACAGGTGTCCTTGGGCAGACGCTCCTCACATTGTCCCCACCCAGCTTGTCTCTGAGGTGGTTCTGCCTGAAGCTGCCAACCCTGTATGTGGCCCAGAGCTGGCTGTCTCCTACCCACATTGTTCTTGCTGGACTTCTGCTAGTGGGCGGGGGGGCGAGGTCTGCAGGGGTCTTCCGTGCTGCCCCTGGGAGAGGGAACCCCACCCTTTTCACATCTGGGTTGCAAGCAGCAGATCAGCCATAGCTCTGACCACACTTAGCCCCAGGCGGCACTAGCCAAGGGGCAGCTGGTGAAGGGGGATGGTCCTGGCTTAGGTGTTGAGCCCTCACCAGGGCCTTGTCGACACCACTTAGCTACAACTTCATGTTGCCTGCAGCTCGTAGGAAGGTAAGGAGGGACCCCGGCCCTCCCTGGGGACCTGCCCACTGTCACTTGCTCTCCATTGCCAGAGTGGCTCATCTGGCAGGGCACATTCACTGGGGCTCAGCTTTCCGCTGACCTCCAGTGGGGGGATAGGCCTGGAGACTGGAGGGCCCAAGGGGCACAGCTGGGTGAAGGCAACCCCTCAGTGAGGGTTGGGCAGGCCCAAGAGGAGGGGCAGATGTGTGCCATGCCTTTGCTTAGAGGTTGACCGGTCTCTTCCCTGCTAGCCCCACTGGTCCCTGGTGGAAGAACCCCCAGGGTTACCTAGGCTGGGACCAGCTGGGAGCCCTCCCAGGAGCAGGGCCACGGCCTGGGGCAGCAGGGCCAGAGGGACAAGCTGTGAGGTCATAGGAAGGGGCTGTGAACCCCGACGGAGTGTGTCCCCGCCTGGGGTCGCTGGGCCCCACCCTGAAGTGGCTAGGGTGGGGAATGCACAACCTCTCCCTTTGGGCAGCAGCTGTGTGGGAGGTGGGTGGTCTGTCGGTTGGGTTCCGCCCCCATCCACGCCCCCTGGCAGGCCCTGAAGCCTGGGAGGCTGCGGTTCTTCCCTTGTGAGCCCGCCCCCTTGGAGCCCGCCAGCCTTGAGGAGGAGGGGAGCGCGGGCGGGCAGGGCACCTCTCACAAGGGAGTCTGCAGGATCGGGGGCGCGTCCCTCACTAGCCCAGCTCATCCTGTGCAGACATGCACCAGTGGCAGTCAGGCGTCCCTCGGGGCTGCGCCCCCACGCTCAGACTCAGTGCCTCCGGTTGCCTGGGCTCAACAGCATTGAGCCGCTGTGGGCTCCGGACCTGGCAGCTAGCAGCCAACATGCGCTGGGCCTGGGTAGCAGCCACAGTCCTCCTCTGGCCACAGCTCGCGTTCCTCGGGGGCAACGGGGCCCGGCGGGAGCCCAAGAGGCCTCGGCAGTCCAGCCAGCGCCCCATAGCCCCCAGCGCCACCACACTGGGCAGCGAGGGGCTACTGGGCTTCCCCAAGGTATGCATGATCTGTTATGGGCCCACGTGGGCCATCCTCCAGCCTGCCTCCCCTGTCAGAGTGGGGTGGGACTTTGGGCAGGAACCATAACTGTGGATTAGGGGACCCTCTCTGGGCCTGGGGAGGGAGTGGGGGGTGGAGGGGCTTCTGTGGGGGCTACATTGAACCCACTGAAGCCTAAGGACTGTCATGCCCTGAGTAACCTGCTACCCTGAGGTGAGACTGCAAACTGGGGAGGTGCTTTGGGCAGCTGGCTCAGACCCCCTGGTGGAATCTGGTCCTCCAACTCTGGCTTCTGGGGTGGCCAAGGCTAGCCCTGCCCTGACCCACTGCTGAGTAGCCAGCACCCCTTACGGCCTCTGGCACGGGGAGGGAGACCAGGTCCTGGGAGGCCCCTGGCTCCAGCCTACCCCCTGGCATCCCCTCTAAGAGAGCCTCTCACACCTGCTTCACCCTGCAGTCTCCACCCTCTTGGGCTGGGGCTTCCTGAGGGGGTCTCGGAGCTGACCCCATCAGCAAGGGCCTGGTGGCTGCTGGACTTGAAGTGAAGCAGCGGTTGCTGGGCCAGGCCCCCTGCCAGCCCGTGAGCCTTTGATCCTGGCCTTCACCTCCTGCGGGCGTCTCTATGGCGGCCAGCCCGGCTGCTCTCGGCCTACGTGCCCCATTGAAGCCTAAGGCCCCATATTCCAGCTGGGCAGGCTGAGGAGACCAAGTACTCTGGCCCTGTTGCCAGGGGAGTGGGCTGCCAGCAAGCTCTGGGAAAGCTGCTCGAGGGAGGATCCTTGGGGGCAGTTCCTGCTCTGCCTTGCCCCACCTGCCTGGGCTGCCCCTCTGGAGCCATGGCAAGGCAGTCTGGGGGCAGACAAGGGCTGTCCCTGACCATGGCACCCCCACCCCAGGACAGCCCTCTGCAGGTGTCAGGAGACCTGCTCTTCCTGCTGAGAGTGGGCTCCTGCTCCACCTGCCCCCTGGGTCGCCCACCATGGCTCAGGTCTATGGTGACCGGAGGAACAGGCGGACTGCAGAAGGGAGAAAACCTGGCCCTCCCAACCGCCCACACCTGGTCAGGACCCCTTGGCCTGCCTGCCTGGACAGCTGGCTCTCCAGGAGTGGACAGGGCTCCACTGGCCTCGTGGCAGTAGCTTTCCCCCACCAGACCGTTGTCTGTTGCGCTCCTGGTCACTTTGTGGACCTCCTGTGTGAGACCTGGATACAGAGAGGGACCAACCCCCAGCTCACACCCCCTCACTCAGCCCTGACTTTGGGGCTGGGTGTGCTCCTATCCCTCCCACTGCCCTGGTGCAGAAATGGGGTGTACGAGAAATGTCTGGAGGGTCTGATCCTGGGCTGCCAGCTTGCACACCCAGCGCCTACTCTCCCCGGCCTCCCATGACTCTGGAAGACACTCCTGTCCTCCATTGCCTGCCTCAGCCAGGCCGGACCTCTGCTGGGACAGGCAGGGCTGGCTCCATGTGCACATGGTTGTGCCCGTCTGCCTGGGCACAGGAAGTGGCAGGAGGGGCCATGCGGGTCCCAACACAGCAGCTGACCACAGGCTTCTGGACATGGGTCCCCGGCCTGAGCCCCAGGGGAGCCCTGTGGTGCCCCGTTGCCATATTTCCTGTGTCTGCACTGAGTCCCACCCCAGCAGCCTGGGCCCTAAGATTCCTGTTGTTCTCCGGGGGTAGTGGGGCAGGACCCAGCCGGGCCTGGTAGTCAGTGTACAGCCTTATCCTCTGACCCTTCAGCTGCCTGAGGCCTCAGGGCCTGAGTTCACAGATGCCCACGTGACATGGCTGAACTTTGTCCGGCGCCCTGATCACGGGCCCTCAAAGAAGCGGTGCCGAAGCCAGGACAAGAAATCGGTGAGCCCCAGGATCCGAGCCCAGGTCGGGGTGGCTGTGAGTGCCCCCTTTGGAGCCTCATTTTCTTCTGCCTCCCCCAGCGAGGCCTGTCCGGACCCCCCGGCTACCCTGGTGTGGAGGCCCCCCAGGAATCTGCACTGCGGGAGTTCCAGGACATGCTGAAGGGTAGGCCCCCTCCACGCCCTCTCCTCTTGGGTATGGGAAAGAGCCCCATGCTGCCGTGAGCCACACCTGCACCGTTGTCCCCACAGAGGCCACCGAGCATCGGTCCTTGGGGCTGCTGGGCCCTGTGCTGCCTGAGGGGATAGGCAGGCAGCTGGTGGCCGAGGCCTTCCACTGTCGGCTGAGGGGCCCGGTGCTGGTGGACAAGAAGACGCTGGTGGAACTGCAGGGCTTCCAGGCCGTGAGTGGGCGTGGCGGGTGGGCCCCACAGGAGAGCAGGCCACAGTGGCCCCGGGGCAACCCTGGGCCTCCACACAGCGCCGAGGCTCGGGGTAGGGTGCGAGGAAGCCGGGGCAGAGATGCCTTCCCTTGTGGGGCTTCTTGGGGCCCAGAGTCCTGGTGGGGACAGATGCACGGGTCACCCTTCTGTCCTGCCCACCTGGGGTCTGCTTGAGCTGAGGGCTGTTGGTTGCAGGCACCCCCCTGCCCCAGGCTGGGTGTGGGAGGTGAGGCTCCAGACTGCAGCTGCGTCCCCCTGCTGTCCCACTCCAGCCTGCAGCCCAGGGTGCCTTCCTGCGGGGGTCTGGCCTGAGCCTGGCCTCCGGTCGGTTCACAGCCCCAGTGACTGCCATCTTCCAGTTTTCCGCCAGCCTGCATGTGGGTGAGCGGATCTGGCCAGGGTGTGGGTGGTGGGGAGAGGCTGGCCCTCCAGGTGGGCCCCAATGTCACAGACCTCAGGCCTCATTCCCATTGCAGGGACACCTCCTGCCTCAACCCTGCACCCACTGGGTACAGGACAGCCCTCATGCCCACCCTCCCCAGACCACAGTGTGCCCCGAAGGCCCCCAGCCCCCTCCCCCTCTGCTCCGTCCTCCCTGTGGGCACTGCAGACCCGGCCTGTCTCCCCAGACCCCAGGGAGCTGCAGGGCAGGGTCCGGCCGAGGGCCCGGGACACGGTGCGGGTGCTGGTCTGCATTGAGTCCCTGTGCCATCGCCACATGTGAGTGGGCCCCCCGGGGGTCGCTGGGGTGTCCTGAGGGGCAGGGGACCGCCTACTGCCTTGCCCACAGAGGGGGGCTGTCCTGAACACAGAGTACCGTGGTGAGCCCTGAGGCGGGAGCATGCAGGTCTCTGGGCACCGACAGGGGTGTTCCCCCCACGGCCACTGTGCCCTGGCCCCTCATCCCTGGACCCCACGTTCAGGTCCCTGGAGGCCATCTCCAGCCTGGAGAGCAGTGGCAGTATCTTCTCGATGCACGTGCAGGGGCTGCTGCAGCTGCAGGTGAGGTGGGGCCACTGGGGAAGGGGTCAACGAACCATGGGGTGTAGGGTCCTGGATCTCTAAGCCTCAGCCTGGGCACTGCAAGGCCTGGGGAGGGGCCACCTGGTGGGCTGGGTGTTGACCGGAGGGCGGCTGGGTCCCATGGATGGTGACATCCACTGTGTGTCTGCAGGCTGGACAGTACACCTCCGTCTTCGTGGACAATGGCTCTGGGGCAGCTCTCACTGTGCAGAGCAGCTCCAGCTTCTCCGGCTTGCTCCTGGGCCCGTGAGGTATGGACAGGGCCTCAGAGAAGTCACCCTGCCGCCCCCACCTCTCTGCCTACTGGTAGACCTGTGATCATAGCAATAAATAAAGGTCCCCCAGCCCCCACCGTCGCCTGGTCACTGGGTCATCATGGGGAAGAGGCAGGGGAGGGGGTGCAGAGTGGCCATGGGTATGGGTGAGGGCTTGGCCGGGGAGGTGGAAGCTCTGGCTAATCACCCTGGCAGCATGGGTGTGGCCCCCATAGCCCCTGCTTCTGTTAAGGGCCACCTTTACTCTGAGGACAAGGACAGTTGTCCATTCAAGCCACGACTTGGCCCTGCCCATGACCTGGGGCCGCCTTTCAGCCAGCCCGGGCCAGTCCCACCTCAGAAGGCAGCAGTCTGTGGACATTCGCAGGGCCATGGAGGACTCGAGGTTGGGGTGCAGGATGGTACATGTCGGGGCATGTAGGGCGAGGCAAGGTGCCCCAGGGGGCCCTGGGCCTGTGGGTAAACAGGGCCCCCAGCCCCCCGTATGAACCCCAGGGTCCTCAAATCCCCTCATTCCCTAAGGGAGCTGACTTACCACCTTCTTGGCGGCTGCCACCCTGAGGTCTGGCCCCCACCCCTCACGGCCCCAGCAAACTCAGACTGAAGAATGTAAATTGTAGTGAGTCGTTCAGGCTTCTACAGAGCTGTCGAGATACCATCTCTGCTTGGACCCTGGGCCCCCAGCGGGTCCCCACGTGACCCGTCTGTATAAGCCTGGAGGGCAGGGGTGAGGGGGCGCTCAGCTCTGCAGTAGTGGGGCCCAGAGACCCATTTCCAAGGCTGCAGGGAAGAGTAGGGGCTCAGGGGCAGGGGTGGGGAGTGAGGGGATAGTGGGCAGGTTACCAGCTGCTCCCCTGACCCCTCCTGCAGCTCGCTGGGTAATGAGGCAGGAAAGCTCTGGTGCCGGGCAGGCGCCAGTCCCTGCAGCCATGGGCTTGGCCTCTGACCTGTCCCCCCGCCTCCCACCCAGTGGCAACAGGAGCCAGGGGTCTGGGGGTGGTTCTCAGCCTCATGGCGGCATGATCTGAGACGGGTGTATCCACCCCTGCAAGGGGGATGCGTGAGTGCCAAGCTGGGGTCTCTCTGCTGGGTGGGGGAGGAGAAGTGGGGAGGCCAGGGCCACTGATCCACATCACTGAGGGCCTGTGTGGGCTCCAGAGCCCAGGCTTCCTGGAGCTGCCATCTGTCTGGAGTCTGGCTTGGCTGCAAGTACAGTCAGTGTTGCTGCCTGTGTACGGGGGACACTGAGGCTGTGCCTGGCAGGACGCATGGCCAGACTCCTCCCTGTTCCCAGGGCTCTGCTGATAGTCCTTTGGCACCAAGCTGCCCTTGACCAACCCGCCTGGCCCTGAGGCTGAGGCTGTCCCTAAGATTCTGGGGGCCAGCATGTCTCCCAGTCGGGTCAGAGCCTGCTCCCTGCACCCTCCGCTGTTATCTGGTTGGAGTGCAGACAGGAGATGGGCCTCTGGCTCAGGAGGCCTCTCAGATCCCTCACCCGACCTGGCCTGAGAGGGGGCAGGAATTGCCTCCTCACTTGGTCCTGTCATGGAGTTATGATGACAAGGGTCGGCCCAGGCTCCGCTGGGGTGACAGGTGGGAGACAGGAGATGAAGAGAAGAGAGACAGACAGGACAGATGAGCCAGCTGCCCGGGCTCCCTTGGGCAGGTGGCCAGGGCTGGCGCCCGACTCCACCGCCTCCCGGTCTGTCTCGTCTTCCTCCAGGCTTCTGCCCCTAATGGGAGGTCATTAACCACTTAGCTGTAATTCCCCCGGAATGTGCGGTCTCCAACTGAGCCCCCAGCATGGCTCTGGGGGTGCAGAAGCAAAGAAATGGGGGGCTGGTGTGGGCAGCAGTGGCTGTTATAGGCGGGTCTAGGCGCCTGAATGCGGAGGCAGGGGGTTCAGGCCCGCACTGGCACTTAAGGACGTAGGCTGACCCCCCAGTGCAGATAAGGGGCCAGTTCAGGGTAAAGCTCCCACGAGACTCCACCCTGGACCCAGCTGCATCATCTTGTCTCAGCTCCGCCATCTCCTGGAGCCAGACCCAAACTGGGGTGTTTGCTAAGCCTCCAAGCCTTGAAGGGGTTTGCAGGACACTGGGCCCTGGGCCCTGGGCCCTTTGGGTCACACCCACCCGGCCTGAACAGGGGCTCCTCAGGTGGGTTGCAGGAGCTGTTGCTGCTCAGGGTAGGGGGCTCACTGGGGTCTGGGGTGGGGGGGTCTGGGGACAGGGCTCGTTTCTGGCCCAGACTGTGGTTTCCAAGCTGGGCTTTGGGATGGCCAGCACTGCACTGGGCAGCCTCAGCTTGAGCCCTGATCAAGCCCTGATCTGGAGCTGCAGGAGGTGCTGGGCTGACCTTGCTGGCCTTTCTAGGGCTCACTGCCCTCAATCTCCGCTGATCTGCCTGAAGCCGGAGCTGGGGACTGGCCTTGCCAGGNGGCTCACTGGGGTCTGGGGTGGGGGGCCTGGGGACAGGGCTCGTTTCTGGCCCAGACTGTGGTTTCCAAGCTGGGCTTTGGGATGGCCAGCACTGCACTGGGCAGCCTCAGCTTGAGCCCTGATCAAGCCCTGATCTGGAGCTGCAGGAGGTGCTGGGCTGACCTTGCTGGCCTTTCTAGGGCTCACTGCCCTCAATCTCCGCTGATCTGCCTGAAGCCGGAGCTGGGGACTGGCCTTGCCAGGTTCCTGGGATGTCGGACATTCCCTGAGCCCTGGGCCTGGGGCTGAAGCCAGCTTCCCTTGACCATCCCTCCTGGCCCTGAGGCTGAGGCTGTCCGTGAGGTTCTGGGGGCCAGTATGTCTCCCAGTCGGGTCAGAACCTACTCCCAGCACCTTCTGCTGTTATCTGGCCGGAGTGCAGACAGGAAATGGGCCTCTGGCTTAGTAAAGTAGCAAGTTCTCTTGGGGGCTGGGAATAGTTATGGCAGGAACTGGGGAGGACAGGGGTGGGCAGGCTAGGTGTTCCAGGCCCCACCCTCATGGTCCCCTTTGGGGGCTGCAGATGGGCCAGGGTAGGGGTGAGGCCTGTCCAAGAGCCGCCAAACTGCCGGGGCCAGGGCTCCAGGGGTTGTGTGGCCCTTAGAGTACAGCCAGGACACACTGGCCCTTTGGGGCTCTTTGTGGCCAGGGGCCCACCGTGGGTATGACATCTTCCCCTCAGGTTGGGCCTGGGCTGGGAGGGGGGCCTGTTCCAAGGGCCTCTTGGACTGCCTCTCCCAACCAGGGCTCCTGTCCTCAGCCAGACTGGACCGCTGACTCCTGTGACCCCGGCCAAGGATCCAGAGTGCCCTGAGGGTGTGGGGGAGCTTATTGGGGCCTGGGTGGATGTGTCCTCTGGGGGGCCCTGAACTTTCTTCTGGCCTGTGTGTACCTCGGCCTCCCAGATTGACCCCAAATGTCCCTGCGCTGATCGTGACAGTGACTCTGTGGTCCAAGTGGAGCCCTGCCAAAGTCCCTGGTGTCTGTGTGGTGTGTCTGGGGGTCTGTGTGTCCCCCATCTCCGCTCAGGGTCCCCAATGTCTGTGTGGTGTGTCTGGGGGTCTGTGTGTCCCCCATCTCCGCCCAGGGTCCCCGCTGTCTGTGTGGTGTGTCTGGGGGTCTCTGTGTGTCCTTCATTTCTGCCCTGGGGCTTAGGCTTTCTTGCCTGAGCTGGAGTCACTGGGCCCCCAGGGGTGAATGCAGAGTTGGTATCCAGGCGCCGGTGGCTTGAGCCCCTGGCCAGGCAGTCCCTGGGCTCAGGTCATCGGTATAGTCAGGGTTCTTGGCACTGGGAGAACTACTGGCATTGTCCAGCTCTGGAGGCTGTTGTTCTGACACTTGGGCTGGTGACCACACCATCATTGATCCCGGGTAGGGAGGGATCAGTTTCCTGGAACCTGAAGCTGGACTCCCCGGATGAACAGGGACTCTGGGTGAAGGGAGAAGGGTTCCAGACCCCCAACCTGGGGCAGAAGCTCTTCAGGGGCTGTAGGGAGGCTTATCTCATCTGATGCCCCAAGCCGGCACTCAGTGGTCTCACCTGGGACCTGGCTGTGCCTCCAGGCCCTCGCTCAGTGGGTGCTGGGGGGCTGTGTTCACTGACTGGGCTTGGCCACATGCTTTCTGGGCTCCACGTTCAGGCCACTCCAACCCCACCCTAGGTCCTGGAGGTGCTCAGTCTTGACCTGACTGATCCAAGAGCTGATCCAGGAGCTGAGGCCTCCAGCAGCCTGGGGTCTCCCCCAGTTCAGCTCCTGGAGCTGGGTCAAGATAGGCTGGGGAGCCCACCTGGCTGGCTACTGGGCGCACCCTCCCCCTTGACCCATGTCCACCATCTTGATCAGCATGTCTGCCCCTTGGTGCATCTGAGGGTGTGTTAGATAGCGCCCATGGTGTTGGGGCTGGGGGCTGAGGGCATCTGAGGGTGCGTCTGATGGCGCCCACAATGTATGGGGGCATGGGAGGGTGGGGGCACGGGGACAAAAGAGCTTTGTTCTGGAGGATTTGTATGCAACCTGCTCTAAGGCAGTGACTCACAGGCTCCTCTGGTGTGATAACATTGGTGTTGCAACAGCTGGCATGTCACACACACCTGGGGTGGTGGCCAGGCCAGCCTAGATGGCCACCTGTGCCCACACCCCTCCAAGGGCCTGGGTGTGTGAGATCAGAACTGAATAGGAAGGGGCGTCACCTGAAGCGAAGCAGCCCTGCTCCAGGCCCTGCAGTGGGATCAGCCTGGCCTTCACTCTGGAGGCTGCCGGTCCCTCCTCTGGGGTGGGAGGGGCAGACTGGGATCTGTCTGGGACTCTGCGAGGCACCACATGGGCAGTGGTGGCAAGGGTGCAGAAGCCACTCGGGGACTGGGCTGCTGAGACCCTCAGACGCCACTGGAGGGAGGGGCAGAGCTCAGGTTTATTTCTTCTTGGATCACCAGGCCGGGTCAGGCCCTGGGGCAGCAGGAGGTGGGCACTGGACCGAGACCTGCCCTGGCGCCCGTCCCATGGGCAGGGCCATAGAGGTTCAGTGTTTAAGGGACAGAGTCAACCCCCGTCTAGGCTCCCACGGCCACCATGGCTCCGGGTTCCTCCCCAACCTCGAGCATCGCCCAGCAGAGCCCTGTCTGGTGGACACTGCCAACCCCAGGGTCTGTGGGCAGGGGAAGTGCCGGGACCTGGGGTCGGGGGCGATGGGGCACCAGCTGTGAGCCCAGGGCATGGTGTGGTGAGGAGGGTCCCTCTGCCCCCCAGCCAAGGCTGGCTCTCCTGGGGGCAGCAAGGGCAGATCTCATCAGTCAGTGGGGCTCAGTGGACCTGGCCATACCTGCCAGTGTTTGGACTGGGGGATGTACCTATGTGTAGTCTTCTGACCTGGGTGACTAAGGCTGACATCCAGAGGGGGGGCAGGCCCTAGCCCAGGTCCGAGTGTCCTTGGGGTCCCTGCCCCAGCCTCATAGGAACTGTTTACCTTTCCTGATTTCACTCATTCCCTGAGTCCTGTTCAGGGGCCCCAGCAGCTGGGAGGGGTATCAGTGGAGATTCAGCTGTTGGTTGATTCCTGCCAGAGCTGGGCCCTGGGCAGAGCTGGTGCTGCAGCCATGGTTCACAGGATGGGCACGAGGCCACGAGCAGGGTCTTACTGGTCACCGTGGCCCGAGCAGGGGCCTGGGCTGGCAGTCTCCCCCTTGCCTCCTGCTCTCTTCCCGTCACCCTTCTGGTGGGCTCCACGACTGGGGAGGCTCAGGGTCATCAGGAAGGGTGGGGAAAGTTCCAGGGACCCCTGGCAGAGGAGAGAACCTGGGGACCCTGGCGGGGGGGGTGGTGGCCGGCATCAGGGCTGAGGAGGTGTCTCCTGGCTGCAGTGTGGCGGTGGTGAGTAGTACCTCCTCTGCTGGGGGTAAGGCTCTGTAAGGGTGGGAGGGTNGGGAGCCAATACTGTCATCCACAAATGGAGGAGGGTGCTGGGGGCTGGGGGAAGGGGACAGGGAGAGCTGGGGGGCGTGGAGGGGGGTTGATGCACACTTTCTGTGAGAGCAGAACAGAGGGTGCAGTCTGGGGGGCTCAGGCTGGCCTTGGTGGGTGCCTGCAGAGGCCAGGTGATAAGTAAGCGGTCTTCCAGCTCCCAGGGCTGTGGGGACCATGACCCCCAGGGAAGACTCAGGCGTAGGAGGCTGGGTGGATGGTGGCTTTTCACCTGCTTCTTGGACTCAGAGTGGGAGAGAGATGTCGGCTCAGCCCAGAGTGTGTTTCTAGGGAGGGAAACCAGCCCACAGCCCTCGTCACGCCCCTGGACTAGAGTGCAAGCATTAAGCAGCAACTGGATGTGGTCTTGACTCTGGGTTCTCTGATGTTGGAGGCCCAGTGGGGGACTGGGCACCTGCTGCACTTTAGGCCTGTCTGCAGCAGCTGCTGTGGGCTCTCTGGGCCCTGGATGGGCAAGAGTCAGTGGCCTCATGATGTGAATGTGTGCTTGAATGTGAATGTGGGGGGCCTGAGACAAGGGTTGGCTGCCCCTGTGAGACCTGTAGATACTGGGCAGGGGACCAAGGGATGCAGGGAATGTGGGCCCAGGCAGAAGAGGCGCAGTCCATGGGTACCCCGGTGTGGTTGCTGTAGGCCACGTGCTCCCACCCTGGAGCCTAGACATTGGAAGCCTGCCCCCAGATGGCTGGGTCTGTGCTGAGCCCTGGGAGGGGGTCTGTGCTGAGCCCTGGGAGGTGGTGAGATTGGGCCCGGCCAGCAGCTGAGTGGTCTCAGGTGTCTGCCCTGGAGTGCGCAGATGAAATCCAGGGCTCAGCAGACTCTGCGACTAGGGGTGGAGCTCCTGGCAGCCTCCTTGGACTCTGCCTTCTCCTCCCGGAGCCTCTGCTTCCTCTTCCTATGAGGACACAGTTATTCTGCAGTAGGCCCCCTGCTGTCCTCACCTTGGTTACACTTGCAAAGACCCTACTTCCCACTCAGGCCACTACCAGGTCCTTGGGCTGGGACTTGAACCCATCTTCTGTGGATGCAGTGCAGCCAAGCGTGGGATCATCCCTCCTACCCCAACCCCCCACCACCCACCACACACTGAGGCAGACGGGTGAAGGTCTGAGGGGGCAGGACACATCCTAGGAAGACCACTGGGGAGGCCAGGGTAGCCACCCAGGCCCCTCCCAAGGACCCAGCGTGCCCGGCAGCACCAGCTCTGCCTCTCTGCTGATGTCTTTCGAACAGTAGGGCCCAGCACGCAGCAGGTGAAGAGTTCCTGGTTCCCAGGATGGCTCACTCCTGGGACAGCTCACTCCCAGGATGGCCAGGGAAGGCTTGAGACCAGTGGGAGCAGTTGTGGGTGATCTCGACAGCACCCCCCACCCCCAACTGAGGATGAGGAAGTGACATTCAAGTGAGCCAGGGCTGGCGGGGGCTTGGGGCAGGAGTGAGCCTTGTGTGGAGGGCGGAGGAGGCTGCAGCCAGGAGCCCAGGAAAGGGGTCTGAGTGTGGGGTTGCCGAGAGACAGGCAGCAGGGCCAAGCACAGCCCTGATGTGCTAGCTCAGGCTGCAGGGCAGCGGCCTTGGGTCCCCAGGTGCCCTGCTGGCTTCTCCTATTACAAAATTTTTTTCCACTTGCTGGGTGCACAGCACAGCGTGCAGGATCTTAGTTTCCCTACTGGTGATGGAACCCGAGCCCCCTGCAGTGGAAGTGCAGTCTTAAACACTGGACCAGGGAAGTCCCAGTGCTGGCTTCTACTCCAAGTGCAGGCTGGGCTGGTCCTACATTCTGGACAGGTCCCCTGCAGCCCCACAGCCCAGTGGCTGGTTGGAGGTGGTAAAGTGGGGGGAGGACCCCCACCCCACACAATGTCAGCTTCTTGGGGTTGGCTGCATTGCCCCCTCCCCACATCTCCCTCCCAGGCTTCCAGCAAGGGGGCGCAGACTTCCAGGGTTGCAGCTCTTGAAACACCAGGGATCTTTGAATCTATTTTCATCATGTGCACACGAGACTGAGGGACGTTCCCAAGGCCAGAGCTTACTGGCTACTCCTCGTATATCCAGCAACACTGGGATGAGTCGGGCTGGCCAAGCTCACAGGGACAAGAGGGCAGCTGGGCGGCCAGCTCCTCCAGCTCCAAGCTGCACATGGGCCTGTACTGCAGGGAATGGAAGCTGGGAAGGCCAGTGCAGAGGGTGGGCACACCTCCAGCCTCACTTGAGGGGAGCCTCACCCCTTTTCTTCCTAGGGTCTCTCCCGGCAGCTGCATCCTGGGTGAACCCCTGGCCCACTACATCCCTGGTCTTGCTCAGTCACATCAGGTGAACTCAGGCTTTGGGGGGATTTAGAGGGGTGAGGTGGATGGGGGCCTCCAGTCATAGCTGTGTGGTGACCTGGCAGTTCGGTGCCCCAGGACTACCCCCCGTACCTGGACTGTCCTGGGGCACATGGCCTCCTCAGGTCCCATGTTTCTCTGTTTTATTAATTAATGATATTGTATACATTTTAAAATTAAGCTTTGAGTTTTGGCTCTGTGTGCTGTGCACCACTTGAGGTGTCCTGTATCCTAAATTCCCCTGTAGAAACCAGTTCAGTGGTCTGACTTCCCACTCCCCGAAGGTCTGCTGCCTTCTGAACGTGGCCTGGCCCCAGGTCCACAGGGCACACATGCCTAGACAGCATGGACATTATGGCAAATGCCTCAGCAGGCGGGAGGTGCAGACCAGGAGGTCTGTCTGGGAGGGGCACTGTGGTCAGTCCATAGGCAGGGGACAGAGCCAGGGGCTACAGAGGGTGAGGGCTTGGCTCTTCTGGCCAGGAGAATCTGCAGATCAGACAGCGGACAGGAGCAGAGAGGCAGAGGCCTGGAGACTCCTCCAGGTCTGTGACAGGCTGGGCTCTGTGATGTTCACATGTAGCCTGTCCATGGGCTCCAGGAAGGGGTCCTGGCCTTCAGCTCCAATGTGCTGACATCTCATCAGCCACAGTGTGGAGGATCACCATCAGCCCAGGGTGTGTTCTGAAATTTAATGTTCCAGGATGAATATAAAATTTGTACTTTTGAAGGTCAACAACTGGCTACATACTGGCACCTTCACCAGGTTCAACTAAATACTAAAGCTCACAAGTGCCCTGCCTCCAAGTCAGGGGCCTGGAGTTGTATTTTTTACTAAGCAGTCTTGTTCAAGCAGCAAAGGCTCTGCCTGCAATTCAGGAGATTCGGGAGACACGTTTGATCCCTGGGTCGGGAAGATCCTCTGGAGAAGGAAATGGCTACTCACTCCAGTATTCCTGCCTGGAGAATCCAATGGACAAAGGAGCCCAGTGGGCTAGTCCATGGGGTCGCAAAGAGTCGGATACAACTGAGCATGCATGCACTTAGATGTTGGTGCTGGGCAGGGATCTGAGAGTCCAGCGGCTCTGAGCTGGCCACATGGGCTTCCATGAGTCCTCCTGTCCTGAGAAACAGACATGTGTGTCCCCAAACTCCTCTGATGATCCTGAGGTTGCAACAAGACATCCCAGGACCATCATCCCAGATGGTCAGTAGGAACAGCGTCCTGCTGTGGTCAGCATCCCCCAGCGCCCACCTAGCAGGGGGCAGGGCCTCATCTTGCTCCCCGCTGGTGTCCCCCAAACCTGGGTCCTCTCCTGAATCCTTGTCTAGCCACATGGTCAGTTCTGGAGGAAAGCCTACACCTTGTAACCAGAGCTGGGTTGGCGAGTGGGGCCCCTGTGGTCCTGAAGGCAGGAGGTGTATTCAGGTCACCGACCGCCAGACCACCCTTCCTTCTGGCCTGAGACCCTGAGCTCTGGATACTCTTCTACTTTTAGACGAGAATAACCAAACCTGCTGCTAAAGGCTGACTGTGCCCCCAGACTAGATGCAGGCCCCGACCCCCTGGCTCAGGGTGAGGCAGGGCCCCGCGATGGGGTGACAGTAGAGAGCTCATCCTGGCTCCTCCGCCACAGCGTGGTGGGAAAGTGGCCATCTGCATAGCAGCAAGAAAGCGTCACCAGAACCTGACCATGCTGGTACCTGATTGCAGAATCCCAGCCTTCAGAGCCATGAGACAGCCACCCACACTGTGTGAGCTGCCTGGGCCAAGACACCCTTAAAATCCACAGCCTGAGAATGGCAGCCAAGGGGCATGTCAGAGGCGTGTGCCCTCTGTCCAGTTCCCAGTGCCCCAGAGTAGGTTGCAGGCAGGGGGCAGCACGGTCCGGTTACCAGAAAGAAAATGCAGAATCCAGCCAGCTGGGGAGGGGTCTCCATCGCCACTTTGACTTCGGCCATGACTGTAGAGCTCACTTTCCATGTTTAAGGAGGAACAGAGCTGACTCATTGGAAAAGACCCTGATGCTGGGAAAGATTGAAAGCGGGAGAAGAAAGGGATGACAGAGGATGAGATGGTTGGATGGCATCACCAACTCGATGGACATGGGTTTGAGCAAGCTTTGGGAGTTGGTGATGGACATGGAAGCCTGGCGTGCAGCAGTTCACAGGGTTGCAAAGTCAGATACAACTGAGCAACTGCAAAACAACTTTCAGGTATATGCAAAGGTGCTGCAAACACCTGCTGCCCCCAAGGGGATGCACCCCAGAAGGGCTGGGTCAAGACTGACTTTGAGAAACCTTGTCAGTGCTTCCACAAACACCTGTCCTGTGCAGCCACGAGGAAGGCTGCAAGAGAAGTGTTTTTAGAGAGAGGCAGTGGGGTCACCTTCCGTGAAAACAGAAGAGAGAGAGATACTTTTGAATTCTTCCATGTTTCAATACTCGAGCAGCAAAACGGGTCTACAACTCAAGCTGGAAAAATAGATTAATCCATAAATTCCATGTTCTGATATAAAAGTCTTTTCTTAAATAACTTAAAACATACATACACCCAACTTAAAACTATTCAAAAGTTACAAAATTTATAAATAAATCACAGGCAAGCTCTGCATTACACATACCACGAATTCACTCCAGACACAGACCAAGATACCATGAAAGCTGATTCACACGCAACGGACTTAAATACTCGATGACACATGACAGACGATACCAGCAGGAGACGCAAGCGATGACCTAACCGCACAAGGTGAAGTAACTTTGATAAAAACTGTTGGGTTGCATCACACCTAGAGTCTCCAAGTGCCAGGGCCCAGTTTATGCGGTCTTGGCCCTTGGTGCAGGTGGACGGTCAGTACAGTGGCTTCAGGACATAACACTGTCCACTGGCCCAATGCGTTCGGGAATTTTTCTTTGGAGTCAGGTCCTTCAAGTCCTTCCAGCTCCACCCTCTGGCTCCTTGCTCCCAGCCTGGGGGAGGAAGGTAAGTGAACAGGCCCCATGGAGCTGCCTGATGAGGACGCCCTCATCTGATCAAATACTTGAATCAAGAAACAGGACATTTCTGCCTGGACACGATGCTGGTTCCAGACCTAGAACAAGATGCTCTCGGGTGGGCATGGACTGATTCCTGGGCTTAGGAGTCATCCACCTCTGCGAGGCATCTGCTCGGAAGCCCATTGTCACCAGATAAACCAGGTCCTCTCGAGGGCCAGCCTCGTGCTAAGGACCATGCAGAAGCTGTCAGCTTTGTTAGCGGAAGGCTGACGGGAGGCCTTGCAGCACCGCCTTGCGCGGTTGAGGCCCTGGCGTCCTGTGGGTTTGCGAGCCGGCTCGGCCGTCAGGGGATGCCCTCTTTCCTCTGACAGCACTGTGAAGGCGGTGCCGACCAGTCATAGACGTAGGACAGGCGCAGCTGCACCTCGCGCTTGCACAGGCGGCCCTCGTGCGTCAGCGTCCGGTGTTTCTCCAGCATGTCCTCCAGGCTCTGCTTGTGCGTCACCAGGTACTGGTTGTTGCAGCCACGCGACTTGTACTCAGTGTCAAAGCGCGGGTCGTGCTCTCGCTGTACGTCCACTGGCGCCAGCCAGGCGCCCAACGACACGTCTTCGCTGTGCCATGCACGCAGGTACTCGCGGCTGAGACGCAGGTAGCGCACCAGGTCGGCAGAGAGCACGTAGCCGCCGCCAAGCGCGTAGGGTAGGTAGTAGTCGCACAGCTGCCAGGCGGCCTCACGCCAGCGGCCCCCGGGCCGGACACGGCCACGGCCTGAGAAGAAGCCCCAGTAGAGGCGGCGGCGGCGGGCAGGGTCGCGGGCGCGCAGTTCGGCCAGCACCGCGTCCAGGCGTGCGAACGAGTCGTCGTCCGCCTTGAGCACGAACTCGAAGGCCACGTGCTCGTCTAGCCAGGCCAGCATGGCCAGCACCTTGGCCGTGAGGTTCTCGTACGCGTCACGCAGCCCAGGCAGCAGCAGCAGGTCACCGTGCTGAGCCTGCTCCCGCTCCAGGGCACGC
>SJYQ01095602.1:0-23424 GCA_006410935.1 Redunca redunca
CATTGGAGGGACAGGGAAAAGAAGGTTGTTTAGACCTCATGTAGTGGCTAAATAGGCAACTTCTGTAATGTCCTGTATCTTTTTTCAGTTAATTCCTCCAGTAAAACAGAAACACTATTGACCATAATTTTTTTGTTTCAAGCTCTTTGAAACTCTCCTTAATCTCAGATGATGTTGTCTAAGAAGAGTCTGCAAATCACCCTCATTCCTTACATAGCTTAATTTGAATGTATTTGAACAAAACATCATTGCATTTTGTTTCATATTTGCTTTATTTTAGGCTGAATTACTTTAAAGTAAATTTCATTTCTACTTCAAATACATAGTTTTTTTCTAACATAATCACATATATAATCATGATAATCCTATTATTATGCCTAGCAAAATTAACAGTGATGTCTTAATATGATACCTAATCTATATTCAGATAACCCAGTTTGTCACCAGTGTTTCTCTGTTCAAACCATAGGTCTACAGACTGCATGTGATTGTTGTCTTTTTTTAAGCTATTTGGGTTTTTTTCCTTTGGTGCTCATAGACTTGATGAAACTAGTTCAGTTGTTCTGTAGAGTGTCCCACTTTCTGGATATATCTGATAAATTAGGATGTCTTTTAACTTGTTCTTCTTTCTCTTGTATTTCCTAAAAAACTAAAATCGCATATACAGATTAAACATCTTGGATAAGAATTTTTCAGAGGTGGTGCTGTGTGCTTCACATTGTCTCACTTCAAAAAGCACAAACTGTTGAGGTGTCCCATTGTTAGTGATGCTAAGACTGATCTGGGTCAGGCGGTGGTTGCTTCAATTAGGAGAGGTTTTTTTTTTTTTTTTTTAAGATAGGAGAAATAATAGCGTGCTGTTATGCTGATGATCTTTGACAGAAGGCTATTTATTGATGCAGAAGAAAAAAAGAGGGATTTTTAATAACGCCCTTAAGTAGACAAGAGTGTGTGGAATCTATGGAAAAAGTTGGATATTACAAGTGTTGAATGCAGCCAATTTATTCATAGTGATGAGATCATTTGGGCCTAAGTGCAGGTAAGGTGAGTAGCTGTCGTACAAAGGCATGTGTGTGAAAGTTCTATTCTGTTAGCTTCTTTTATTTTTTGTTCTGTGAATAAGTAGCAAGTTCATCAGATGAGGGTAAGATGAATTTCTAGGGGGAGGAAGTCATACAGTCCTCTAGGAGAGTGGCAGATGAACTGACTGGAAACGTAGCATATCATTGCTATGAAGCATTAAGGAACTACTTGCAGTTAGTAGTCATGAACTTGAAGTGAAATTGATAAGCATCATTGTGTGATTTTCTTTAACCATGTTCAGCTGCATGCTTGCAGGTTGCAGTAGCACAGAGAGTTGAATTAAATCAGACTTGGGGTTTATCCAGCCATGCATGATGAGAGAGGTCAGTTGAATGACTGACCAGGGAATCTGAGGTGGATAGAAAGGAAAGAGAGGGCAGGAAGGAAGAGAGAGGCAGTGAGAAGGTGGTAGGATCAAACACAGAAGACTGTCAGAGTTGGGTACTGGTTGGACTAAGCTGCAGAGATGAGAGTGGTGATGAGAGAGGGGATACCTGAAATCGAGACTATGAAGGGAATATCTTTTTTGGAAATGACAAGATCAAAGATATAACCTTGGAGTGCGTTGCTGAGGTCACAGTCTTTGGAAATGAGATAAAAAAACCGAGAGACCAGTTGTTCAGTCATGCACTTGTGTCCAGCTCTTTACAACCCCATGGACTGCAGCATGGCAGGCTTCCCTGTCCTTCACTATCTCCCAGAGTTTGCTCAAACCCATGTCCATTGAGTTTATGAGGCCATCCAACCATCTCATCTCTTGTTGTCCCCTTCTTCTGCCCTCAATCTTCTCAGTATCAGAGTCTTTTTCAATGAGTTGGCTCTTCATATCAGGTGGCCAAAGTATTGGAGCTTCAGCTTCAGCGCCAATCCTTCCAATGAATATTCAGGGTTGATTTCCTTTAGGACTGACTGGTTTAATCTCCTTGCTGTCCAAGGGACTCTCAAGGGTCTTCTCCAGCACTGCAGTTCAAAAGCATCAATTCTTTGGTGCTCAGCCCTCTTTATGGTCCAACTCTCACATCTGTACATGACTCCTGGAAAGACCCATAGCTTTGACTGTATGGACCTTTGTTGGCAAAGTAATGTCTCTGCTGTTTAATACACTGCATAGGTTTTCATTGCTTTTTTCCCAAGGAGCAAGTATCTTTTAATTTCATGACTGTAATCACTCTCCACGGTGATTTTGAAGCCCAAGAAAATAAAGAGACCAGAGGACTAGAATAATTCTGTAAATGGATATTAATGCTATGAACAGTTACGATAGAAATAGTGTTGAAAAGAACTATAGTAAGCCAGGAGCTAGCATATTCAAGGAATGAGGAAGAGTGTCCTGGGTGGAGGAGGAGGTGGGCAGCAAGGTGGGCAGTAGGCAGTGTGGCCTTCACAAGGTTGTCGTGAGGATGAAATGAGTGGGTACGTGTGGTGGAGTTCCCAGCACTGAGCCTAGGCTCAGCAAGCATTACTGGTTTTCATTTTGAGTCTGTATGAATCTAGAGATCAAAGCTTAAAACACTGAGTTTATTTTTGCAAGTAGGTTGATTGCTCTTCGTTTTAAGACCTTTCTAACAGGCAGAGCTGCTCACACAGCCACGTTGACCTGGGGAAGTGGTGAATTTCCTGTCACTCAGCACATTCAGGAGGCAGAATGAACATCTGCGGGTAACACTGCTGTAAAGGGGACTCCAGCAATTGAAGGTGATGGGTAGGGAGACGCTGGGGTGATTCTAAAAACTGAAGGGCGTGGGGAGAGGGAGGAGAGGTGTCAGAGCTAGATCCTTTCTTTCATTCTGTCACGCGAGTGTGGGTTCCTCGATTCTTTGTCTCGTCACAACAGAGATTTGGAGTGACAGACGTTGAAGCCCCCTCGGCGCGTCGCAGCTCTCAGGTCTTGGATAGACCGTGTTATAGCTCTTAGACAAATCAGTGTTACAGCTCTATTTTATTTAGAAGATAGCAGGAAAACCCGTCCTTGAGGCGTGAGGGCATGTCGATCTAAAGACAGGAGAAGAGAGAGGGAGCTGGCTCTGGCTCTTCTATTTATATGTTTCTCTCTCCCTGGGCCTGTCCTATGTAAATTGGGCCAGCCAGGAGTGTTGTTTGTTTTACCTGAGGTCCTCACTCCGGTCCTCGGACCTTCTTTTGTTCTATTTTCGAGGGCTTTTCCCTTCCTTGTCTGTAGCCGCTGCCATTTTGGACTCCTTTTCCCTGTTCTACCTACCTAACACTTCAAACACGCCTGAGCACTGCTCACTTATGGTGCAGAGCCTGGCTAGGCGCAGGGGGCCAGAGACAGATCTCACAGGTTGCGACAGACCTGCAAACATGTGGCCTGGTTGCCAGCACAGGCATGGCAGAGCTGTGACGATCTTTGTGGTGTCAAGAAAGGCTTCAAAGTCCAGGGGCACTTGAGCTAGTAGAGGAGGTTCAGGGGGGAGGTTGTGATACCATGTGGACAGGGTAGGAAAGGACATTTCAAGCAGAAGGAGCTCTCTGGGCAGGACTGCAAACGCATGGAAGAGCATGAGGCATTTGGAGTGCTACAACTGAGTTACTCTGGGCAAATCACCCTTCTTTCCTGTCTCAGGCTCCCTGTTTGTAAAATGGGGATAGCAGTGGTATCCTCCCAACCATGGGATGGTGCGGAGGGTGGGATGGTGAGGAGTACATGAAGTGATGTGGATAATTTTTGTCACCGTTCCTATTGCAGTCCCTTTGGGTGTTTTATCTAACTTGATTATTTAAATAATCCCATGAGATGGGCACTGTTATTATTATTACCATTTTACAGATTAAAAAAACTGATTCCTAGGGGGTTGAACAGCTTGTCCAAGGTCATGTAAACTGGTGAGAGGCAGTTTGAACTCTTTCCCAGCTCANAGTAAATGTGATATGAGGGAGGAAGAACTGGGTTTGCTGCACTCCTCTGATGTCTGTGCAGTGAACCCAAACACAGGTCTCATGCCCGAGCATTGAGAGGGTGGCAGTGAAGTGACAAATACAGGTAACAGTGGCATCCTAAGTGCCGTGACTGCCCAGAGTGTTGTCTGTGAGGCCGCTGAGCAGGAACCCTGTCCATCAGTGGTGCCTGAGGTAAGCATAGACCTTTAAAGGACGGGCAACACTTCCCTCCCTCACTCATTCATTCATTCAACAAATAATCCTTCTCTGTTGTCTCTTTGTGATCCCCTGGACCACAGCCTGCTAGGTTCCTCTGTTCATGGTGTCGGGGGAGTTTGAAATTTCCTCGGTTTTGTTGTTGCAACAAAAATTTGAAGTGACAAATGGCCCAGTGTTACAGCCCCTTATAATTTCCTCGGATGGACCAGTGTTACAGTTCCATGTTACAGCTCAGTTTTATTTCTAAAGCAAAGGAAAATACATCCTCAAGGCGTGAGGGCAGATCGAACCAAAGGACACAAAGAGAAGCCCCCAGCCCAGTTTTGGCTTCTCTATTTGTATGTTTTTTCTCCTCCCCCTGGGCCTGCCCTGTGCAAATTGGGCTAGCCGGGAATGCTGTTTGTTTTATCTGAGGTCCTCCCTCGGTCCTGGACCTTCCTTTGTTCTATTTTTGTGGGCTTTCCCCTTGTCTTTTAGCAGCTGCCATTTTGGACTCCTTTTTCCTATTCTAACTACCTAACAATGGGATTTCCCAGGCAAGAATATTGGAGTGGGTTGCCATTTCCTCCTCCAGGGGATCTTCCAGACCCAGGGATGGAAACCATGTCCTGTTGAGTATCTCCCATATGCCAGACATGCATCTGGGCACCGAGGGTAGTAGTGAAGAACCAGCACTTACAGGGTTCACATTTTTAGTAGGAGGAGACAAATGGTAATCCAGTAATAATATGAATGCTTGCATAATCACAGCCCCCGCTCCCTCACCTCAGAGGAAACTTGTATGGCATGAAAAGAAGGCTAGCTATCAGAGGCAATTTTTGGACTGTACCAGGAGGCTGCTAGGGAGCCAGTGGTTCTCTAAGTGGATAAGGGGAGCCCTGACTGTTTTTTGACAAAGAGCAGAATGGCACCTCTCACTTTTGTCCTGTCCATCACGCCCAGGATCTGCCTGCCTGCCTCCGGGTCATGAAAAGCTCAGACACCCCCAGCCTAGATATTTGGATATATAGAACTTTTATTCACAGTGATGTATGTACAGGTAACATTTTGTTTCACTTTCTTTGTTATACTATTTTAAGCATTTTATTTCATGTTGCTACTTAAAATTCATATACCATTATATATATATTTTCTATCTGATTGTAAGTACCATAGTTTAATTATTTTGCTATTGTTGTAAGCTTAATTATTAATTTTAGATTTTTTTCACCATTATAAATTTCTGAAACTGAAAGCTGTTTTTTCTTTTTGCACATGCAAATTGCTTCATAAAACTCATTCTTTGTCTCATGAATCTTCTTCCAATTCTCACCAAAGCTGTATAAGGTAGGGAATTATCTTATATGTGAGGAAATAGAAATATATAACTTTTTCCCCTTGGAATTATTTATTCAATCTTATTTCCTGGAAGTACAATAACTTGGTTCATAGTCATAAGCTCTTAATTCTTTGGTGTGATTACTTTCTAAAAAAGTTAAATTAACTTCTACTGCTCTCTTGAAATACACCAATTTCATTATAATCTGCTTGTCAATGAGCATTATCATTTTGAAAACTACTGGTTAATTTTATAAACTAGTATGTATGTTCCAGTTACCTCTTTTGGGTTTCTCTCAAGAGTAATCATAATTTCATATGCTTATTAATGGTATTTTCTGTTTTGTGATTTGTTTGCTTATGTTGATTGCCTGTTCAGTTTACTGTGAAACTTTCACACACCTTGAGTCTTATTTTCCTTTTTATTACAATATTTTTATTGTCTAGAAGTTGGAATTTTCATGCAACTATTAAGTTTTCCTTTGTTATTTTTCTACAGTTCCATCAGAAGAAAGAAAACTGACAAGTATAGAGTTCTATTTTTAGCTTCTAAAACATATTTTTATAATTTTTTGTAACTCTAAGAGTAATGCATATACACTTTAGAAATTTTTTGATATGCAAAAATTTATAAAAAAATGAAAATGCTCATTACTCCTTATTCTAAGTGTGTGTGTGTATATATTGGTATAGTCTTTCCTCTTTCTCACATTTGAATTAAAATTTTTTTTTCTGAATTTCAGTTAACATTATCCTGATAGAACTTTCATAGATCATTAAATATTCTTTGATAATAAATAACTTTTAAAAGGTCTGTTTAGAGTTCATTTTGGATGAACTGAATCCTGTCTTCTAAAAATTGCTATTTATGTATGCCCAAACCAGAGACTAAACAATTCTTTATTCCCAGGTTGGTGTATGGTGCTTGCTTCATCTTTCTGTCATGTTCTTCTTAGTATTGGACTATTTCTAGGATTTCTGTGCTGTTTATGAACCCAGAACATTGCACCTGTAATTGACTTTTGTCTCTTTTCTTTTTCGGAGCCCTTGGGTCTTCCTGGATTGAGCCACACCAGGGCCCACATTGGAGTCTGGCAGAGGTCCCTGTCTGTCTTTTAATCTTTAACCTCGCTCCTCTTGGAAGCTGGTGCTTCACTCTGTTTTACTGTTCTCTTTGTAGATGGTTTTTGATCATCCTGAGACCAATGAGCCTTGGCCTCCAGACCCAGTGAAAGAGACATCCATGGAGAGCAGTGCTCGCTCCTGAGGCCCTGGAGGGCTTGCAGCCCAGGAGGGTTAGCTGGAAGCAGGTAAGGAGCACCTGGAGGAATGGGGTGTGGCAGCAGCACAGGGGTCCATACTCCGTTCAGGAGAGGCACAGTGGTGCCCTGGCAAGAGGCCACGGGGGCTCAGCGTCTGGCTACGGCTCTGCTGTTTTCTTCGTGTTTTTTATTTATTTGGTTTTCAGTCCCTAGTGTTGATAGGTGATTTGCCTATTTCTATAAACTATAAATATAAGATTTAAAGTTATTCTGTAATTCAGTCTACCTTTTTAAAGCACCTACTCTGGCCAAGCCCTGCCTGTGATACCCGGCATGTAGTGATAGAGTGATATAGACGGGGATCCCTCCTTTGGGATTTTCTTCCTGTTGGTTCAGTGTTGGCTTATTCCCTGTAGGTGATAATGTGAGTTGTTACTTATTCCTCTAGAAGCCAGGTGGGGGTTGTTAGCGTCCATTGATAAGTCCAATCAATTCAAGAATCCTTTATTGAATACCCACTGTGTTCCAGGTGTGAGGGGGCACTGGAATTTCAGAAATGAGCCAGGAGGAATCTCCCTCTAGCAGGGGGTCAGCATGAAAAGCAAACATTACCGGGACTTCTCTGGTGGTCCAGTGGCTAAGGCTTCATGCTCCCAGTGCAGGGGCCAGGGGTTTGATTCCTGGTCTGGGAACTAAGATCCCACACGTTGTAGGGCATAGCCTAAAAAAGAAAATCAAAAGCAAGCATTACCAAACACTAGAGACAAATAGCAGGGAGCAAGAACGGTAGGGAAGGGGAGGTGGCCTCCACAGGAGCCCAGAAACGGAAAGGCTGTTTGGTTGCCAGGCAAATGGACAAGGGGAGAAATTCCAGCAGTGCAAAGTTGTAGAGAGGTAAGAAGGCAATCAGGGAAATTTTAATTTGAGAAATTAAAAACTTGGACTATTTTCCCAAAGAATTTGGGGAAAAATATTTATATTCCTTTGCTTCAGTCTGGGCTGTTTAGATGAAACTTCTTCAGTCTGTGTCTCTCTGTAGCAGCTTGAGAGATGAGACTGACTCTCTATGTCCCTCTGACCAGGGGATCTAGCCAGTGGTGGACGTGGAGCCTCAGCAGAGGATGGTGTTCAGAGAACTGGGAGCCCTGACGTGAGGTTTCAGATGAGTGCCCATGGCACTCGTGACAGAGCACTGACCTTAAAGGCTGAGGTGCTCTTGAAGTTGTAAGACTGTATGGTTGAAGGTTTGGAGAACTCTTCTTTCCTGGGCAACTCGACCTTTGAGGGCAGGGTTTGGTAGGAAGCTGAACACAAGCCCTTCTGAGCCTCAGCCCAGTGGGATAGTGAGCCAGGTTCCACATTCCTACCTCCTGTCTTATTTCACTTATACTCATAAAAGCTAAGTCCAAACTCCATCATTACCAAATCACTCATGCAACTCTGAAAATTATTTATGTTTACAAAATCATAGTTTCTTTAGTTGTAAGTGAAACTAATAGAATTTGCTCTGCTTATCTCACAGGGTTGTACTGGGTCTCATAAACCCAATTGCTGGGTCCCCTAAATGGTAAAATGGTGCACAGTAGTAGCGTCAGCACAGATAGTGAGGGTGTTTATTTTGTGATTGTCCAGCAGTTGTCTCATTAGAGACCCTGAATTCTGAGTCTTAAGTCAACACTGACTTTTTATTGTACTTTTTCACAATGCCTATCCATTAGTGCAAAAACCATGGACTTTTAGTCAGACAAATCTGGGTTGGAATTCTGGGTTATAAGTATGCTCACCAAACTCAGGAGAATAGAGGAGATAAGTACTGTCAAGGGTGTGGAGAAAAGGAACCCTCATACACTGTTGGTGGGGATGTGAATTTGTGTATCCACTGTGGAAAACAGTATGGAGTTAGCTTAAAAAAATAAACATAGGACTACTGTATAATCAAGGCAGTTCCACTCCTGGGTATTTATCCTGGAAACAAAAAGCTAATTCAAAAGATTTATGCATGCCAGTGTTCATTGCAGAATTACCTATAATTTATTATTGCTAAGATATGGAAGTATCCTAAGTGTCCATCAACAGATGACTGAACAAAGAGTATGTGATATATACAAGTATATACACAAACACAATGGAATATTACTTAGCCATTAAAAAGAAAGCCATACCATAAAACCTTGCATTTTGTAATATGGATGGACCCAAGGAATATTACGCTAAGTGAAATAAGAGAGAGAGAGACACCCACAAATACTGTATGTTTTCACTTACATGTGGAATCTACAAAAACAAAAAACAGAAACAGACTTATAGATACAGAGAACAAACTAATGGTTGCCAGAGGGAAGGGTGATTGGGGGAAGTGTGAAAGAGGTAAAAGGGGTTTGAGGTATAAACTACCAGTTATACTTCAGTGTGCTGGTGTGGTCTTGGCTGGCTGGCTAGAGTATCAGTTATAAATAAGTCACAGGGATGTAATGTACCACATAGAGACTATCGTCAAAAATGTTATAATGGTACATAATCTATAAAAATATCAAATCACTGTTTTTCACCTGTAACTAACATTATAAGTGAACTGTACTTCAGTGCTATGTGATAAGGACCTGAAGTTCAGGTTGGTGAGTCATGGCCAGTTGTTTGCTGCCCCACGTTGCCTCCATGTGGCTCTCGTGCTGGTGGGGGCTGGGGGCTGCTGTAAGCTTCTGTGCCTTTATATTTACCTAGTTCAAAGTCCATGAATGCCATTCTCCTTTGGTGTTCTCAGCACCAGTGAATGAGACAGGGCAGAGATGATTACTCCACAGAAACAGGTGCAGAGAGGTTAAGAGACTTGCCTAAGGCCACCAAGAGTGGGGACAAGAAGCCAGGTTCTGTGGTACCCATTTCAGTACTCCTACCACCTTGTCTCCGATATCCTTAGGAGCAGGCTTCCTGGAAGTGGACTATAGATCTGTTTCTTTTTTTTTCTTAATTTTTAAAAATTATAGTATGGTTGATTACAATGTTGTATTAATTACTACTGTATAGATTCTTAATCAGTTAGCAAAATCCTGGGGGTAGTTGCTTTGACTCATTATGGTAAATAAACCTAGTTACTTAGGGAATAAGTTAATGTTTTCCAGAAGATTACAGACATTATTTAAATTCAAAGTTCTTCCATTTTCCGTTCAGTTTGACAATAAATTCTGGGAAAGCAAAGTAGATCTTTACTTAGATATAAAGGGGCCTATTCAGGCTCTATTTAATTTGTGAAGTCCATTTTCTAGAACTTTCAGCATCCTGGACATGATGCAGTGAAAGGGTCATGGGTTAGGAAAGCAAGTGCGCTTGGATTTGAATCTCAATGCTACTATTCACGCAGTTCTGTGATCCTAGGCATTTCTCTTAATTTCTCAGCACCTCAGGTGGTTAATCTATAAAAATGGAGATTATGGCACCATCATGGTTGGTGATGGTCATGGCTTTTCTGCACAGCTCTGGAGATGCCCTTCATGTTAGGTTATTATTAACATGGTGTTCACTGATATTGTGTATCATGATGCCCCCTGGTTTATGATGAAATTAAATGAAATAACCTCCTATGTGCTTAATGCATTTTTGTTTTCATTTCCTTAACTGGTCACATATCTGCTATCTTATTAGGAGATCCCATCTTCTGCTATGAGGAGAGTCAGTTTCCTGCCACATGCAGAACTCCATAAACCTGAGTGTTCTGCTGTGAAGCTAACCCTTGGCTTTCTTCTCACACAGGAATCTAGCACCAGAGCCCTCAGAGAGATGCACTGTGTACCTACCACACTGTTTATGGTGAGAGGTCTCTTCCTGGCCATTTTAAAAGGAGGCCAGGCCTTTTTATGGAGTTTGGCTTCCCGTGACATAGACACGTCAGCATGCTCTGCTGTTCTCTTTTAGTTTTTCGAGCATGTATGCCTTCCTTGAACAAAGTGTGAGGCCCTAGGAACTGAATGTGTAAGTCGTGGTCCCCGACCTCAGGAAGCTCAGAGAGCAATCAGGAAGCCAGACTGAGACAACAGGAAACTAAGATTCAGGGAGTACAAGGGTGTGGTGGGCAAGTCCATAGAGTGCTCATGGCTCAGACAGGAAGATGAGAGTGTCTGAGGATGACTTTCTACATTTCAAGCCCAAACTGAGGGTGATTTTTTTTTTTTTGAGACTTGCTGAAAATGGGAGATAGGCATGGGCTGGAATTCAGTTCTCGTCACTCTAAAGCCATTGCTCAGCTCGTCATTACTTTTGGCTGTTCTTTACATCACTTTCTGCCTGTCTCACTTTTTTTTTAGGCATATTTTCCTGCTCAGAACAGCATGGTTTCCTCGAACACGCCTTTCATTATGACTCGCACCAGCTTGAAGAAAAAATTCTTCAGCTGCTGTGTGCTCATCTTTCTCCTGTTTGGCATCATCTGTGTGTGGAAGGAAAAGAAGAAAGGGAATTACTATGAGTTCCTTAAACTGCAGAACAAGGAATACCAGATGTTGCAGGGCCTGGAGAAACTGGCCATGAGCTCTAGTTCCCAACCTATGTCCTCCAGCGGCACCCACAACCCCCAGAAGAACACCCAGGCACTCGGTGGTCCCAAGGTCAAGTTGGGGGCTACCTTCCAGGTGTGGGACAAGGACAGCTCCTCCAAAAACCTTGCCCCCAGGCTGCAAACTATCCGGAAGAATTATCTGAACATGAACAAGTACAAAGTGAAGTACAAGGGGCCGGGGCCTGGGGTCAAGTTCAGTGCAGAGGCCCTGCTTTGCCACCTGCGGGACCACGTCAACATCTCAATGATAGAGGCCACAGATTTTCCCTTCAACACCTCTGAGTGGGAGGGTTACCTGCCTCAGGAGGACATTAGGACCAAGGCCGGGCCGTGGGGCAGGTGTGCTGTGGTCTCTTCAGCAGGATCTCTGAAGTCCTCCCGGCTGGGTCGAGAAATAGGTGGGTTCTGCCATGTGGAGACTGTTATCTGAGTGGCCAGTGCTCATTTGGACCATCTGGGCACGTGGACAGGAGTGGGGGCTAGCAGTCCCAGTATGGCTCGTGGACTGGTGGAGCAGCCCAGTCAGTGTTTCTCAGATGTGCTTCACGAGTCAGAGGTGGCAAGGGGGCAGTGGAGAGAATGGGGATCCAGTCTTCCAGCAGCTTTATTAATTCGAATAGCTCTATTTTGATCCATCTTAAATACTGGTGTCCTACAGAAAATTTTATTTGAAAAGAAAGTTCCTTTGCTACCAAGAAGCAAAACACTGCATTAACATTTAAAAATATTTAAAGCATAGATCTCTACTTTATCTTCAGATGCTGAAATTCTATAATTTACTGATTAATTAGCAACTAATTATCTCTTTTGGCCTCAATGACCTAACTAACTTTTAGTTTTTCCTCTTTGAAAGGAATTAATTGGGGATTCTGGACCAACTTCAGGAGGTCCACAAATCCCTAAAATCATATGAAAACTATGTGCTGTTTATGTGTGTTTAACGTGTGTATTTGTGTAATTCAGCCTGCATTCTTCCAAAGATAGAGTCCATAGCTTTCTGTTGTATCTCAAAGAGGTCTGTGACCCCCAAAATGGTTAAAAATCACTGATGAGAATATATAAATTTGCATTTCCCAAAATTTTTCATAATTCATTAAGATAGACAAATTAGGGTTAACATATATACTATATGAAAGAGATAAACCAACAAGAACCTGCTGTATAACATAGGGAACTATTCTTAATATTTTATGATCACCTATGAGGGAAAAGAATCTGAAAAAAATTATATATATATATATTTCATGGGCTTCCCAGAAGGGGAAAGAACCCGCCTGCCAGTACAGGAGGAATAAGAGACTGGGGTTTGATCCCTGGTTTCGGAAGATCCCCTGGAGGAGGAAATGGCAACCTACTTCAGTATTCTTGCCTAGAGAATCCCTTGGACAGAGGAGTCTGGTGGGTTGTGGTCCATAGGGCCACACAGAGTTGGACAGGACAGAAGTGACATAGCATGCATATGTATGTATATGGTGTGTGTGTGTATGTATATGAGTCACTGTGCAATACACCTGAAGCTGATGCAACATTGTAAATCAGCTATACTTCAGAGGCTCAAGAGGGAGGGGATATATATATATATATATAAAATTATGACTGATTTGTGCTGTTGCACGGCAGAGACCAACACAACATTGTAAAGCAATTATCCTCTAATTAAAAAAAAAAACAACTATATTTCAATAGAAACAAACTTAAAAAAGTAGAAAGTTTATTCAGATTTGTAAACATGTATATAGCACAGTGCTATGGATTTGCTTAACGTTCCTTAGTTTGATTGTTCCGAGAGAATGTGTTTTCCATGATTGTGAAATGAGTTAGACTAAAGAAAGCAAAGCACAGGAAGCCTAGCTCTTCTGTCAGGCCCTGGAAGGTACTGGAGCAGGTGAGGTCATATGTCTCCATTTTTATTTCCTTCATATGACTGCCAGGAAAAATGGTCTGAAACCGAGCACAGGCTCTCAAAAGAAGAAAAGTAGACCCGAATTAGATTCTCTAGAGCAGAAAGAAGTGATGAGATCATATTTTATACTTCCCTAAATGGGCAGCACTTAGGAATAAAAGCTGCCAAGATAACCAACCCCACCCCAACTTTTGCTTTTGCCTTTTTTGGTTTCTTTTGGACTTCGTTTTCTAGAAGCTAAATGCAATTGGTTTTTATTTCATCTATAATGGAACTAGATTTCTTTCTTCCTTCCCCAATTTTTCTCTTTAATGGTAATGTTTAGAATATTCCAGGTGTTAGCTGATCCTCTTCTTCAAGTCACCATTGCCTGCCTGGCTGGAATTGTGTTGAAGTTTCAAGTAGAACCTACTACTTCCATGAATTGGAACCATAATCTTTATTTTTATGTACTTTATAAAACACTGGAGGGGTTTAACTAAACTTTAAAATAATCTTTTTCTATAGACTGCAGTTATCATTTCAAATATGTGATTTCATGGAAGGACTTTGATCCTGAGATCTAACAAAAATCATGTGCTAGACTTCAAATGTTCTGCCTTTTATTGGGTATTTCCCTTGGGCATTTAGTCTAACAAATATGTTAAGAAATTAATTCATGTATTCTTTTATTCCCTCATGGATTCATCAACAGTACCAAGTAGAAACTTAGAATACAAAGAGGAAAGCGAGAGGAAAAGCCTTCTTTTAAAGGCCTCTGAGCTTGCCAGGCCCACGGCCTTTCCATCACATCTGGAATTTGTCCAGCTTATTCCCAACTGTTGAATATATCAAATAGTTTCAAATTGTTTGCCCTTAAAAGTAGTGCTGCTAATGAGTTTTTTGTGAAGATAACTTAAGTGACTATTGCTGCTGCTGCTGCTAAGTCGCTTCAGTCGTGTCCGACTCTGTGCGACCCAGACTCTGTGCGACCCATAGACGGCAGCCCACCAGGCTCCCCCATCCCTGGGATTCTCCAGGCAAGAACACTGGAATGGGTTGCCATTTCCTTTTCCAATGCATGAAAGTGAAAAGTGAAAGTGAAGTCATTCAGTCGTGTCCGACTCCTAGCACCCCATGGACTGTGGGATTTTCCAGGCAAGAGTACTGGAGTGGGTTCCCATTGCCTTCTCTGTAAGTGACTACTACTGCCCTCCAAAAGGGAAATACCCTCAGGAGTGGGGCTAGAAGACCAAAGTAACATATGTTTTTGGGCTCTTTTTCTGGTGTATTACAAAACTTATCAGAGGAACTGTTAACAATGTGTTGTCTCTGGCAGTCCCACAAACCAGCCAACTGTGGGCATAGTAATTTTTAACTGTTTTGGATACATACACATGTAAAGTATCTTAGATTTGTTTGAATATTCATTTCAAGCAGTAGCACACTTAACAAATATTATAACTAATAGTAACACGTATGGTGCACCTGCTGTGTGAGTAACAAGCCTTGCTCTTTTAATCCTCCCAGTAATCCCACAAGGTGGGTACAGTTATTGTCCTCGTTTTACTGATGAGCCAAGTATTAACACTCAGAAAGCTGGTTGATAGTAGACTGGGACTTGAAACTGGGGTGTTTGACTCCAAGGCCCCCACACTTAGCCTAAACTCTTCTTTTGTGCCCCATGGTGATTGTAATTTTATAATAATGAATGAATCCCTTGTCAGGTTAAAATAATCACTTCATATTCTTCCTGATTTTCTCTCCTAGAAGAGAGGAGAAGAACATTCTGAGACAAAAGTAAGAAGCAAAGGCTGCGTGGAAAAAAAAAAAGTGCAGAGCATGTTTAAGTATCACAAATAACCCTGTTTGGCTGGGAGGTAGGATCTCACAGGGTGAAGAGGGCTGAGAAACGAGGTCGGAAGTGTAGTCAGGTTTCAGTTCTTAGAGGAAGTTGACTGTCATTATCAGGACTTTGAATTTAGTTCTTTGAGCCATGGAGAGGCCTAGAGGTTTTGAGCAAGCAAGTGTTTGGATCATGTGTGTTACAGAGAGGTTTCATATGTCTCTGAGTCTCCTTGTCTCAGGGGATTGCAATCTAATTTTTCTGCTGTTAGGGACTATTGCCACATCCAGTGAGAAGTGCCAGGCCTGTTGAGCAGTGGTAGTGGTGGTGGGAAGAAAAGGTTTGACTTGAGAGGCATGGTGAGGTAGAAGAGACAGAACTTGGTTCTAATTAGACATGACCTTGAGTGGGTGGTAGAAGCCAGGGTCTCTGGCCTGGGAGCAGGCTATATTATATCACCAGGGAGCATTCTTCTGGAGGAAGACAGGTTCCATTTTGGATGTTCTAAGTCTGAAGTGTTTGTGGGTATCTATGCAGTTGGGTATTTGCTTCCAGGGAAGTGTAAGGGTGGGAGATTAAGAATCATTTGTTTCAAGGTGATAGTTTTAATCCAGAAAAGAAGACTGACGAGAAAACCTAAAGCAAAGTTTACATTTGAAGGGCAAGGAAGTAACAGGGACAAACAAAAAAAAAGAAAAAATCAGAAGGACCAGCAGGAAAGGCTGAAGTGAAGCAGGTGTACCACATGATGGAAGGCAAAAGTGGGTAGAGTTTGGGCATATTTTTGGGCAGATGGAGTTCCTGGGCAAAGTGATGACTGGGAAGACACCCTTGGATATTGAGTAGCTCAGATAGCATGATTGTTTATATCAGGGTTCAGCAAACTTTCCCTATAAAGGGCCAGATAGCAAATATTTTTGGTTTTGAAGACATACAGTATCTCTTAAAATGACTGCTATTTTAGTGCAAAATCAACCACGAGCGTGCATGCATGCTCATTTGCTCAGTCATGTCTGATTCTTTGTGACCCCATGGACTGTAGATGGCCAGGCTCCTCTGTCCATGGGATTCTCCAGGCAAAAATACTGGAGTGCATTGCCATTCCCTTCTCCAGGGAATCTTCCTGACCCAGGGATTGAACCCGTGTCTCCTACATTGCAGGCAGATTCTATACCATCTGAAAATCAACCACAGACAGTAATAAATGAATGTATCTGGTTATGTTCCAATAAAACTTTATTTACAAAGATGAGACAGGTCAGATTTGCTCTGTGGGCCATAGTTTGCCAACCCCAATCTGTGTCATATCTAGTTTTCCTAGTCAGAATTAGAATATGGTCTTCCATACATGGTTATTTGATTCATTAAGCTCATTGGAAAATATTTAAAAAATTTGGTCCAAATAGTGATAAAATTTCTTTCACCATAATTTCTAGCTATTTGGAGTTATTATACCTGGACACAGTAGATTTTGATGTATTTATGAATATACTGACAAACTGATTCTGTTGAATTTTCTAAGCATGTAGTATGTCACGTGCATATCATGGTGTATTTCCATCTTTTTCTGTGTTCTAATTATAAGTTAAAGAGAAGTGGATCCCCTTGTTTTCTACAGCCTTCCTCTTTCAAGACTTATTTGCTGGGAGCCCAGTAGCTGTGGATTTCTCCTGGTGATTTCCTGAAGACCTATTTGAGACTGAAAGATTTTTAGTCTTCAATGGCAATAGCAAAGGACAGTTTGGCAAATAAGAATCTAATCCCTTTTTTTATGAGCTTAAATTTAGTGGTCTGTTTTAAAGTTTTCTTCTTTGATTTTTTTTTTAAATCTTAGAATAAAATTCAAACTTCATATCTTCATACCACAGCCTGCATGATTTGCTTTCTTCCAGCCTCTTCCACTGCATCCTTTATTTTGTCTTTCCCTCAGTCATTTGTTCCCAGTTAAGTCCTTACCCTCCTTAGGGTCTTGACACGGCTGTGTCCTCTGGCTGGAATTTACTTTCCTGGACCCTTCCCATATATATGTATATTTTTTTCAGATTCTTTTCCGTTATAGGTTACTATTTTGTGCCACAGTACTGATCACAATCTGTAGTTATCTTGACTGTAGGTTGTTGTGCTTATTTATTGCCTTTCTCTTTACAGTGGATTTCAAGATCTCTAAGGTCAAGGACCTTGATTTCTTGCTCACAGCCATTGTCTCCAGTGCCAGGCAGAGAGTAGGTGCTTAATCAGTATCTACTGAAGGAACAAAAACATTCTCCTTTTTCATGGTCAGCCAGGGGCCTATCCCAAGCCTCCTGTGCTGGACGTTCTCTTTCTGCTGCTCCAAACCCACCCTCCACCCTTTCCTGGGAAGTAGAAGTGTAGGCTGTGTCACCTGGGCGTTCTTGCCCTTTGGGCTTTCACTCGGAACTAGACAGTGGAAGCGGGCTTCCCAGGTGGTGCTAGTGGTAAAGAATCTGCCTGCAACGCAGGAGATACAAGAGATGTGGGTTCAGTCCCTGGGTTGGGAAGATCCCCTGGAGAAGAGCATGACAACATGTTCCAGTATTCTTGACTGGGAAATCCCATGCACAGAAGAGCCTCGTGGGCTATAATAGTCCAAGAGCCTGCAGAGACTTGGACACGACTGAATGACTGAGCATACAGATAGTGGAAGCACTGGCACAAATCGGAGACTAAGAAGGAGAGTGAGGTGGAGTATCTGTCTCCTCCCCCAACCCCCTCCCCATCCCATCTCTCCTTTTAGAGTGAGTGCAGACTGCTTCTCTTCCTTGACTGAAAGTTTCAGTCCCTTTCAGGTTCTCTGAGTCCTGCTTGCTTCCTTCTCCTTCCAGGCCTGGAAGTCAGAGGAGAGGAAGAAAGAGAGGTTGTGTAATGATTCCCTCTGAGGTTCCTGCCAGGTGGCCTCCTGCTGCCTGCAGTGTAGTGGTGGGGTTCCCTGCCGTATCCAACCCCAGGGCATGTCCCATTCCTTGTTTGATTTCTACCTCATTAAACTCCCCCCGCAACTCTGTAAATAGTCCTTTTATTTGATTCTCAATGACTGCCTTTGAGCTTGCCATTCTTTTCTACCGGGACTCTCAGATTAATCATTTATTCACCTGTGAAATGGGAAAGTTGACTGAGTGAAGTTTCTAATGCATCAGCATTTCTAGCATGGCCACTGCTGGTCACTTTTGAAACCAGTGGTTAATTTCAGCAAAACTGATTGCAATCTGAGTTATCTAAAGATAAACTTGCTGCTCCATGCGTGTGGCTCTCTGTGCCTGTCTTCTTATCTGATAATGTCTAGACTATGAACATTTTATGTAACTTTTAAAAAATTTATTTTTAATTGGAGGATAATTGCTTTACAATGCTATATTGGTTTCTGCTGTAAAAGAACGTGAATCAGCTTTTTAAATACATATATCTCCTTCCTCTTGTGCTTCCGTCCCAACCCATCTAGATTGTTATAGAGCACTGGGCTGAATTCCCTGTGTTATACAGCTAACTATCTATTTTACACATAGTTGTGTGTGTGTGTGTGTGTGTGTGTATGCCAATGTAACTTTTAAACCATTTTGAAAAAAAAATTTTTCCCTATGATTGAGGATAGGTTGTTTTTATGAGATATCTAGATTTCTGGGGTGTAGGGACACAAAAAGAGGGAGGCTTTCATCCCTTAATTCTGTGGATATTCTCCTTTAGACCCTCTTATATTGAGCCAAAATCCACTCCTACCCTTCTTCTCCTGTTGCCACCTTTGTGCATGAACCATCCAAAATCAATCCCTCATGGAAAGAAACTGAACAGAGATTTGGACTGACCTTTAAATCCTGTGCAGATTTCAGTAGTGCACTGAAGCTTGTTTGATCATGTAAGCTTGAAAGGAGCTTTCATAGGATCAGAGGCTCCAGGTTAAAATGGATCTTAGAAGTCATCAGTTCCTTCCCCCATCAGATTGGTCATTGCAGATAGAGAATCTTCTCCTAGTCTTCCAAACACAGCTTGAACAGCTACAAGGACAGAGAATGAGAGCTGGGGAGTGAGCAGATTTTTAAAAAGATGGTCTATTTGATCTTTGCTGGATTGAAGATTTTATTCCTTACAAAGAGCTTTTTAAAAAAAAAAAATAGAAAATATGGGGTTTAGTTTAGCTCTATGACTTCTCATTCCATCTCGTCCAGCACCCAGGTTTGTGACCCCTCCAAGGGCTTGGATTCCTAAAGGGAACACTTAGGGAGCTGTCGTGTGCTATGCCCAGCCAGCTTTTCAGAGTGCCATGGGGATACTCTGCCCTTGTGGGTTAAGCCAAGCTTATGGTAGGATCTTTGATTTTCTGATAAGGATAGAAGTGTGACCTACTGGTAATACCAAGAGAATGTCTGGTTTGCTCCTTTGATAACTGGAATAGTGATTCACTGGGGCTAATGCACTGGCCCTGCCCACGTTGCCCCTGTGCGTCATTGAATGGGTTTCAGGAACACCAATGTATGGACCTCTTTAGCCTTTGCAGTGGTTGGGCAGATCGCTGGTGATCTCTGTCTGTGAACCTGACCTGACTGTGCCATACAAATATGGTCACTGTCCCCTGTGTACCATGAGGACATAAAGATTGGGAAGTATTATTCCCTTGCCCTCCTCTTCCTTCTGCCCTCTCTCCCTCCAGACCTTCTCTCTCTCCTCATATCGCTGATGTTCACGCCATCATTGTTAGGTAAAAGACGACCAGGACACCAAAAGAATGTCTAACAGGCTTTAATGGCGAAGCGCTTCCGGGCGGGGTTCCCGGACCCGAACCAGGCAGGTCGAGGAAGTCCGAGAGCCAGACCATGTTAGAAGTTTGTTTATATACGCACGCTGCAAGGGATGGCCGGGTTAGTGAATGGGGGTTTGGATAGGTTGCCGGTTTGCGGTGTCACGAGCTGATAGGTTTTTCTATGCAGCTGGGGCAGGGCGGCTTTAGCTGGCGGAGTGTGCTGTCATTGGTCCCCCGGATCCAGGAGGCTCCCTCCGTTAGGGACTTCTCCCGCTGGTGGGGGAGAGGAGGGATGGCTCATCATGGCCCCCGGGGTCCAACCTTACATTCTGACCCTTTTGATAGGATATGGGGTGCCGTTATCATTTCTGGCTACTTCCTGCTGAACTGGGGCATCCTTGGGGCTGAGGGTCATGGCCGGATCCCGGTGACCTTTAGGGGGCCTCAGGGTCTCTGGACGGGAGTTTGGAGTATGCGGCCACCATCAGCATCCATCCAGTAGCTGTCTGGGTCAGGTCCCTGACCCTCTGGAGGATGATCTGAAAAACATAAGGTCCTATCGACAGGATGAGGAACAAGGTGGTGAGGGGTCTGAGAAGCAGGAGGAGCCATTTTGCTCAAGATGACTTCCACCATCCCCAAAAGTTGGAACCGCCTAACTCGGCCTGTCTAAGTCTGATGCTTTCTCTCAACTCTTGGACCTTGTTCTGAACTATCCCCGAGGCATTAATGAAAAAACAACAGTCTTCCCCTAAGAACTGACAGGTTCCCCCCTTTTTGGCCGTTAGCAGGTCTAGGGCCCTTCGATTTTCGAGAGCTACTCCTGCCAGAGAGGTTATCTGGGACTGTAGCGTCATCAGGGAGTCTGCCACCTTGTCCAGGTCTCGACTGAGGTCTGCGGACAGCTTATAGCAAAAGTGCGTGGCTGATCCCAATCCTCCTGCCCCCAGTCCTAAGGCTGTGCATAAACCTCCTCCGAGGAGCAGGGGAGCTGCAGCCAATGCCCTTCATCAGCGGTGGGTTGGTCGGATCTGGTCTTCTATCGCCTGTGGTGTCGGAATGGTCAGATAGGGCATAAGGAAAACTGGGGTGCAAGGCTGAGTCCAGTTGGGCGGAAAACATTGTAATAAGGTGGTTTGATTACAGAGAAAGAATATCTCGGGTTTTTCGCATATTGGAGGGTTTGGGGATAGGGGGCCTCGTCTCGAGCCATCACAGGCCACTGTGGTTAACGAGGTGTCGTTGGCCAGAACGCAAGAGGCGTTGGCTGGTAGGTACAGTACCTCAGTGGTCAAGGGCCCCATTAGCCAGGTTATTTTTGTGGCATTTTGAGTGAGATTTTGGGCCTCTACCCATTTGTTGGGAATCGGTTGGGCAAGGAGCAGTCAGGGTCTCAAGGGAAGACAGAGCCAACATGAGAGGTTTGGTGAGGTTTCAGTCAGGATCTGATAGATGTCATTGATGCGGGTAAAAATTTGGGATGAAAAATCTAAGGGTTTGATCGCCTGATGAACTTGGTCTAGGAGTTTGTTGGGCTCATGGTGTGGATCAGAGGCTTCAGTTGCTAACTTTATGAGGTCTTGTTGGACCTTATGTTGGATTTGTTTTTGCCTCTGATCTGGGGCCGCCTTCCCGTGCTGCTGCCAGGGCACGTAGGCAGGGGAACCATCTCTGGGCGGTGGGGTCTGTTTGGAGATAAATGCCACTGGCAGCATTTCAGGGCCCGCAGGCTGTATGAGGGCTTCAAAGGCTATGTCCCCTTTTTTATCAGTATACAGGTGATAGGGGAGATTGGGATTGGGCAAGAAGAGCGGGGAAGAGGACAGCAAAGCTGAGCAGAGGTTGTAGAAAGCCTTTTTGACCTCTGTTTCTGAAGGTCTTTTGAGGCTGTGTAGAGGGGTTTAGCCAGTGAAACATAGTTGGGGACCCAGTGCCAGAAGAATCCTGTTAACCCCAAAAAGGATAAGATTTGTTCCCCAGTGGAAGGCGGGCAGAGGTCGCGGAGAAGACTGAGTCTGTCAGTAGTTAGAGTTTAGTTGTTGGGGTAATTTTTAGACCTAGGTAAGTTACAGAGGTCTGGGTGAGTTGGGCCTTTTGTTGAGATGCTCGGTATCCTTTAGAGCTAAGGAAGTTAAGAATAGTGGTATGTGTCTGAGAGAGAGCTTGTGAGGGGCTGCAGAGCAGAAGGTCATCCACATACTGTTAAGAGGACACTAGGGGCCAGAGGGCATGTGGCCAGATCCCGGGCCAGAGCCTGGCCAAAAAAAATGCGGGCTGTCTCTAAACTCTTGGGGAAGGACTGTCCATGTTAGCTGGGAGGATTGTGGGGTTTCTGGGTCGGTCCATGTGAAAGCAAAGAGGAATTGGCAGTCTGGGAGTAAGGGAATAGCGAAGAAGGCATCTTTGAGGTCTATGCCAGTAAAGTGAGTCATATTGCTAGGGATGTCAGAAAGTAAGGTATAGGGATTGGGGACAATCGGATGGGCAGGGATTACGGCCTCGTTTATCAGTCGAAGGTCCTGGACCAGTTGGTAGCCACCAGAAACTTTCTGTACTGGGAGAATGGGGGTATTGCAGGGCAAGGCTGTGGGGACCAGGAGGCCCTGGCCTAAGAGGTGGTCTATGATTGGCTTAAGACCGCGTAGATGAGTCTGAGAGATGGGGAATTGAGGGTGGCTTGGGAAGTGGGAAGGATCACATAGTTTGATCAGGATGGGGGTGTGATGGGTTGCTACCAGAGGGATTTCAGTGTCCCAAATGGTAGGGTCGACAATTGGAGCCTCAGGGGAGCAGAGAAGAAGTAGGGGCAAGGTGAGAGATTGGGAAAGTGGAAGAGGTAAGTGAATGGTGGCCCTAAGTTTAGCTAAAATGTCTCGCCTTAGCAGGGGAGTGGGGCATGAAGGGATTATCAGAAAAGAGTGAGTGAACAAGAAGAGGTCAAGCTGACAGGGCTGTGGCCCAGTCTGCAAGGGTCGTGAAGATGTGCCATCTATACCCACCACCGAGACCTGGGAAGGATGTAAGGTGCCCCCGAAGGAGGGAAGAACCGAATAAGTAGCCCCCGTATCTATCAAAAAATCGATAGACTTACCCGCCACTTGAAGCATTACCCTGGGTTCGGCTTGGGTTATGGGGGTCCCAGAGTCTGGGCACCGTCAGTCTTGATCAAAGGAGAGAAGTTTCAAGGCGGGGTGTGAGGAGGAAATGTCCTTTTGGGGGCCCAGACCTCGGCCCGGTAAGGTTGGCATCTGAGTCGCCCGGGGACAATCACTCGCCCAGTGTCCCGGTTGTTTGCAATGAGGGCACGGCTTTGTCGGGGGCCGGGGATTTGGGCATTGACGGGCCCAGTGGCCCTCATGACCGTATTTGAAGCAGGCTCCCAGTGGTGGCTTCTGGGGACCCACCCTCTGTCCCGTGGCTGGCTGCAGGGCTGCTACCAGTGCCTGGGTATGTTTTTTAAGGAGGTCGGCCTGGAGTTCAGCTTTTTGTTTAAGCCTTGCCTTGCGGCTAGCTTCAGCAGTTTCTTCTCGGGCACTGTAAACCTTAAAGGCCATTTTTACCAGGTCTCGGAGGGGGGTCCGAAGCCCACCCTCAGCCTTGGAGAGTTTTTTTTTTTTT
>SJYQ01095602.1:25724-42951 GCA_006410935.1 Redunca redunca
CAATGCTTCCCCATGTCTCCAGGATGTGTCTGGACCTTTGTGTCCAGAGTCCGGTGGGGGATTGGGCTGCCTCCACGTGGGGGTGAGATGGAGAGTGGCATTCGGGGCTCTGGCCGCCGGGGGAGCACCCTCTCCCCTCCTCCTGAGCTGTGGGGCCCTCTCACTGGCCCCGGGGAGGGTGAACCACAGTGCACGTGGGCTCAGGGGAGATGCCCCCTGGAGCAGGTGACTCGAGCTGACCATCCCTGAAAGCCGCTCCTGTCATCTTAGCTTTTCACTCAAGAATAAACCGCTTCTGGGACCCAATGACACACTGCCCCCGGCCCCGGGGCACCCTCTCTTTCTGTCTTTGGAACTTCTGTGGACGGAGCTCAGCCCACCCGACCATGCCAAGTGTCTGTTAGCTTCTCTAATACCCCGGCCTCTTCGCCACTGTGTGCCATCTTTTGTGACTTTCTCAGCTCTGTCTTCCCAAATCCAATACTCTTTCTTCAGCCGAATCTGGTTTATGACAGCTCCTCGTGACATTTTCCAGCCCATGACTGTTTCTCACATCTAGGGTTTCCACTTGAGACTTTTTCAGACTTCTCTGTGTATTTTCCTTGTTCCATTTGGGCTTTTATTGCTCCTCTGAACATTTTAGAATACAGGAGGATAAAAAGCCAAGATGACTGTTTAAAACTAGTTTTTATTGGTGTATAGTTGCTTTAAATGTTTCCTAGTCTCTAGTTTACAGCAAGGTGAATCTGCTATATGTACACACACGCCCCCTCTTTTTTGGATTTCCTCCCCATTAGGCCACACAGAACACTGAGTGGAGGTCCCTGTTTTACACAGTAGGTTCTCATTATCTACTTTTTATATAATCCAAGATGATTTTGAAGAGTAGAATAGATTGTCTTGCCCTAGGAGATGTCAAAGTTTATTATGAAGCTACGTGAACAAACAGAATGAGAACAAATATATTGACAAACAGACTGATAAAGCAAATTTTATTGCCAAGAAACTGGCTTCTATTTATAAGAGAACTTGGAATTAGAAAACTGGTGCAAGAAAGAAAGGGGTCCTTGATAAGTGGGCCAGGAAGATTGGTTACCTCTATAACTAAAGTTTTATTTCACTCAATGTAGAAGAAGAAATTCATTAAGCCCTAAATGTGTTAAAATTTTAGTTAGCCGTAAGGTAGAATGTCATAATGGCATCATGATGGATGACCCAGGCAAGATCAGTCTGTCTCGCTGCTTTCCTCGTGCCACGCTCCCCTCTAAAGCAAAGCAAAATGAAACAAAACAAAAGGTAAAGAAAAGAAAATCTTTCAAAAGAAACAAAAGGGTCTTAAATATAGTTATGTGTGTGCTCAGCTGTATCCGACTCTCTGCAGCCCTATGGACTATAGCCTGCGAGGCTCCTCTGTCCATGGAATTTTCCAGGCAGGAATACTGGGGCATGTTGCCATTTCCTCCTTTAGGGGATCTTCCCGACCCAGGGATCTAACCTGCATTGCCTGCATCGGCAAGAGGATCCTTTAACACTAGCACCACCTGGGAAGCCCCAAAACATAGTTGGTTGTACAGAATTACGAAACAGGGGAGGATATTTGCAATGTATATAGCTGACAAAGAGTTGAGACCAAAAGAGGTGATGAACTTCCACAGACTGATGAGGAAAATGTAGAGAGCTGAGCAGATGACTGAGCAAAGATGCAAGCAGGAGATTTAGGGCAGATGAGACCAGAAAAGACAACGAACAAGAACAAAGGTTCCCTCCCCCTGCAGTTAAAAAGTGCCGATTAAAGCCACAGTGGAGGCGGCTCTGCCTCCCCCGGGGAGAATGGAGCTCTGGGAATTGCTCCCTTCCTGTAATCAGCCAGGAAACCGAATAAAGACTCGGAAGCACCCGTCTCCACATGTCGGCTGGTAGGCAGTGCAGAACCCTGACCGGTGAGTCTCTGAGCTGCAGGGCGGAACAGACCATCGGGGGAGACCCGCTTGGTCTCATTAGGTCAAGGCGGGGCTTTGAGGAGACAGAGGGAGCCGGACACGGTCGTCAGAGCGCCGAAGAGGGAAGGAGCCCAAGTTATGGACACGGTCCCCAGAGGCTTCGCCTGGGCCGGTCTGCTGCTTCTCTGACCAGGTCCTCAAGGCTGGAGAAGGAGCCCCCAGACAGCAGCTGCTGCAGTGAACACAGCCAGGGTGCAGAGAGCTTGTGCTGACAGGGCGCCGGGGCTCCACGCCGATGCTAGAACTTCTGCTCGGGGACTTCCCTGGTGGTTGTTGCTAAGCCCAAGCTCCCAATGCAGGGGGCCTGGGTGTGATCGCTGGTTGGGGATCTGGAGCCCACGTGCCCCAACTAAGACCCAGCACAGCCAAATAACTAACTGTTAAAAAATAAAGAAAGTTTACATGGGGATGTAAGGGATCTTGAAGAGCCAAAGCATTTTTGGAGAAGAGCAGATTTGAAGAGTTACAGCAGCTGAAAGAAGAGCACGCTACCCAGCTTGAGTAATCGGTGCACCATGGTATTAGCATAAGAATAGACACACATAAGTAGAACAGGACAGAGCGTCCAGAAATAGAACCACACATGTCTGCTAAATGATTTTCGACAAAGGTGTCGGGTAATTCGATTGGAAAAGAATATTCTTTTCAACAAATGCTTTTTTGAGAAATTGAATATCTGTGTAAAAAATGTAATCTCAATGCTTACCTTATACCAGGCGCAACATTTAACACAAAATGGATCATTGACTTAAAACTTCTTAAAGTTTTTATATTTTAATATAAAACTGAAGGTTTAGTTTTAAAATAAGAAAAATATTTGTGACTTTGGGGTCAGGCAGAGATTTCTGATATGGAAGGCATAACCAGAAATGCAAAAGAAGCTGGTAAATGGGCTTCATCAAAATGAGAAAAGTTGCTACTCAAAATAGTTCAGTAAGAACAGGGAAAGGCAAGCCGTGTCCCGGGAGGAGATGCTCCAAACCACGAGTCTGATAAAGACGTCTGTGTCTATAAAGAGCTCACACAGCACAATAATTAAAATAGAAGCTTTGCCAACAAAGCTCCGTCTAGTCAAAGCTATGGTTTTTCCAGTAGTCATGTATGGATATAAAGTTGGACTATAAAGAAAGCTGAGTGCCAAAGAATTAATGCTTTCGAACTGTGGTGTTGGAGAAGACTCTTGAGAGTCCCTTGGACTGCAAGGAGATCCAATCAGTCCATCCTAAAGGAGGTCAGTCCTGGGTGTTCATTGGAAGGACTGATGTTGAAGCTGAAACTCCAATACTTTGGCCATGTGATGGGAAGAGCTGCCTCATTTGAAAAGACTCTGGTGCTGGGAATGATTGAGGGCAGGAGGAGAAGGGGATGACAGAGGATGAGATGGTTGGATGGCATCACTGACTCAATGGACGTGAGTCTGAGTGAGCTGTGGGAGCTGGTGATGGACAGGGAGGCCTGGTGTGCTGCAGTCCACGGGGTCACAAAGAGTCGGACACGACTGAGCGACTGAACTGAACTGAACTGACGACAGTTAGGCAAAATACTTGAGAAGATATACACATATGAATGGCCAGTAAGCATGTAAAAATGTTCATCTTCATTAGTGATTAGGGAAGCATAAATTAATGCGAATTTTCGATGAACACAAACTAGTGATACCACTTCCCATCCACTTAAACGGATAAACAAACAGAAACAAGTGAACCGGCCTGTACACCAGCTTTACAACCGGACAGGACCACACCAAGGGGAGGGACCACCCAAATGGCTCTTGAATGCAGCATTTGGACTTCACACCCTCTGGATAGAGATAAGGGAACTGTGAACAGATCTACAGTGTATTTGTGAGCAATTCTGGAAGTACTGAATGTGTTTTATGGAACCGAACAAATAAATAACTACGTTGTCGTGATGGTGGTGAGGTTCCTTATTGTTGGAGACATGGGAATGTGGCTGCTGGAATTAACCCGGTGGACTTGGACTTGAACTGGAAGAGTTGGTGTGAATTCATGTGACAGGTATCTACAGATAGGAGTGGAGACAGATGCAGTGCGTGTGTGAGTCTGTGTGAGTCTGTGTGTGTGTGTGAGTCTGTGTGAGTCTGTGTGTGTGTGTGTGTGTGTGTGTATGTGTGCCGTTCTCCACCAGAAGAAGCTAGGAAAACTATTTCTGGAGAATTCTTTCAACTAGACCTGGGCCAGGGATGGGGGTGCCAGGTGGGCTGCCGTCTGTGGGGCTGTACAGAGTCGGGCACGACTGAAGCAGCTTAGCAGCAGCAGCAGCAGACCTGGGCTGGCCGAGAACAAGACGGTCCTGGAATATCTTTCTGAGTCAGAAAGCAAGAATACACTCAGAGCAATGGGACATGTCAGAAGGACACAGGGTCAGCAAAAAGACACAAGGGGTGCCTCAGAGGAACTCCTAATGGCCAAATATGGAACAGTCAAACATCAAAATAGATGACAACAATAGGTGATAACTTATAGAAAAGATGAGAACCCACGAAATTATATCGACCACACACAGACACAAGGAGAAGAGCAGGTTCTCTTCCTTCCCGTAGAATCCCACAAGTAGTTAAGGTAGAAGAGTGATGGAATTAGAAGTCGTAATTCATCAACCACCGCATCAGTAATCGCTGCAAGCAAATGTCACGAATGGATGCTCCAACTCCTGGGTGAGAGCTGGGAGAGAAAACAGAATTTACAATGTCTCCCCACAGAGCAGCTATAAGTATGCAGGAAGGATACTGACTTTGCAGAGTGGAGAGAACTGGTGGACAGCACTTTTTCCAAGTGCCCAAAGGTCACATGGCCAGCCGAGGGATAGCTTGACATCCTGGGCCTCCTGACGTGATGTGCTTACTGAGGACACGTGTCACTTTTGTATCCTTCCTGACAAAAGCACATTACCTGAATCCAACCATGAAGAAACAGTTCAGTTCAGTTGGGGGACTCTTTGCGGCCCCATGAATCGCAGCACGCCAGGCCTCCCGGTCCATCCCCAACTCCCGGAGTTCACTCAGACTCACGTTCATCGAGTCCGTGATGCCATCCAGCCATCTCATCCTCGGTTGGCCCCTTCTCCTCCTGCCCCCGATCCCTCCCAGCATCAGAGCCTTTTCCAATGAGTCAACTCTTCGCATGAGGTGGCCAGAGTACTGGAGTTTCAGCTTCAGCATCATTCCTTCCTAAGAAATCCCAGGGCTGATCTCCTTCAGAATGGACTGGTTGGATCTCCTTGCAGTCCAAGGGACTCTCAAGAGTCTTCTCCAACACCATAGTTCAAAAGCATCAGTTCTTCGGTGCTCAGCCTTCTTCACAGTCCAACTCTCACATCCATACATGACCACAGGGAAAACCATAGCCTTGACCAGATGGACCTTAGTTGGCAGAGTAATGTCTCTGCTTTTGAATATGCTATCTAGGTTGGTCATAACTTTTCTTCGAAGGAGTAATCGTCTTTTAATTTCATGGCTGCAGTCACCATCTGAAGAAACAGTACACAACCCCACATCAAGTGGCGATCATCTTACAAAATAAATGGCCTGCGCTTTTCAAAAATGTCGAGAATATTCAGATAAGAGTTTGGGATTAACATACACACACTGTTATATACAAAATAGTTAACCCACAAGGACCTGGTACAGCCTAGGGAACACTACTCAATACCCTGTAGTAACCTACAAGGGAAATTAATCTGGAAAAGAATACATATGTATACGTATAACTGAAACACTTTGCTGCACATCTGAAACTAACACAACATTGTTAACCAAGTATATTTCAATTTAAAAAGCGAGGTTATGGAGAACAAGGAAAACTACAGAGGCTGGCACAGTGCATGGGATGTAAGATTGCCTTCCAGACATTTTTCTTTATAAACGTTAGTGTGACCATGGGCAAAGCTGTACTTCATCAACGTCCTGCTTTTGATAATTGTGCTACGGTTATATAAAATGATGCTTTTTGATTTTACAAAATAATTGTTGTAGTATTAGATCCCTGTCCTAAGTTGGTTAGTCGTGTCTGACTGTGTGACCCCATGGACTGCAGCCCACCAGGCTCCTCTGTCTGTGAGATTCTTCAGGCTAGAATACTGGAGAGGGTCGCCGTTTCCTCCTCCAGGGGACCTTCCCCACCCAGGGACCAAACCCGAGTCTCCTGTGTCTCCTGCATTGCAGATGGGTTCTTTATTACTAGTGCCATCCAGGAAGCCCGTTTATGGGTACCAAAGTATTATTCAAAAACTTCCTATCGAATGGCTCAGAAAAAGTCCCTGTGACAAGAGAAGAGTGGGGAGCCAAAGATGACAAAACTCAACAGGTTTGAATCTGAATGAGATGAACATGGATTGTTTGTGTTGATTTGTCGACTTTATCTTGTCTGAAATTTTTTTCAAAATGAAATATAAGTAAAATGCAAAAAATTGGTAGCAGATTAAAATATGCTGAGATTTGTCATATTCATGATTGTGAGAAATGAGAGAAATGTGGCAATATCAGAGGGAGCCTCGTCCCTGTTATTGAAGGGGGTCCGACCTCCGGGCAGAGGTGGTGCTGTACCCGTCCTGTCGCGGAGAACTGGTCACGTGACAACCACGTAGAAGGGCGCCTTGACCTTGTTACAACCACATCATCGACCAGCACGTCCGCAGGTCAAGTGAAGGATTCCGAGTTCGTGAACCAAGATGCCATGTTCTCCAGAACAGCACCGAACAGCTTCTGAACGCTCTGCACATTATGAAGCATGGGGTTTAGAGCCAGCAAGCTACTCTGTGGCTTATGAATGCATGCTACCTATTGTAAAACTATGACATGTAGGTCAGGAATGATGTTAATTTCAGCATAGTTGTTATTTCTGAGGATGGAAGGTGAGTAAGCAGGCAGCTTCAAAATTGCAGATAATATTTCATTTTATGATAAATGACTTGAACTTAGTATGACAGAATGTTAAGGTCTATTTATGTGGGTGATGAAGATAAATGTGTGTTGAGTTAATCTCTGGTTTTTTTTCCCATTGTCTTTGGAGTGATTCCTCATGAAACAAAGTAGCCCGGAGGTGGGTTCATTTTGGCTCTGCCCCTCTCCCACCCAGTTGGGGTCCCAAGCCCATCCCAAGGTACCCTCTGCCCTGAGTTGGGATCAGTGGGTGGGGAGCAGGGACAAGGACGAGGGTGGGTGACCGAGGGGCCTCTGGGAAACAGGACTCTCAGTGCTGGGCCAGAAGAGTCCTGGGAAGTGTGGATGAGCTGGTCATCTCCAGCAGAGGTGGGGACCGTTCCCACTCCGTTCCCCAGAGTCCAGCCCCACCAGGCAGCTTCCCATGTGTCGGTCTTGCTCTTTCTACTTCCCTCCTTCTTCATCAGACTGGAGGGCAAAGCTGCCCACTGTGACCAACTCAGGACCCCCATCCCAGAACCCCCCACCCGCCTCCTGCTCCATCACCCCCAGGTTCCCCAGGTGGGGGTGACACCTCCTCCCGGCCTTCTGCTGGGACCTGGGCTCTTCTCCTCGCAGGCCTCCCCAGCTGCTCAAGCCGCCTTGCTGGGACCCCACATGGCCTCCAGGTTGCAGGGCTTGTCTGCCCGCAGAGGGGCTTCCACGGGCTGCTGGGAAGGGAAGAAGGCATCTCGTCTCTTGGCCAGGCTGTCAGTCTCCCCCAGTGGTGGGTGGGGCCCTCCTCACCCTGGCCGCCACCTCTGTACCCTTAGATAGGGTCTCCCCTGTGAGCACACCCCTAAAGGGCAGTGCCCGCCCTTCCCCAAGGAGCAGAGGGGAAGCAGGGCTCGGGGTCCAGGAGCCTCTGGATGGGAGATGATTCATCAGACGCAGTTTTCTTCCCGACTTTCAGAGATTCCTGATCAACTCTGAGGAGCAGGGGTTTCTGGGCGCCGCAGCCCCCCAGCGTTTGGGTGAAGGCTTTGTTGCCTGCTGTCAAGAGCCACGGTCTCCCACGGGACACACGCTGACCCGGTGCTTCGGCTGCTCCGCCGCAAAGAACAGCTTCTCCAGCTTGGGCAATTTTATGAGAACTTCTCACTGAGGTGCAGTAAATATTTCTATTCTGAGCCTCTCATTTGTCTGAGAGCAACTTATGTTCATTTATGGCCCAGGGAGCTCATATTTCAACTTTATCAGGTTTAATAGGCTGTAAACTAAGAACACCAAATCTAATGCAACATAAAATTGTAGAAACGCACCAAAGAGGTGCGTAATTGGCATCCGAACGGCTCTGAACTGTCGACTTTTGTACAGAACAGCATGCTTTGGTTGTTTTAGCCACAGGTAATCCAGTTGGTTTTGCTCAGAAGGCATCTACTTAATAGTGTCATTTCTTTAATTAGGAGAGGCAGCTAGAAACCCATTTTCACATAATGAAATACACGAGGTTCAAAGTAAACTTTATTAAAACACGTGGCGATTTCTTAAGTTTAGCCTGAGAAAGGCCTGTAGGAAATAAAGAAGGATGCGATTTGATCCTGGAATTGTAAAAGCAGTTTTAGGATATAAATTCTGTTTTTTGAAGTCATGATTTTGAGAGACATGCTGTTGATAACCTCCTTATATAAGCATATGCATAAACATGCAATTACCTGCTATTACAATCCTATTAAAATGTGCTGGGCTTTCCATTTAGCAGACATTCAATCTTAATAGAATTGGAAACTTAGAGAATGGCTCATAAATTCACTCCTGGGAGGAGCAGAAACTTTCTTCACTCACATGCCTGTGCCCAGAGCCACGTGGGTGCCCGCAGCCCGCACCGGCTCCTGGAGGCAGTACTTCCTTGCTCGCCCCCTCCACCGGTCATCCGGGCTCCCCACCTCCCCTTCCCAGTCCCCTCTGGGCGACACTGCCTGGAATGTTCTGGCTTGTTCCTGTTCTCTGTCTCCTTCTCCTGCCTGCTCTCGCTGACCCCTGGAGAGCCGCGGCGGTCACCGTGTCTCTGCCCAGCTCACACTCTGGACCGGAGAGGCTCCTGGCCTCCCAGACTGTCTCTTCTGCCAGAGCCGTGGCTCCTTTCAAACCACTGCCGCCTGCTCACACCTGTCACTCTGCCCCATCGCATCCATGCATTCACACCTCAGTGCCTTCCTCCCGTGTCCACCAATCCCAGGAACCTCAGCGTGAACACAGTTGACCACTGCATCCCCTGGCCTCTTGTTTCTGGAAATTTCCACTTCCCATGATGTATCTTTCCCCATAGTAGTCAGGGTTCTCTGAAAACAACAACAACAACAAAAAAAACAACCGGAACCAATAGGGTGCATGTCTGTATGTTCGCATGCATGCTAAGTCGCTTCTGTTGTGCTCGACTCTGTGAGACCCCATGGCCTGTAGCCCGCCAGGCTCCTCTGATGGGATTCTCCAGGCAAGGATACTGGAGGGTTGTCATACCCTCCTCCAGGGGATCTTCCCAACCCAGGGATCATAGTGAACTAGTGGGCAATTGTGATACACACATGAGGGTCCCTTTACAGCCAGGCCACAAAACCAAAGTCAGCTCGGCAAGGTTGTAAGAAAAAAACAAAACGGAACCAGAGGGTGAGGACTAAAAGACCATGGTTCTCTCGCTAAGTCTTTGTTCTCTAAGGGAAAGCACGCTGTGTGTGCAGCTCAGCGGTGTCCAGCTCTTTGCGACCCCATGGACTGTAGCCGCCAGGCTCCTCTGTCCATGGGATCTCCCAGGCAGGAACACGGGAGTGGGCTGCCATTCCCTTCTCCAGGGGACCTTCCTGACGTGGGGATCAAACTTGCATCTCTTGCACCTCCTGCCCTGGCAGGTGGGTTCGTTTCCACTGGTGCCGCCTGGGAAGCCCTAAAGGAAAGCATAGGCAACATCACTGCTGTCAGACACAGACGATCTCAAGGCTAAGAAATCAGGCCAAGTGAAGAGGTGCATTTTGTTTTGGTAAATGAAGAGTAACCGTTGTTGGTGTTGTCTGAGCGTAGGTTCCTGAAAACCAAACCCTGAGACAAAGGTCTGAGACATGAGCCTGTAAGATGTGAGGATGCGGGGAAAGAAGGCAGGGGTGGGAAGGGAAGGCCTGTATATGGCGTGCGTTAGGGATCTCCAGGGAGACAGCCAAAAGGGTGTCTGCTTATCCATCTGTCCATCTCTCTCTCTCTCTCTCTATCATCCACCTATAATCTATCTATCATCTCTCTGTATCTATCTATCAATATCCATTGTCTCTGTCCTCCCGTCAGTCTTTCTATCTACCTGTTTATCTAAAGAGATTTATTGTAAGAAATTGAGCTTTGTTATGGAGGCTGCAAGCCTCACCATCAGCTCTCTGCAAGCTGAGACCCCAGAGAGCTGGTGGCATTGCTCTGAGACAGGGAAGCCGATGTGTGAGTCTCAGTCTAAGGGGGAGACCGATGTCCCAGCTCACATGGGCTGAGAGTGTGAACTCCCGCTTGCTTCCTTCAAAATTAAATAAGGAAATGCATTTGAAGCACCTGGATAACACATGGAATCTTAAAAGTTTACTATTAGAATATGATAATGACTGCAGCCATGAAATTAAAAGACGCTTACTCCTTGGAAGAAAAGTTATGACCAGCCTAGACAGCATATTCAAAAGCAGAGACATTACTTTGCCGACTAAGGTCCGTCTAGTCAAGGCTATGGTTTTTCCTGTGGTCATGTATGGATGTGAGGGTTGGACTGTGAAGAAGGTTGAGGGCCGAAGAATTGATGCGTTTTAACTGTGGTGTTGGAGAAGACTCTTGAGAGTCCCTTGGACTGCAAGGAGATCCAACCAGTCCATTCTGAAGGAGATCAGCCCTGGGATTTCTTTGGAGGGAATGATGCTAAAGCTGAAACTCCAGTACTTTGGCTACCTCGTGCAAAGAGTTGACTCATTGGAAAAGACTCTGATGCTGGGAGGGATTGGGGGCAGGAAGAGAAGGGGAGGACCGAGGATGAGATGGCTAGATGGCATCACAGACTCGATGGACGTGAGTCTGAGTGAACTCTGGGAGTTGGTGATGGACAGGGAGGCCTGGCGTGCTGCGATTCATGGGGTCGCAGAGTCGGACATGACTGAGCGACTGAACTGAACTGAACTGAACTGGACTGAACATTGGCAGCTGTTATTATTTGATATTCTAAACCTTTAATCACATGATGAGAAACGATTCCTTCAAGTTTCACTGAATTAAAATAAATGATTATAGTAGTCCACAAAAAGGCAGCTAAAATAAAAAAGCCAATCATGCTTTCAGACTATGAAATACCAAAAGGAAACAGCACAAAAGTCGATAAAACTATGATTTTCGAAGTTGAGGTTTGAATGCTGTTAAATAATTAAAGAAATTCAATATCTGGGGGTACTTAAAAACACATTTTATTATAGGAAAAGGAAAGAAGGCAAAATTGGAGATGGGGGAGAAGGTGTGATGGCAGTCTGAGCAGACTGTTCTTGTTTCAGGAGCGTGAGTGTTATGCAGAGGGAAATGGTATTAAATTTAAAAAGTGTGGAGCTTTTGTGAAGATCATTTCCCCCTAAAGTCTAATAAAAAACCAGAGAACTTGAAAAATTAACTATTGATAAAATTGATTGTAAAAATTTATTGCATAATCACTCTAAAAATGTGCCAGGTTGTAAACAAGGAAATTATTTTAAAATCTCAGGGAGCTGATTATTCACATTGTATGATCTGTCCCAAGTTCAGACAGAGACAGAAAACTCACCCATTTATTAAGAGATGTGTGCACTTATGAAATACATTTTTTAAAAAATATAGTAAACAGATCAGAGTGGATGTCAAATCCTAAATTAACAAGCAAAGCAGAACAAAACAACCCATAACAGTGTGTTAAAAGACTATCTCATCAAAACTTAAAACATTTTATCTTATAGTACAAATTTGCATTTAAATTAGAAAACTTAAAAAAAATAGCATCTCAATGGTGTAAACAGTTTTATGTAAGAAAATGAATAATTGCTAAAAAGGTCCTTGATAAATTCAGACTCCAAAAGTCCTGTGACATACTTCCTCACCATGCTAAAAATCATATTGATTGAATCGCCTCACATCTCAGCAGTGACATGCTGCGGGGCTTTTCACCCAAAACAGGAAAGGAAGATTATGTTGTTCTTGGTGGTCTGGGAATTCCAGCCAGTGCAACAGGCTAAAGAGAACAGTGAGATATTTAAGTGTTGGAAAGGAAAATGAAATTAAAAGATGCTTACTCCTTGGAAGAAAAGCTATGACCAGCCTAGACAACATATTGAATAGCAGAGGCATCACTTTGCTAACAAAAGTCTGTCTAGTCAAAGCTATGGTTTTTCCAGTAGTCATGTATGGATGTGAGAGTTGGACTATAAAGAAGGCTGAGTGCTGAAGAATTGATGCTTTTGAACTATAGTGTTGGAGAAGACTCTAGAGAGTCCCTTGGATAGCAAAGAGATCAAAGCAGTCAATCCTAAAGGGAATGAACCCTGAATAATCACTGGAAGGGCTGATGCTGAAGTTGAAGCTCTAATACTTTGGTGATCTGATGCGAAGAGCCGACTCATTGGAGAAGACCCTGATGCTGGGAAAGACTGAAGGCAGGAGGAGAAGGGGCTGCAGAGGATGAGATGGTTAGATAGAATCATCGACTCAATGGACATGATTTGAGTGAACTCCAGGAGCAGGGCAGAGGAGCCTGGCATACTGCAGTCCGCGGGGCCATAGAGAGTTGAACACAGCTTAGTGACGAAGCAACAACACAGGAAAACCTAACGTCAAGTTATTTGCAGATGATCTAATTTCTTCCAAACACGCCCAGGGGATTCACTTGAAAAATGTTTAGAAGATATTTAACTTATAATACTGGGGCATAATAAAGGTGTTTGAATTAATAATTTCCTCGCATCCCAGACATTGGCAGTTAGAAATACAATGGAGAAAATCGTACACTTGAGAACAGTGGAAAAGTACGATGTCCACAAGTATGAGAAAAGTATGGGTGCTGAAGTAAGGTTTCGTCTCTTAACTATTCAATAAGACTGGACTAGATGGGCTGGTGGAGATTTGCTGGGCTCTTAAACTGGAAAACCAGGAAAAATGTGTAAGACTGACGTGTATACGCCATTCTGTGCCAAACCCAAGTTCCAGAGAGGTGAGAAAATAAAAACAATTAATCTAGGCTGTAATACATTAATGTGGCTGAGACGTTTATTCAAAAGAAGGGAGATAGGAAGAACTACGAAGTCAAAATGTCTTGTGTGCCATTAATAAAAATAGCGTAAATCATGCAAGTCGCTTCACATGCATTCCTGTGATGTCAGGATATGGCAAAATCTCGGGGAAACAGTCAGATCTCGATATCACGTGCGCGCATGCCCGCTAAGTTGCTTCAGTTGTGCCCTACTCTGTGCGGGGCTATGGGCCATAGCCCACCAAGCCCCTCTAGAGGTCCAAGGGGTTCTCCAGGCAAGAACACTGGAGTGGGTTACGGTGCCTTCCTCCAGGGGATCTTCCTGACCCAGAGATCGAATCTACGTCTCTTAGGTCTCCTGCCCTGGCAAGCGGGTTCTTTACCACAGCACCACCTGGGAAGCCCTGTGATGTCATACTATAGGCGAAAATGGGTTCCTAATAAACTCTGCAGTTAAATGTGAAAATGGTTTGAACAAAATGAGAAATTATAGGTAAGTGTTGTACTTGTCTCCAAATAGGGTAGTGTTTAAGACGAGGAGGAAGACAAGTGCTCCTAAAATAAGAAACGATGGGAGAGGAGAAAAAAAACTACAAAATATCCAGACTCTGCAACTTCCTGTGAAGACTCTGAGCCTGAGTCTTCTCATCTGTAAAGTGAGATCACAACCGCACCCACTCGACGTGCCAGATGGACAATACCACTGAACGAAGACCAAGGTAAGTCAATGATGTCTACTATAAACTCTAAATCAATCACCTAAACAGCACAGCAAATAATGATAACCAATATGCAAGCTGGGAAGAAAAGATAAATAAGTAAAAAAGTGCTGAACATTCAACATCTATTCATAATGAAAAGCCTCAGCAAACAAGGAACAGATGGGAGGCTCCTTCACCTGACAAAGGGCATCCACTGCTCCTGCTGCCGCCGCTGAGTCGCTCCCGTCGCGCCCGGCTCCGTGCGACCCCACAGACGGCAGCCCACCAGGCCCCCCGTCCCCGGGAGTCTCCAGGCAAGAACACTGGAGTGGGTTGCCATTTCCTTCTCCAATGCGTGAAAGTGAAAAGTGAAAGTGAAGTCACTCAGTTGTGTCTGACTCTTTGGGACCCTGTGGACTGCAGCCTTCCGGGCTCCTCCATCCATGGGATTTTCCAAGCAAGTGTCCTGGAGTGGGGTGCCATTGCCTTCTCCAAAGGGTATCTACACAATCTGACAAATTACACCCCGCTTCATGGGATGAATGCACTCCACCTCAGAACATCTACCCTGATTCAGTTCAGTTCAGAGGACCAGAGAATGAGATGGTTGGATGGCATCCCTGACTCAGTGGCATGAGTTTGAGCAAGCTCCAGGAGCTGGTGATGGACAGGGAGGCCTGGCATGCGGCAGTCTATTGGGTCACAAAGAGTCAGACACGACTGAGTGACTGAACTGAACTGAACCGAACTGCATTATTGTCTGTTATTCAAGTAGTCCTAATCAAGACTCCAGGCTTTTTTTGTTTGTTTGTTAAATTGATGACTTTATTTAAAAATTTACATGGAAATTCTAAGTAGCTAGAATAATAAAACAATCTTGAAAAAGAATAAATTTAGAGGACTAACTGACTTGAAGCTTATTTTGAGTCTAAGAGGGGGGTCACAAAGGGGCAGGAGTGAGCTTTGGGGGGTGATGTCTTTGTTTACTATTGTGATGGCAATAATGTTTCGTGGATGTGTGCTTATGTTGAAAAAAGTGAAAGTGAACGTCAGTCAGTCATGTCTGACTCTTTGCAGCTCCATGATCTATAGAGTGTCTGGAATTCCCCAGGCCAGAGTACTGGACTGGGTAACCTTTTCCTTCTTCTGGAGATCTTCTCAACCCAGGGATCAAACCCAGGTCTCCCACATTGCCAGCGGATTCTTTACCAGCTGAGCTACAAGGGAAGCCCAAGAACACTGGAGTGGGTAGCCTATCCCTTCTCCAGGGGATCTTCCCAACCCAGGAATCAAACTGGGGCCTCCTGCATTGCAGGCAGATTCTTCAGCACATTAAACCTTCTTAAGCTGTATACTTTAACAAGAGCCATTTATTTCATTTCAGTCAATTATGTCTCAATAAAGCTATTGAAAATGACTAAACTAAAAAGTCTTTTGCTATGATTTTTCCATTAGAATGATGTTCATTGACCTTGTAAATCATTTGGTAGTGAATCCATAAGGCATCGCTTTTTAAAAACCAGTCTCTCTCTCATGCACACACATGTTATATAAATGGTATAACGTAACGTTTCAAAACAAGGCTGCCCTTTTGGTAACCACAAGCCAAAGCCTACAATAGATAAACAAAAGAGAAAAGAGAAGGGAGCCCACATATCACAGTGGAAAATCGTCGGTTTGCAAGGAAAGGCAGTGAAGGGAAAAGAAAGGGGCGGGGACGGCAAAGCAGCCGGAAGCAGCGAGTCGGGCGGCTGCGCGGCCTTCGTGTCAGTTATGATTTCAAGCGGCGGCGGGTTCAGTTCTCCAGCCTTTTGGCATAGAGTCACTGAGTGGATGAAAGGTCAAGACCTATTTGTGTGCTGCAGGAGACTCACTTCAGCTGTAAGGAGGTCCATAGGCTTGACAGGAAGGGATGGACAAAGATATCCTATTAAAATGAAAACCAAAAGAGAACAGGGATTGTAAATCTTGTATCAGACAAAATGGAATTTCAGTCAAAAACTGTAACAAGAGACAAAAATGGCCATTATATAATGATGAAGGTACAAACTCATCAAAAGGATATAACAATTGTAAATATGTAAGTAAGTATCAATATCACAGTACCAAAATATATTAAGCAAATACTACCGGATCTGAAGGGAGAAACAGACAGCGATACAACAATAGTAGGGACTTCAATATCCCATTTTCAATAAAGGATAGATCATCTGGGCAGAAAGTCAATAAGAACACAGTGGGCTCTATCTTAGACCAAATGGACTAACGGCCGTATACAGAACACTCCACTCAACAGGGGCAGAACACATATTCTTCTCGGGTGAACACAGAACACTCCCCGAGATGGATCATGGATTAGGTCACAAAACAAGCCTTAGCAAGGGCGAGGAGACTGAAATCATACTCCTCTCAATCATAAAAATATCTCGAGAGAAACAAAAATGGAAACAGCATACCAAAACGTATGGAATGCAGCAAAAACAGTTCCGAGAGAGAAGTTTATGGTGATAAATGCCTAACATTAGGAAGAAAGAAAGACCACAAATACATCCCAACTTCACACCTTGAGAAACTGAAAAAAACGAACAAACCAAACCCAAAGTTGTGAGAGAGGAGAAATAAACCTCAGAGCAGGATTGGACGAAATAGAGACACTCCCTTGGACTGCAGCCCGCCAGGCTCTTCCGTCTGTGGAATTCTCCAGGCAAGGATACTGGAGTGGGTTGCCATTTCCTTCTCCAGGAGGTCTTCCTGATGCAGGGATTGAACCAGGGTCTCCTGCATTGCAGGCAGATTCTTTACCATCTGAGCCACATGGAAAGCCCCAGAAAAATGATAGGAAAGATAAAATTAAGGGTTGTCTTTTTAAAAAAGATAAACAGAATTTACACCTTTAGATTCATTAAGAGAAAAAGAGAAGACTCAAGTAAAATCAGAAATGAGAGAGGAAACATTCAGTTCAGTTCACTTCAGTTCATTTCAGTCGCTCAGTTGTGTCCGACTCTTTGTCACCCCATGAACCGCAGCACGCCAGGCCTCCCGGTCCATCCCCAACTCCTGGAGTTCACTCAGACTCACATCCATCNTGCCATCCAGCCATCTCATCCTCGGTCGTCCCCTTCTCCTCCTGCCCCGAATCCCTCCCAGCATCAAAGTCTTTTCCAATGAGTCAACTCTTCGCATGAGGTGGCCAAAGTATTGGAGTTTCAGCTTTAGCATCATTCCCTCCAAAGAAATCCCAGGGCTGACTTCCTTCAGAATGGACTGGTTGAATCTCCTTGCAGTCCAAAGGACTCTCAAGAGTCTTTTCCAACACCACAGTTTAAAAGCATCAATTCTTCAGTGCTCAGCCTTCTTCACAGTCCAACTC
>SJYQ01095604.1:0-18503 GCA_006410935.1 Redunca redunca
ACCTTTTGCACGGAGAATCAGGTCCTCCATCAGAATAACCCTTACCCCATCTGGCCGGAGTGTCTGTTGTAATTTACCTGTTGGCATGTTTTCCCCATCTGGAGAATAGGCAGTGACTTCAAATCACATTTTTCCATCTTCGGTACCTGGCTCAAGGGTTGCATTTGCTGTCGTTCAGTCACTCGGTCGTGTCCGACTCTTTTTCGACCCCATGGACTGGAGCAGGTTGCCATTTCCTTTTCCAGGGGATCTTGCTGACCCAAGGATTGAACCCGCATCTCCTGCATTGGCAGGCGGATTCTTTACCACTGAGCCATCTGGGAAGCCTCAGGGGTTGTGTAGTTGATGCTTATTCAGTAATTATTGTTTAATCCATTTTCAAATACAAAGAAACACAGAGTTTTTCTGAAGAGGTGAAGGTTATTTTTGGAAAAGAGCACTATAATTTGAGAAGCTAAGTCCTAAATATCGGTACAGATTAAGAGAAGGAAACTAAAGTTTTCCGGCAAACCCGTCTCCCAGAAATTGGGTGCTAAGTGCACACTGGTGGGAAAGTGTTTTGAATTACAGAAATTTTAAAATAAAAGTTTGCTCAGCTTAATTTACTCAGAATTAAAGAGAAAGAAAACGTTGTTAATGCCTGATTGCTCTAAAAGCTGTCACACTGGGGCCCTTACTAATTATAACCACTTTTCATGGCTCTTGGTTTGAAGTTTATATTAAATAGGAGAGATGGGCACACAGATCAAAGACCAGAATCAGTTCAGAGCTCCAATGTGTGGGCCCATTTTCTCTGCTTAGTTAGATTTTTGTTTCATTAGTGGTATGAGTTAATAGGAGTGTTGGTCTGTATATAATTTAACTTTTCTTTTTTGCCATTACTGCTTGGATTTAACACAAAATGCCAAACCAGAAACCTACAGGGTACAGATCTTGCTTTATTTGAGTCTGTGTGCACACAATATACATTCATACTTATGTGACAGAAGTTGATTATAGATCATACTTATAGAAAGAATCATTTCTTCTGTTCTATGGGAAATTCCTTTATGCTGAAACTTTATTGTTTAAAAAAAAAAAAACACACAAATACTGTGAATACACAAAATCATCTCAAAATCTTTTCTTAGCTTTCTTCTAAAAGAGGTACATATGTCTTCAGAAATAGGGGAATATGGAAGACAACGCAAAGATGGGGTGAGAGAGGCATTTTATGGATCCATTTATACCTTTATATTTGTAACTATGTGGATAGGTTTCCTTTTCAAATAAGGAATTAAGGTGGTTTTTTTTGCATTAGAAGATCTTACTATCCTTTATACAAGATAAAATCCTACTCGATTAAAAGTACATTATTGCTACCCTTAAATATTCCTTAATGTCCTCACCTGATAACTAGAGTTTAGGCTCAGATCTGGCAGATACATTCAAATATATTAGTCCAACTTCATCTTATTTCTAAGGAGACTTGTATATTTACCTCTCTTGTGAAAAAAGGTGTTTTGTTTTGTTTTTTTAAGCCATTTTCTCTTTGGCTTTAGGGCTTTTGATTGTTTGGAAGCGTAATTACATAAAACTGTCCAGTGAGCATCTCAAACAGGTTTTCACAACTTGGTCAGTTAAAACTACCTTGGATCAAACTGTTCCACTTAAAATTTTGAGCCAAGTATAATTTGAGGCTCAGCTCGCACACCTTAGTCTAAGTTACACTTGTTTTTAACATCATGAAAATAAAGTTTCTGAAAACCGTTGGTTGTTTGAAAGCTTACCTCTGTCCATGGAATTCCCCAGGCAAGAATACTGGAGTGAGTAGCCATTCCCTTCTTTAGGGGGTCTTCCCGACCCAGGGTCTCCTGCATTGCTTAGTGAAAGCCACTCAGTCATGTCTGACTAAGACCCCATGGACTGAGTCCGTGGAGTTCTCCAGGTCAGAATACTGGAGTGGGTAGCCTGTCCCTTCTCCAGCAGATCTTCCCATCCCAGGAACTGAGCCGCCAGGGAAGCCCCTAGTGAAGCTTTACCACCCTGTTTTCCTAGTTGGATTCAGTATCCCATTCAGCCTCCTTTTGGAAAACAGGCACTTTCCACCCCTGAATTTGCAAACCTCGTAGTGCTTCTTTTTGTTTTTTAAACTCATAGATCTTTATTTATTCAACAAATTTGAACTTCAGCAATGCGACAGCTGTGATAAGCACCAAGGATAGTACTCGTGTGAGAAAGAGGCAGTGGCTAGCTTCGCAGACATGGAAAGACACTGGACCACTGAGTGGCGTGCGTCCGGGCGGCGTGTTCGGTGCGGCAGGGGCGTGGGATGTGCTGGCGGGGTGGAGGATGAGGAGAGGAAGGGGCGTGCAGGGGCGCGGACGGTGATGCTGACGCCCTGAGGCTGGTGAGGAGGCCGGAGTGCGGAGAGGAGCCCACCAGGCCTGAGGACCGCGTGGTGCGGTGGGCGGGGCCGGAGCCGCGGCGCCTCCTTCGCAGGTATTTGGAGTTTTCCCTGAAGAACTCTGGGAATCCTTGCTGGGTGTCAGGCCAAGGACTGGCATGATGAGATTTGCATTTTTAAAGACCACTCCTGGCCAGAGTGGAAGATAATCTAGAGCAGAAGGCAGCAGCCCTCCCGCCTTCAGTCTGCAAGACCGTCGAGGTTAGTGCTTCGCGGCTTTGAGAAGCAGCGGCGGTGCGGACTGGCTAGCAGTGGAGGTGGGAGCCTGGGTGGCTTCGGTGGAGCTGGAGGCCGGAGGAAGGGCCGGAGGCTGGGCGACATGATTTTCAGGCCTCTGGCTTCCCTGGCGGGCGGCTGGTGCTGCCCCTCTCCGGGATCAGGTTGCGGGATAAAGCCAGGTTTATGAACCAGGTACAGTTCCCTGCCCTTTAAAGAAGTGATGTGTTTGAACTTGATCACCGTTTTCTCTACTTGGACTGTTTTCATGGGTTAAAACGTTAATGTACCTGGTGTGGCTGACTCTAGGAAAGGACTTCTATAAAAATGAGAGACAGAAGTGAGGTTCTTACCTATGGCTTCCTCCACCCCTCCCTCCTCTTCTTTTCTTTTTCTCCTTTTTAATTTCCTGAGGCCAAAAGGAAGTTGGAAGAGTTCTTGCCGGTAGCCCGAGCTTCCGAATGGTTTTCAGATGAGACATACGAGTAAAGTCTTGAGCACATTTAAGTTTCTGTTTGCTTTAGAGATGCTTTATCTCTTTGACTTGAGCCTGGGGCTCGGGGGCAGAGGCTCCAGGTAAGAACCGAGGCAGGACTCTCAGTTCTTCAGTTTTCCACTGAAGAGGGTCAGAACTCTTCTGCTGACCTGACTATCCCAACTTTCCTTAGTTTTTCAGTCCCCGCTGATGCTCTGAGTATCTGAGAACGACATCAGTATTTTGCTTGACCAGTAATGTGTGTGGAAACAAAGTCCCTTCAGTGAACCAAACTTGCCGTGTGTCTCCCAAAGGGTGCCAAAGGAAGAGAGTCCATCCTTGCCCAGGGCTGGTCCCCACTGGGCCGAGGCCCAGCCTGTGTCGGGCCGTCTCCGGAGATGGCAGATTTGCTGCCTGCTCCGAGGCAGTCCGTGGAGTTTTACTGCATTAGTTAACTTTTTCTTTTTTTAATTCTTCTCAAGGCAAACAGAATCTTTTTGGAATGGAGCTAGAAAGTGGTGTGTTTTCTGCTGAGTTGGTGAAAGCTAGGAGCTGGAGGACAGGCCTCTGCCTTGTGCAATCTGACCCCCAGAGAGTCCCTGGGGACTGGCTGCCACCCTCCTGACTTCCTCCTGCCCTCGAATTCCTGCTTCATGGGGAGTGGGAGGGGGTTCTGCCTCACTTGGCCTGCAGGGCCATCCTCTTGGGTGTGAGCTAGGACTCCTTTCTTCAAACAGCCCCCAAGAAAGCATGAACAGTGCTGCTGGATTTGAGTAAAGCTTCTCTCCGAAGTCATAGAAATGACTCATCCAAACCACCCATGAGCCCCAGTCTGCCACCCCGATGCCCACTTCTCTTTTCTATGGGATCCATCCTGACCCAGGTCAGCCCACCGCTGGTCCCCAGAGAGCACCGCCCCACTCAGGGAGAACATGGTTTTTCATCTTTTGCTTAAAGAGCACGGATGTTCCCGCATCAGCAACCTCACTCTTATTTGTACGGATGGCACACTTTATCCCAGCCGTACATTTGATAAGATGAGCTGATGAAGGGAAGAGCTCCACAGAGACCTTGCCCCTCCCATGCTTTCCAGCTGAAACAGCTTGGTGAGATGTGCTGGGAAGGGAACTTGAGAAACTGAGTTTATGGCATCTTTCAGAAAGTTTAAATCTTAAGGTTCAGTTGCACGAGGCTCAGCCCCTCACCTCATCATGACCCAAGCCGAAGTGAGGATTTGGAGATCGAATACATCTGTCACAAAAATAGCTTACAGGGATGGCCTTGTAATGTGTCCAGAAGTGGAGTGGGTGGTGCGTGCAGTAGCCAGTTCGTGGTGACGAAGGTATAGGCTCGCTTGCAGATAACCCGCCCATAACTGCTGGATAATGGTGACAGGTCTTGCTCTCTGTTGGGTGGTTTCTTTCTTCACATGGCTGTGTGTTTAATCCCTGGTATTGGTTCTTGAAGGGCTTGGGGTGGTCAGATTATTGCACTTAGAGATCATAACCAAAGTGGCTTGGTGGGTTTTGCTGCCTTTACAGCGGATGGAACCTGGGGAGGCTCCTTTGGCTGGCTGGGAAGTCTAGTGATGGCTCCTGCTGTGTCCTGTGTCTACAGACGGCAGAAGACAGAGAAATCCAGCAGAAACTGTGGCCTGGTTATTCATATTATAAACAAGTCACTGAGAGTGCATTTAAATACAGTCAGCAGTCCGCCCTTGGTGAAAAGCATCAGTAGTCAAAGCCCACCTGTATTTGCTTTAAGTCAGATAAACCAGATGTTGTATTTTAGGCCGTCTCCTGCCCGCGCTAGACTTAATCCATATATGACTCCAATCTTAAGTCAAAAATCTCAAGTTCCCGCACTTTTTCACCATTCTATGGTGGTTAGGTTTTTCATCTGGAAAAACACTCGCGTGCTGGGGGAAGCAGTCCTGTGAACTAAGGTTTCAGGCACACACCAGTTATGTCGTTGTCCTGAACTTTTGACGTGGGTCATCCCATTCCGCCTTCACACCCCCTCGTGGCCCCCGTGATGTAGGTAGGATCATTATCCCCTTTATTTAGAGGAGGAAACAGACCCGGTGAGACAGCCAGCTCATCGTCGGACAGCCTGAGCCCAGAGCCCACGCTGGCAGCCAGTGCTCCGCTTCTCTCACTATGCGGTGACGTTGTCCCCAAGTGAATATGCCCCGAAAGCCTGCTGTGTAGAGCCGTGCGGTACACAGCAAGGGGAGGGTCAGGGACATGCATGGGACAGAGCTGCTGGCTCTTGGAAATAGCAGATTAAAACCCAACCTGGGAAACGAGTCTGTGTGGTTTTTAGACCATCACTTCTGTGGAAGATCAAGGGGGAGGGGAGGGTTGCTAGAGGACAGGCCTGCAAAGGTGCTTCGTTGTTGTTGAATTGCTACGTCCAGCTCTTTTGCGACCCCATGGACTGTAGCCCGCCAGGCTCCTCTGTCCATGGGATTCTCTAGGCAAGAACCCTGGAGTGGGTTGCCATTTCCTTCTCCAGGGGATCTTCCCAATCCAGGGATCAAACCCAGGTCTTCCTATATTGCAATAGGTGGTTTCTTTGCCACTGAGCACCAGGGCTTGGGTTGCAGAGATGCTGCTGGTTGACAAATCAGCCGGTGGGGAGTGGCTGTCCCAGAGCACCTGGGGCCCAGGAGACCCTGCTGAGAGTAGGGAGAGGCCCTGACTATCCTGCTAGGGGCCTCACTGTCCCCAGGTTCCCATCAGATGCTCCAGGGGGTGGGGAGGGTGGGCCTGCACTCAGGGCTTCTGCTGGTCCTGTGTGAGGTGGGGAGTGGGGTACACGCCTGCCCCTCAGCTTCTTTCTTGTGGACACCCACATTTAACCTCACTGAAAGTGCTTGATCACCGATTCCAAGTAAGCATGGTGTGTCGGCCACTTTGGAAGGGCCGGGACACTGTTGGCTCCGTGAGTGTCTGGGGACGAGAGTTCCTGGAGAGCCTGGTTCCTCCAAACAGGTCCCTTGTTCTTCGTTGTCATAACAGGGCATTCCCATTTCATTTAATTTATAAAGTCAACATTTTGCCTCAGAGTCAGTGATCTAAGGGGCCCCTGGTCTCTGGTTCCAGGGAGGTTGGCGCAGTTGATCTGATTACTGACCTGGGGCTTCCCGGGTAGCTCAGTGGTACAGAAGCCACCTGCAGTGCAGGAGACCCGGGTTCCACCCCTGGGTCGGGAAGATGCTCTGGAGAAGGAAATGGCAACCCACTCCAGTGTTCTCGCATGGAGAATCCCATGGACTGAGGAGCCTGGCGTGCTGCAGTCCACGGGGACACAAAGAGCCAGACAAGACTGAGTGTCTGAACAGTTGCTAACCTGATGTTTGAGTTTGACCTTATCTGAGGGAGACAGCCTCAAGGAGAGGTTTTTTCCCCCTGCTTCTTAAGCAGTAGGAGCTACCGGGACTTCGGGACAGCAGTGGAGGACACTCTGTCTCCCTTGGGATGTTACTGGGGCGGGGGGTGTCCTACCCTTTTATGGGGGCCCACTCGAGCAAGTTGTGGAACCAGCAAGTCTTAAATTGTGATGAGGGCTTCATGGCCTGTTTCCTGTTTCCGGTGGGTCTGTTGGAGAAGGGTTGTTTTGAAATTTAGTAACAAATAGAGAATTTCAGCGTCCTGTGCTACCAGCTTGACTGTAACCGACCTAGCTTCCCCTTACTACCACCATGCTTCTTACCGTTGCAGTTTTGCTAGTGGCAGTTTGCCGGTCCCAGTGAAAGAGCAGGGCAAGAAGTCTCGGTTGAAGACCAGCATCCCATGCTGTCTCTTTCTCCGGGTTGAAATCAGCTTCCTGCATCGGAATGCTGCTCAACACCTCCCCCAGGCACTAGGCTCTGGGGAGGCGAGGATGCGTAAGACGTGGTCCAGCCGTGAGACGCACCAGTGCGTCACCACCGGCAGAGACACCGGGACAGGCAGTGGGAAGCAGTCGGGAAAAGAGGAAGCGATGGAGTCCTCAGACGTGAACGGCCAGCCACGTGGAGAAGCACGTAGGGAAGGGGAAACGAACGTCCAGGCTGAGAGGAGTGTGAGTAGAGGCCCTGGGGAACAGCAGCACGGGGCTTCCTGGGAGATGGGATGGACGGGCGGTGGGATGAGGCCAGAGAGCAGGGTCAGGGTGCTGTGTTGAGTTGGGGTGGGAGGGGTGTTGAGCGGTATCTCTGGCAGAATAGACGGCCGGTTGTTGAAGCAGTCGTGCACCTGGGAGTGCTTTGAAGCCGGGTTGCAATGTGAGAAGTTCTGTCCTGGAGAGAACTCTGCTAACCCTTTAGAAAAATCAGGTTGCAGAGGAGGCATGTCTGGCAGAACGAACCTGACGTTGGTGCCGTACCGAACGGAATTATTTCTTCTCCGTTTTTTTAGAGATTTTTTTCAGTCCAGGACGTGGGGGCTGCTGTCTGGGGTGGTGTTAAATAATCATTCAAAGGTGGGAGCTTGATTTTCAGCAAATAGAATTCAGTTCACCAAAGTTTAAACTTCCCAGGTTGTGTTTTACTGCTTGGTGCTTAAGCTCATCAGGGAGAGCAATAGACTCATCCAGGGAATTAGACTCGTTTCTGTTCCCTCGAGAATACTGAGGCTGGATGCTGGGAGTCCAGAGGAGCTACTTACTCATTAGGATCACTGGTTTGTCAGCTGGGAGTGAAGGCGGGCTTGGAGGGCGAGCTGATGAGCCTGTGGATGAAGATTTCTGGAAGTTGCCGTGGATGCAGGACCTGCTCACAAAGACGAAGCTGCCTTGAGCAGGGGTGTCTCACCTGGGTAGCCTCTGCCCTGGCCCTGTGCGACCCCCACCCCGCTGTTCCCGGTCCTCTGCAGAGATTTCACTTCCTCCCACCGGTGAGGTCGGCCAGGAAAGACCCACAGGGATTCGGGGCATGAGGGCAGGTAGCGGGCCCCAGAGACACTCGTGGTTGATTAATTACGGTGGAGGCACTCTCTGCCTTTCCCCCTGGGGAGAACAGGTCTCTTTTTTAATATGCGAGACTTCATATGTTTCAAGGCCTGAACTCAGGGACCGAGGGACCTGGCCAAGAGGGCTGTGGAAAATGGGGGGAGGCCCCTGCAGGTTGGACAGAACGCATATCTTAAGGTTAATAATTTCATCACCTAAAACTGATTTTTTTATGGTAAGGTTTTATGAACTGCTGGCAGCCTCTCTTGTTCCGTTTTGTTTCTTAACCGTGCTCTCTTGCTGGTGCTGGGATCGTGTTGGAGGAGGTGGGATGCTGTGAGCTGGAGTGGGCTTTGGGGGGCCAGGCGGGGAGCTGCGGCAGAGATGGGGGGCTCTCAGAGTGCTGAGTGGATTCCCCTTACCTGTGACCAGCCAGGGCAGATCACTAAGGGAGGAGAGCCCCACTTGGGGCCAGGACCCAGGGGTGCTTGCCGGTGTGACCCCATGGGTAGGGCGGAGGTATCGTCCTCCTCTTCTTAAAGACGGGAAACTGAGGCTTAGGGGAGTTACCTTTTTCTGAGATCACACAGGTGGTATGAGGCTTCCAGGAAGCATTAGGCCACAGCTGCAGACTGAAAGATGTTCTCCAGTCCCATGGGACCTCGGGACAGCTGGGTGCCTGGAGAGAGTTCCCAGCCCAGCGACTGTGACCCTTGATCTGGACTCTTTAACAGTTCGCTGGGATTGGAGCGCAACACATCTGAGTGCCTCTCCATGTAGGACACCAGGTTGAGGCGTGATGAAGCCCCGTGGTTCTTGCCTTGGGGGAGTCCCCATCATGAAAAGGTGCAGGGCAGGGTCACCCCTGAGCCTTGCTTCCATGGGCAGGGGCAGGCTGGGGGTCACTTGGGTGGAGGACCACGACCTGCAAGGTGGTGGAGTTGGAGGGCTCCTTGGGGTGAAGGGTGGGGCAGAATTGGAGCTTTCCTTCTGTCCGTGGGACGCAGGCCTAAGGTTTGGAGCAGAGGAGCGACCAGCCACCTGATAAGGCTTGGGAGACATCCTCAAAGAGGGTGTGTGGCCACGGCTGTCCCCAGGGTGGCTGCTGGGGGCCCCGTCACTGCTGATTGCTGGCCCAAGGCAGAGAGCCCAGCCTGGTCAGCTGGTCCAGAACAAGCCCAGCAGCAGGCAGATCCCTGCATTGCTCCGCCAAACTGACGTCCACAAATGGGGGGCTTGCTTTTTTACAGCCGCAGACTTGTTTCAAAGCTGACTCACACACTCTGGCTTAATATTTCACTTCTTAGTTAACCAGCTCCAGAGGAGCCACTCGGAGAGGGTGAAGGACCCCGGGGAGCAGGAGGCCTGCTTCCAGTCTAGGCCCCGATGGAGACGGTCCAGGCTCAGAGCTCTGCGTGCTGGCTTGCCTCTTTGCGGGGCTTGTCTGCTGAAATGCTGGGTCTTGTTTATAACGTTGGCATACTGGTGTAGAGGTTAACCCCGGTTTACTGAAACCAGGGTGGAGAGCCTTTCCTGATGGGTCCTGAGACTTCTACGAAGACCTGCCCCGGCCTCAGTTGTGGGGTGGGGCCTGACCCCGGCTCCTGATCCTTCCCCCGAATCCAGTTTCCAAGTCTTTGGCTTCCCTGGTGGCTCAGATGGTAAAGAATCTGCCCGAAGTGCAGGAGACCTGGGTTTGATCCCAGGGTCTGGAAGATTCCCCTGGAGAAGGGCATGACAACCCACTCCAGTACTCTTGCCTGGAGAATCCCATAAACAGAGGAGCCTGGCGGGCTACAGTCCACGGGGTCGCAAAGAGTCAGACTCGACTGGGAGTGACTCACACTTCCTGTGTTATCTGTTGTTCAGTCGCTAAGTTGTGTCNCTCCGCCCACCCCCCACCCCCTCACCCTTTCTGTGTTTTGTCTCATTTAACCTCTGCTTCGACTTCTGACACTGTTATCTCCATCTTACAGGTGAGGAAGCTGAGGCTTAGGGAGTTTAAAGAACTTGCCCGAGGCCGCTCCAGGGTAAATGACATTGGCCCAAGCTGGTGTACTCCTTAATCTTTGCTCTTCTGTATTTGTTTATGAAGTAAAACTTGCTAGCTTGGGGCTGGCTTAGAGCTGATGGTTTCTCTTGGATTTGTTTTCCAGGGCTTTTCCCATTCCTAAAGGAGGAGGGTGGAGCTGTTTGTCAGTCGCCCACTCCCGTGTTCAGTTCAGTTCAGTTCAGTCGCTCAGTCGTGTCTGACTCTTGGCGACCCCATGGACTGCAGCGCGCCAGGCCTCCCTGGCCATCACTCACTTCCGGAGCTCACCCCACTCCCGTTCTAGGCTTGGTTATCTGTTTTCCTTGTACCAGAGTGTAAGCTCCCCGAGAGCTTCTTGCTGCATTTTCCTTGTTTGTTCACCCATGCCCGCAGGCACCCACCCTAGTGCCTGGCACAGCCTGGGTGCTCAGGCAGCACTGAATGAATGAGCAGGTCGTTTTATACCCCTGTCCGAGGTGGAGGCACTCAGAGCAGTTTGGTGCCTTTGCCCACAGGCACAAATAGCTCTTGCTGGTCACACCTCAGATCTCTTGTTTTCTCAGCAGACCTTTTTTACACATGTAAAATTTCGGGAGTAATCGGATCTATGTCATGGGATTGGAGGGCATGATATAAAACACTATAAATACTTAGCCGTGCCTGGCACCTCGCCAGCCATCAAAGAGTGGCCTTGGGAGGGCTGTCTCCACTCCCTTGTCTGTGTTTGTCTTCCTTTGGGGCAGGGTTGCCGGACCGATTAGCCAGGCTCAAATGTGCCGGCCACCGAACTTCTAAAAAGTGCTTTTCTGGAAAAGTGCTTTTTATTCATCTAAGGTTGCTGTGTCGGCTGTACTATCTAGCAAGTGATGGAAGTGGTAACATTGATGGAAGCCGTTTAAAGCTACCCTGGGCCCGTGGTCACCACTCGCAAGGTGTTGATTAAGCTGGTTTTCATCTTTTCTGTCTCCAGTCAGAACATTGTTCTGGGAGGGGCCTCCGGGATCCTCGTCCAGATTGTCTCCTTCCAGCCCCCCTAGTTTCCAGGCGAGGAACATGAGGCCAGGAGAGCGGCAGGGGCAGGGCTGAAGAGGTCTTAACACGGCCCGTTCTCTTCGGTGGCAGCAATACTGCCAAGTCCAGATGCACAGTCTTGTATTCCTGGCAGGGGGTTGTCTGAACATTTCTGTGGTGGAACCACCATTATTCTCATCAGGGATGTTAGTGAGCAGATTATATCCATAACCCTAAGTATTACGAAGGGTTTTTCCCATTAGTTTTACTTTTTGCACATTTAACTCCTATTCACCATAGAAAAGTTCTAAATAAACAAAAAGAAAAATCGAGTAAAGCATGTGAGAAAGTAAAATCACTTTCACGAGTCACAAGTCTCCTTGTTGCGTATCTCCTTCCTCTTAATACATACACTTACTGCGGAAATGGGACTTATTACATTTGTGAACAATAAAAAGCCCATTTTTGTATATGCCTTTAAATAATGCCGTATCTATTGAAACTTTAATGTGATAAGTATTTTCTGATGTATCCAAATGCTCTTTGCCAAGAAAATCACTTTATTTTGATGTGGCATAATTTGAGGAGGGCAGTCGTAGGTTAATATTTTGATTATTTTGCACTCCCTGGCGCTCACTGGTCCTAGGTTAGTTTTGGGGTTTTCTTTATTCGGTTGGGTTTTTTTGTTTGTTTGTTTGTTTTTGCATTGTGTGGCATGTGGGATCTTAGTTCCCTGAACAGGGATTGAGTTTGTGTCCCCTGCAGTGAAAGTGCAGAGTCTTAACCACTGGTCCTAGGTTAAATAAAGCCAATTTAGGGTTAAAATTGTATGTAAATTATAAATAGGTAAGCGGAAATTGATTTATTCTAAAGAGGAAAATGCTGAGCTGACAAAATACATTTATTTATTTTCTGATTAGCCTGTGATGTGTCATCCTGTTGCTCCAAACAAACAGGGGTGAAAAGCAAATCGAGCAGTTCAAAAAGTCCCTCCAAAGGGTCCAGTTCTCTTGATAAGGAGGTGTTTTCTGTCTTCTTAGGTCACAGGGGTGAGTGTTAGGGCTGATGGTAGGTTAGGTTCCTTTGGTTGTGGTTTTAATCAGATGTTTGCTTTAATCGACGTCATCTGACACTTGAGTGCAGCTATCCCCATGGGGTCTTTTCTAATATAAGGGCCTCTCTTAATGTGTTAATGAAAAATGTTTCCGGGGTAAGTATAATTTTAGTTGTATTTTTAGACTCTGTTGAGAAGCTCTGACAAAATGTTTTTGAAAATAATACTTTCATTGGAACTTCTCTTTATTAAATTACAACAACATCTTCATACATCTTGCCCAACAATAGCACATACGTGTGTACAGTTTACGAGGTTTGTAGATGCTTAAAGGGCCTATGAGGACGTTTACCCTCTGAAACAGCTCCTAGGAGGCCCTTGCCCTCGAGGAAGATAGAGCCTGAATGTGAATCACTCTGAGGCCTAAAGTTAGGTAGATAATCATCAGATCCGTTCTGAAGGAGTGGAATTCTCTAACTCCAAGAACAACCTGGGGGGCATTAAATGACAAGCCAGGGAGATGCATTTTGTCCCCACCTGCTCACTGCTGAAGTTTCCAGAGGGTCCCACCCCACCTTGCTCTCCTCTTCATTTCAGAGGAAGGAATGATGTTGGAGAAGGGAATTGCATCAGGAACTCTTGAACAAACCCGATGGACCATCTCCTTGGCCCTTTGCACACACTTTGCCTGATCTAGAGAGAGGACTGCATTTGTCAGCTCACAGACTAAGGTCCTAAACCCACGCCCAACCCTAATTACAGTTAATGCAAAGATGTTACACCTTCAGTCCAGTTCAGTCGCTGAGTCGTGTCCAACTCTTTGCAACCCCATGGACTGCAGCACGCCAGGCCTCCCTGTCCATCACCAACTCCCGGAGTTTTCTCAAACTCATGTTCATTGAGTCAATGATGCCATCCAGCCATCTGATCCTCTGTCCCCTTCTCCTCCTGCCCTCAATCTTTCCCAGCATCAGGGTCTTTTCTAATGAGTCAGTTACACCTTGGGCCTCAGTTTTTCCATCTGTAAAATGCACAGAATCTTTCTTTTGTTCTTTAGGAGGTGACACACTGATGCCCCCAAGCAGCATTTTTCTCTCTTTTTAATCAGTGAAAACAAACAAAAAAAACCTTTGTGAGGCTAGATGCTATTGTCCCAGGAAAAGTACCATAACATTAGAGAAATTCTAAGCATCTCAAAAGCTTATTTAGGGCAGGGCAATAGAGCAAGGCCTGCCAGCAGAGTGAGACCCTCCTCAAAAATCTTATCTACATTCTCCTAGAGTTCTGTTTTTTTCTTAGTGATTGTTACAGTGATGCTTCGTGTAGCACTAGTCTTGAGCTCTGAGAACAAAGTTCTCCCTGTTTAGCCCCAACAGGATTCGGGTGGAAGTTCAGTTCAGTTCCTCAGTCGTGTCCGACTCTTTTCAAGCCCATGAATCCCAGCACGCCAGGCCTCCCTGTCCATCACCAACTCCCAGAGTTTACCCAAACTCATGTCCATCAAGTCGGTGATGCCATCCAGCCATCTCATCCTCTGTCGTCCCCTTCTCCTCGGTCGTCCCCTTCTCCTTCTGCCCCCAATCCCTCCCAGCATCAGAGTCTTTTCCAATGAGTCAACTCTTCGCATCAGGTGGTCAAAGGATTGGAGTTTCAGCTTTAGCATCAGTCCTTCCAGTGAACACATAGGATTGATCTCCTTTAGGATGGACTGGTTGGATCTCCTTGCAGTCCAAGGGACTTTCAGGCATCTTCTCCAACAGCACAGTTCAAAAGCATCGATTCTTCAGCACTCAGCTTTCTTCACAGTCCAACTCTCACATCCATACGTGACCACTGGAAAAACCATAGCCTTGACTAGACGGACTTTTGTTGGCAAAGTAACGTCTCTGAATACGTTCTCTAGGTTGGTCATAACTTTCCTTCCAAGGAGTAAGCATCTTTTAATTTCATGGCTGCAGTCACCATCTGCAGTGATTTTGGAGCCCAAAAAGATAAAAGTCAGCCACTGTTTCCACTGTTTCCCATCTATTTCCTGTGAAGTGATGGGACCGGATGCCATGAAGCCGCCTCATTTGTGGTGTCTCTTTATCATCAGATGGAGGAGAATCATCCCAGCATTCCCTTTTTTAGGAGTCAGGGCTGGGAGCATGTATTATGCTTAGGTTTTATGTGATATCTGTGTATTTTCAAAAAATGTTGACCGTCATCTTTGTTTGAAGCTTCTATAGCTTTTCCAAGTTGCTCTGGAAAATCTTCCAGGAGTTTCTTAGCAAAACAAAGTACAAAGTAAGACCATATCAGCTAGGCCCAATGCAGAAGAATTACTTTCACGAAGCGGGCCTGGGGAGCGGACCTCAGCTACAGAGCCATGACCATCTGAACAATGGGATCAGGATTCGAGTCAGCTGACCTCAGTTACAGAGTGTGGCTGTCTGTACAGTGGGACCAGCACTCACCATGATGGGGCAGTGGTCACTTTTGGGTGGATGATGACCTCACAAAGGCTTCCAAGGGCAAAACCCCCTCCAGACATCACTTCCAGAATTCCAAAGCAGTTTCACAATTCTGATTCTAAGAAAGGTTTGATTCCTGACAGGACTCCCTCAGTGCCCTCTCATGCCTTTGTGTTATAGATGTTAGTAATTGTCTTTTTGAAAAAAACAAAAGTAAGCTATAAATTCTGTCTGAAGAATTGGTTGTTTAGTTGTTCAGTCGTGTCCCCACGGACTCCAGGCAGGAATACTGGAGTGGGTTGCCATTTCCTTCTCCAATCTGAAGAATTTAGCCTAGTTTATTTTGAAGAATTTTTTTTTTTTAATCAGCTGGAGTTTTTCCCCTGCTTCAGTAGCTGGTTTCAGGTCCCAGTGCCTAGGCAATATGGAGTGATAGTAAATAACCAAGCTTTTTGTAAGTGATGTTATTTGGGGGGGGGTTAAAACATAATAAACTTAGGGATACATAAGTAAGGTTTTCTCTGAACCTACCTTCCTTTCTGAACAGGAGAAAAGATGAATTTTATGTATAAGGGTGCATGAAGTAATGGGTAGCACTCTCTAAAGACATTTAAATCTGTTAAAGCATATATATCTTTATTCGAAAATAGATTGAGCTCTGAATGCTGATGCTTTCAAGACTGCTTTATGATAGGGTGGCTTGTGAGAGCACGTTGTTAATCAGACCTATCGTGTTTCCCACAGAATTTCACTAAAAGGTTAGGAGAGGGGACAGTGAAACAGAAAGTTATACTATAACAGAAATACTGAGGGGACAGGAGAGGATAAAGCTGCCCTGGTACCTGGGCCACCTCCTTTTTCTTTCTTTCCCAGCTCTGCCCCTTTGAGATGTTCTCTGAGATGAGCAAGCTGGGGTCATGACCCTGGGTGTCCCCGTGTCTCTGGCTCGGCACTGGGAGGCCTTCCCCAAAGTCCAGCGCTGGTTCTTCCTGTCCCCAGCTTTCCAGAGAAAGCCTGGGAGGCAGCAGGGCCGGGGGGAGCTGAGCTGTGGTACCTCCCGGTCCCCTGGGCCCCGGAAAGGAGCCACCTTCTGGAATGGGGTACAGGGAGGGGGGCCTGAGCAGAGCATGGATAGGAGGAGGGCAGTCACTGCCATGGTTTGGGTACAGACCAGGCTCTGATTGGGGAGTTGTTGTCTTGGAAGTTGGCGTTCGGGCGACCCTTTATGGTTCCCTAACCTGAGTGTGACACGTGTGCATTGCTGGAGTTTGAACAGGCAGATGAAACGAACCATCTAAATACTCAGATGGTTGTTTTCCCAAGAAATTGAAGCTGGCCTAAACTGTAGGACTCATTTGCCCCAGCTGCTCTCGGTCGTCATTTTTGTTCGGTCTACTAAAAAAAAAAAAATTAAAAAACCATTCCTGGGAAAACTGCAGGGTCAAAGAAGGGAGAGCAGTTCTGCCTTCTGTGATGCTGGAAGGAAGGATGGGGGAGATGCCTCCTCTTCCTCTCGCGGCCCTGGAACCACAGCTTCAGTTTCTAGAGGATCAGCCTGCTGCTACGCCCAGCGGTGGTATTTTAAAGTATTTCTCAGTCGTTTTTTTAGGATTATCGGTCATCGCTTGCAGGGTTCCTTTTCATTTTCAAGGGCATCCAGTCTAACCGTTTAGCTCCCTTTCAAAAGCCTCCCTCCCTCCCTTCCTCGGGCCCAGTCAGCAAGATTAATAATGTTAACTGATTTACTGTCGCTGCAAAAAAAGCATTAGTTAATTAGACTTTTACACCTCAGTCAGATGGCATTAGACCCTCTTTGTGCACTTTAACTCAAGGATGTTAAAGACCTAAATCGTTGAGAAAAAAAGAAAAGAAAGAAAAAGGGCAGGCACTTTTCCAGTTTAAGCTGCATGTTGGTCCATGTTAATTAGGCGTTTGTCCCTCAAGTCTGGAGGTGATAGAAAACGCCAGTTACTGTGGTATTTAGCTGACATCAAACTCCTGTCCAAATAATTCAGCTGGGCCCAGCCTTCTCTTTTAATTGGTGGGAAGGAAAGCTAGGCACACAACCAGAATAAGGAGGAAACTGTTGCATTTAACATTTAAAAATTTCATTCTGAAGGATCTGAATTACACTCGTGTGTGTGTTTTTTAATTAACTATCCAGTTGAGCTTTTTTAAAAGAGTAACAACAGAATCTCCTCTCACACTTGAGCTACCCCAAATGATTAGCCCTTGTAAGTCTTTAAGAAGTGAAAGTTTAATACTTGTTGTTATCCAAGGTCAAAAAGTGGTATGTTATTATCTAGAGTCCTTACAGATTCATATATGTTTGGCACTGTCTAATAGGGTGTAGGTGCCAAGCAATAGACAAGTTTTAGAAACCAATATTTTGTGGCATATATTTTTTAAATGCCATGATAGTTTTATAGAAGTAATTAGATAAAACATGCTTTAAAAAAAAAAAAGATTTAAGCAGTTTCTTACCAGTTGCCAGAGAAGGTAATTCTCAGTGACAAGAGTGTTGTTTACTTCATTCATGAGGTGTGTAAAAACAATTCCAAAAATAATGAAAGGATTTTCTTCTAACTAAGGGTAGCCTTGTCGGCCTTCCAGCCTTCCTGGCTTTGTCTGTGGTTTCTAGCCAAAGCTTCACATGTTTGCGAGCGCTTCATTTTCAGCACTGAACTACTTTTTGGTGCATTGAATGAATGCAATATGTTAAAACTCCTGTACGGCCCAGAATTGCTTGGCTGTCCCTTGGCCTGCCTGCTTGGTACTGGCTGAAAAGGTACCATTGTTTGTTCTGCAAACACTGGGTGATGTTTGTTTCCAAGGTGACTGGTTCTATTGCTGCCATTTAAGCAAGGGGGGGATGGGGAGAGGCAAAGTTGGCTTTAAACACCTGAGAGCATCCTGTTGAAGATACAGTCTGTGTGTGTATGTGTGTAAGTTGAATTATTATTTTAACTGAGGTAATGGGAGGAAGAGGAATAGTGTGGAAATGGGAGGAAGAAATAGGTATCAGTAGGTTTAAAATATAACTAAGTTCTGATACACAGTATACTTAGAAGGTAATGGTGTGAGAAATGTTAGAATTAAAGATCTGATTATCCTGCAGTTAACTGTTCTCACATTTGATAAACTAAAAAACAAGAGAAGAAAAATATTTTAGATGATATCCACTGAAATGTTAAATTTATTTTTGCATGAAATATAGTTGTTTATATATGACTTGTAAGCAGCTATTCAAATGAATAAATCTTTGAGAGTAGTATCATTAAACTTGGTTATCCATCAGGTTGCCAGACCTTCCAAAAAAAGTCAGAACAAAAGAGGTTGGTTTCAGTCATAAAATCTATAAAGAAAAATTTGGAAAAATATGAAACGGTTGAAGTGTACTTGTGTTGAAAATATTCGAGAGAGATAATGAAAAAGATGAAAAGCATCTTTTGGTGATGAATAACTGACATATTCATTAGTGACAGATTTTAAGTTCAAATTAGAAAGAGAAAAATGTTTCCCTTCCTGGAATTGCACCCCCTCTTTTTTTAAATTTTTTATTGTGCATGGATGCTGTTAACAGAACTTTGCCTTTTCACTCCTATCAGGTTTAGTACAGTTCATGCCCAGGTTTCAGTAAACATTAACTACTTTTATCAGGGCTTGCAGTGTGCTGAATGGCTAGCAAAGAGAGTGTACTGCAAGAGACAGATGAAAATGAGAGAGTCCAAGGTCACATGGATGTTGAATTTTAAAAACTTTTATGGAGAATTTAGGGGGAAAGACATCAAGTTTCACCCTTTCAATATCCTCTCTTCAGTTATGTGGGCCTGTAACAGGGCTGCTTGATCTGCCCTTTCTGTGTCCTGGGGTTAAAACCA
>SJYQ01095606.1:0-56509 GCA_006410935.1 Redunca redunca
CCAGCCTGGAGTCTGCCCTACAGACGACTAGTGGAGCACCAGCTGATGATGGTCAGATGCCCAGAGGCAGTGAAGGAGCGCCAGGGCTGGGAGACACCGCTTTGGGTAAACTGAGCTGACAGGCATCGCTGCCTGCAGGTTCGGCTGCCCCTCCACCCCCGTGACCCTGAACCCCAGGGCCACAAACTCAGATGCCCACAGGAGCGGGCTGGGAGCACGATGAGCCAGTGAAGGGGTCTGTATGGTGGACCCATCCTCACGCTGCCCCCTCACTGGACCACCTGGGGAGCCTTCACACATGCTGAAGTCTGGGTCCCAGCCTAACAGGTTCTGATTTACCTGGTTTAGGGTGTAGTCTAGACACTTCCTGGATGATCTCCTGGGTGCAGCCAAGGGGGAGAACCTTTCGTTCAAAGGCTTTCAAAAGTTTTAAAAGGCCAGATCTCAGCTCACATCCGCACAGTCTGTCTCCCCGCTGCCCTGGCAGAAGGGAAGGCCCTCCCGAGACTATGATGGGCTCTAACCCTTGTGACCACCTCCTGTGAGAGCCTCAGCAGGGTCTCCGTTCAGAGCAGCGGGTCTCTACGCCGGCTGAGGGAGCCTGAGCACACAAGAACCAGGAGGGGCTCTGTCCTGGTCTTTGCATGCCCTTTCAGGTCATTCTGATGCACTGTGGGGGCAGAGCATCCCTGACTGAGAGGGGGCCTTGGGGTGTCCTTGGCTTTCGGTCAGCACTGAAGGGCCCCACTGCCCTTCCGTTGTGGTCATGGACCTGTTTCTTTGCCTCCTCTCCTTTTCCTGGTTTGAGAAGACACTCTCTTGGCTTGGTTCCTACTTACTTCTGTGATCTTGGAAGGGGGATTCTGAGGTTCCTTATGGCTCCGACAGGCTGTGGTTGTGACGGGCATCTTGGTAAACCTCTCTTCTAATGTCCTTCCATCCCGAATGGTCCATTAGGAAGGACAATTTTCCTGCACTGTGCTTGCTCTGAGCACTCCCTGGCCCCTCCCCAGCATGTCCCGTGTCTCGAGGAGGCACTCAGAGCTGCCCAGGGCCCCTCTTCCTCTCATGTTGGGACCCCACCCCCAGAGAGCCTGACCATCTGTCTCCAGTACTTCCCCAAATGTGACTGCATCGGACAACATGGCTTTAGGCACCGCTTGCTGGAGTCCTGGGGCTCTTCTGGGGAAGCAGAAAGCTCTACCTGGGGACCCTAGCCCTGCATCCTTCTCCAGGGGCCTTTCTGCCTCCTGACAGAGAGCTGGGCCCACAGAGCCCTTGCTCAGCTGGAACTTGTTGTGCAGGGACCACCGTGAGGGACCTCTGTAACTCCAACCCTGCTCTCAGATCCTTATCCACCCAATAAACCTTCACTGAGTACCTGCCTATCACTGAGTACCTTCACTGAGTATCTACCACTGAGTACTTATTTATCACTGAGTACCTACCTGTCACCGAGTACCTACACACCAGGCACTGTTCTAAGCACTGGGGTCACAGCAGTGAACTAAACATACATGTGTTCCACTCTCACAGAGCTTCTAGTCACTAGCCCCTGATGGGAAAGGGGGCTCCAGCTGTGGACCAGGCTGCCCACAAACCAATTCCCCAGAAACAGAGAGAAAACTGTCCACCGGGGTCTCGGGTGAAAGGGGAGCTGTGGCCACTCTGCCAGGGAGAAGCGGGGATCGGCCCTGGACCCACCAGCTTGGAGCCAGGCCCTTGACTGCTCTGTGGTCTTCTCACTGCTGAGCTCAAGACCTGGGTGTGGCTACGTCAAATCCTGCTTGGAAAGGGGGGCAGTGATCAGAAGTCTCAGTGTAGCAAGACGGTGGAGTGCAGGAGGTGGCCACCCCAGCCTTTTCTCCAGGATCCAGGACACAAAAGGAAAGGGAACGGAGGTATTCCTCTGGTTGTAATATTCACCCAACCCGCAAAGGTCTCACCATTTCAATTCAGTTAAAAAAAAAACAAACCTATCCAGCTAGGTTCTGGCACATGATACCAAGACACAGATCCTTCAAAATTTTTTTCAGACAGGACCCACCAAATTGGGGGGTAAATCCTTCTCTCTCTGGGCCCCCAAGAGTTCCAGCTTTGGCCTGACCATCTGGGCCTTGTGGACAAGGCGAAGTTTCTCCACAGCGCTGACTGCAGGGCCAGTGTCAGGATGGCTGATGCCAATAGCTCTGCCAGCGCTGGGCCTGGGAGGATGCCCTGTCCATCCTTGTCTCTGGAGCAGGGCCGCAAGGGTGAGAACGACCACCAGGAGTCCACGCTAAAGCCAGCTCTCGCTGCCCCAGGCCAGCAGCCTGCGGTCCCGGAAAACCCAGGGATGCTCACTTGCCACAGGATCAGTCTGTCTGAGACCAACACCAAGACTTTCAAAGGGAAGGCGTCTCACCCTTAGTTTCTAAGGAGACATCAGCAAACTGTCTTGAGAGTTTCTCCTTCCCTCCCCAACCCCTCCGCTCACTCCCCATAAAACTGTCATTCCCGCTTTTGAGTTACTGTCACAACTGCCTCCGATGTGTCAGGACAAGCCACTCGCCTGACCACCAGTCTTTCTAGAGCTCACTGGGCAGATGACTTCTCACACTTCTCCTCAAAGTTCAGTGGTCCAATCGCAGGTTAAGGAGTCAACGTTTCGCATCCTCCGCACTGGGTCTCTCGCTGAGCCATTTAACTCTAAACGCCTGAACTCCCAAGGGCCTCCTCACTTGCCTGTTTCCCCAGCTGCACTCTTTATGGACTTTTGCAGGAACTCTGCACAATTACAAATGCCAGTCCCACAGCCCCCCAGGACAGCAGATGCTCGAGTCCTGAGCACCCCAAGACTTTCTGCCGAAAGACCCCAGGCTCCACGTTGGGCCCGCCATCTGTGAGTAAACCAACAGCTCTGGCCTCAAGCTCCCTCCCCTGTAAACGCGGACTCCTTCACTTTTTGACTCCTGAGATGGGCTGTTTCAGGTGTTGAATTGGTGGCCCACCGGATGGTCAGGGGGTTGAGGGGGAGATCCCAAGGTGGGGGGAGTGGGAGGCATTCTGGGGGCTCCAGGCAGCCACTATTTACCAACCTGGACAGAAACTGGTAGGTCAGCTGGTAAAGAATCCGCCTGCAATTCAGGAGACCCCGATTTCATTCCTGGGTCAGGAAGATCCCCTGGAGAAGGGACAGCCTACGCACTCCACTATTCTTGGGCTCCCCTGGTGGCTCAGTTGGTAAAGAATCTGCCTGCAATGTGGGAGACCTGGGTTTGATCCTGGGTTGGGAAGATCCCCTGGAGAAGGGAAAGGCTACCCACTCCAGTATTCTGGCCTGGAGAGTCCCCATGGACAGAGGAGCCCGGCTGGCAACAGGCCACGAAGCCGCAAAGATTTGGACACAACTGTTGGACTAGCACAGCACAGCACACAGAAAAATCATTAAAACCTTGCCCAGCCTGCAGATCCTGCCACCACATGCCAGCCCTGGGTGAAAGGGTAAAGTGCAGATAGAACCTTCTCTGTGGCTTTGTCTCCTGACCTTTAAAAGCAGATGAGACAATGAGAACGTGATCGTGACCCTGATGATAAGAACGCCACCTGTCACTGGGGTGCCTTCCATGGCCAAGAAGCTTTCCCGAAGTATTTCAGGGAGCTCTCCCTGCAACACCCCGCCCTCCTGGAAGATGTTCCTCAGTGAAGGACTCAGGTCCGGAGAGGTTAAAGGAATCCGTGCACAATGTGATTAAAAGCGAGATGGCAAAAACCCCATCTCCCAGGCTCACTACTGTGCCATCTGAGACAAGTTATGTAACTCTCCCCTCAGCCTCACTCTGCTCCTCTGCAAGCGCGGTTAACCACCTCCTCAAGGGGCTGCTGAGAAATTCAGTGGAATGGCGAGTGGCCCGTTATCTGTCACTGGCTGAGCTCTCAGTACACGGAATAATAACTTCTATTCCTATTTTTATTATTATTGCCCATGGTGATAACAGTAGCATAGCCTTCCTATTCTAAAATCCTCTTAATTTACAAGACATTTCACATCCGAAGGGCTTTAATAGGTCATATTTATACTTTGCTTGTGAGTGATAAGGATACGTCTCATCTGAAGTACAAGCTCTAATTTGGGTGGGTAATGCGATGGCAGGAGGGCTTGCAGGGCCCCAGGGAGGGCCTAGCTGGTTGCAGCCCTGGGACGGGGACAAAGACCGCGGAGCCCTGCAGCTTGCCCTCATCAGCTGGACTGGTGGTCGTGCCGCCTGGACTTGTCCAGTGCCCCCAGGCTCCTTTAGGAAGGGCTCAGCTAGGGCAGCCTCTGGGGGTCTCCCTGCTCGTTCCTCTGTCCCCAGCACATGCTGTACTGAGCAGGGCGGTGTCTCTGGCTCTTCACTATCTCCAGCATCTAGGCAGGGCTGTGGTACAGCAGGTGCTAGTGACTATGTGCTGAATGAGTGAACGGATGGATGGGGAGAAGAGGAACCAACAAGAGAGGGGCAGGGAGGAGAAGGCGACGCTTCCTGCCCTGAGCCTTACCTGAACCCTGACGTGCTCAAGGCTGGTGCCCTTGGTGCAGACAAAGAAGCGTGGACAGGCCCTAAACCCACTCCACAGAGAGCCACAGGACAGGCCCCACGCCCTTCGCTGCAAAACCAGGCTGGCCCGGGGTCATGAAACACTCCTCAGGCTTGGAGCCGGGCAGCAGAGCCCCTGCGGGTGTCAGCGCCCCCAGTCCTGTCCCCGTCTTGGGGACCACATCTGGGTGACACACTTCAGCTCACAGGAAGCCACCCCTAGGGCAGCCAGAACCCAGGGCCCACTGGGCCAGCTCAGTGCTACCCACAGACGCTCCGAAAGGGACCAGCCAAAGGGAAGCATGGGGACAGCCTTTCTGGTCCACAAAGTGTCTACCCGTGAGCTGCTGCGTCTGGGAAGAAGTGGTGTCAGGTCTCCAATGCCAAGGTTGGTTGTCTGGCTGTTCTGGTCCAGAGGGTGGGATAGCATCTGCCCAGCGGGGGCAGGGAGAGAAGACGTGCGATGCTTTTGTGCCCTTACACTTGCTGATCCCTTGATGTGGAATACCTTCCTTCCTCTCCTGCCTGGCAAACTTCTACTCATACCTGAAGACCCCCCAGATGGTGCTCCTTCCGGACAGCCTTCCAGGCAGTTATTCCTCCTGCGCCCCCACCCAGTCAGACCCCAAAGGGATACGTCTGGCCACTGTGTGACACCCCTGCAGACTCTGACTTCCTCACTGGGCTTAGGATCCCTTCCTGGCCCCCCGAGTGGGCCCTGATGGCAAGCTCTAGCGCACGCAGAGGCTGCCCTCTGCTGTTCCACCCCCAGCCGAAGGCGCAGGAGTGCAGGTGGTGGCACCACTGGTTGCGGTTTCTCAGGGGCAGGGGATCCAAGCGGACCGGACTCTGGGCCAAGTTCTCCTGGCAGCACTCTGCGCTGCCTTTTCAGGCTGGGGGGAGAGGATAATGCACCTCCCCGCACCCCGCACCCCCGCTCCGGCCATCCTGGCTTGTTCTTGGCTGTCCTGGAGGCACGAGCCGCCCACCCCTCAGGCCTGGCACTGCCATTTGCCCATCACCTCACACTCTGTAATTTGTTGTTGCTGTTGTTTGGGTTTTTTTAAGCTGCAGTCTTTCACTGGCTTTTGCTGATGGAAATTAAAACTAAAGGGCTTGAAGAAAGGTGATTATGTTCCTGCTGGCGGGCTTACTGGGGGCTCTGTGAGCTTGGTGGTACAGGGGTCCCGAAAGAGTGAGAGGGGCGTGAGGACAGCGCTGGGGGAGGCCAGTCTGTGGGGTTTCACTCAGGTCCACGTTCCTCCCCCGGAGGACGGCATGAAGCCGCGCCCACCGCCGCCCCCACGGAGGATTGGCCGGGGCCCACCCCCTTCCCAAAGCTGGAGCGCGTGCCCGGCCTGCGACCCTCTCCGCAGCCCGAGGAAGGGGATAGGACAGGGGTCAGTAACCCCATTGGACAGACGGGGAAATCAAGGCCCAAAGGTGGCTGGCCTCTCCCAGAAAGCCGGGGGCAAGAACTTGGTCCACTCACTCCCCTTTGGAGAATAGGGTGCTCTGGCCCCAGCACGCCGAATCACGTTTCCCTTCACTCGCGCAGAGGGAGTTTCAAGAGGCGCAGAAACCTGATCAAAAGTGAAACCCGCAATCCCTGTCAATCCAGACTGCTCCAATTGACTTCCACAAACATTTATTAAGCGTCGGTTAGGCACCACGCTCTGCTTTCCTCATCGGGGAAGAGTGTCGGCTTCTAATTCTCCAGCACAGGGGGCCGCGTGGGAGGGTGGCCCACCCGCAGCTCACGCCAGGATCCGGGTGTGCTGCTGAATTCAACTTCCCCATTTTCTTCCAAAGCAGCAGCTGCACTGGCCTGACTGACCTGGACTTAATATCCAAATGAGGGGATAAGCCCCCGGTCTGCACAGGGCCGGGTGGCATGGGAGTGGGCGGACCACAGGGAGAGCTGGCTTGCGGGTCCCCTCTGTGAAGGAGCAATCCTAGAGATGAGGGTGGGGCTGGAGGGCGGTGCAGATTGAAGGCTGGCGGTGGAGCAGATGGGAGCCCGCTACTGGGGTGGGAGGGTCTTCCCCTTCCAAGGGAGCGTCTCTAGTCACAGTGCTGAACACACAGCTGTGGGCCCTGGGACTCATGGACCTGGGAAGCCAACCCCCATTTTGGCATTTCAAGAAGAGGTTCCCCTCCAGTGAGGCCCAGCCATCGCTCACTGTCAGGACTCTGATCTGAAGCCAGCCAGGAGCGCCCAGCCAGGCAGTACTGGCAGAGCTGAAGCCCTGGCACCACATGGTCCGCCAGAGCTCCCCTTGAGGGCGCTTCTGGGGCCGGGAATGAGGAAGGGACTCGTTACAAACTTCAGTAGGAGGAAAGTCCTCACTTTAAATTGACGTCCAAATGAGGCGGCATCCCTAAACACTGGTCCTATGATTCCACCATAGCGGCCCTGCAATCACCTCCCCAAAGTCACAGAGGCTGGGAAGGAGGCTTGCTCCTTTCTCTCCAAGAACTTTAGCAGAGAAAGCAGAACATTTTCTGGTGGGAGTGCAAGTGCCGGTCTCCTGAGCAGGGGCCACCTGGTGGGCTGGACGAGAGGTTCCTGGAGTCACTCCCTGAGGCCCGGGGGCCCCATCCAGGTAGAACCCCAGGCCTTTGGCAGGGCAGCTGCCAGCATTTCTGAACACTTTCCACATCTTGTAAACTGGAAAGAACTGACAGGTTGGGTGGGAGCTGGTTGCAGAAGCAGTCCCTTTCCTATGGCCAAGGCCGCTTTCCCCGGTCATCTGGTTTAAGAGATCTTGTGCTATCGTCCCTCTGCTTTCCACATTCAAGCCATGGCCCTCAGCTCAGGATAAGACAGACCCCTAAGCCTTGGTCTTTGCTTAAAGACCAGACAATCTGACCCGAGCGTCCATTGCAGAGCTTTGGCCAAAGACGCACTACAGCAGCTTCTCCCCTAGAGGAAACAGCATCAGCGTGAGCCACGGCCCCCACCCTAAGACCCATACCCTCCGTGTGGAGCAGAATGACCATCTTTCAGAGAGGCCAAAAAACCATCAACCAGCGTCTGAGAACCACCCATCATTAGACTAGAATAAGCAAGGCAAAATATGCAGTGAGCAGGCCTGAGCCCCAGATCCGGCCACCACGCAGGCATCGCTGATCAACCATAGCACCCTTTCTGCTGAGCTAATACCTGGCCTTGTGATTCTTCTCAGGCCAGTGCCCCAGGAAGCCAGTCCTCATCAGCCTCTGAGATGAAACCAATGTTCCTCGCTGAGGAGTCAGAAGCACAAACCAGCACTTTCAGAACCAGAATCCCAGGGTCTCCCCACCTGGGACCTGTCCCACCTGGCTGTCCCCAGACCATCACCCTAGGAGGAAGGTGTGAGCATGGAGCCTGGGGTGCTGGCCTGACCCTCCTGACTGTCCCTGAGTCTGAGGCCACTTCAGTAGCCAAGACTGTGGCTGAGACACTTTCTGGTGGTTGGGGCCGAATGAAGCCATGTTGTCCCCAGTAGAGCGGAAAGACCCCCAGAGGGCCACAGTTAACCTGAGGCCAGGGAGAGGGATAGACCCCAGAGAGGAGGTGGGGCAGTGCAGAAAGAGGGGGACATCCTTCTAACGTACCTACACATACTCCTCACTGCCCCCTCTACCCCTGCAAACCACTTCTGACTCGCTTTGGAGATCTGATCACATCATTCCTCGACTTAAAAGTCACTAAGGACGTTTCATGTGTTTTTTGCGAATCAAATTTGTGAACTCTGGAGCCTGACAACACTCACTCAGCCCTGCTTCCCTCTCTAACTTTGTCTCTCCCCTCCCCCCACTCCAAGATGCCCTTGTAAGTACCCCATACACTGAACTGCTCTTAATCCCTGGGACCTGCACCGTATCCTCTCTCAGGTTTGTGGCAGAGATTGCTAAGTGCCCCCTAATATCTATTTCACACCTCTTCCTTAATACCAGAATGCTGTTTTTAGCAGGTACATAGTTACCAGGAAGACAGACATTTCTGAGGTTCCTCAGCAGCTGAATCTGGCCATATGATTAAGGCCTGGCCAATGGGATCTAAGCAGAGTGCCACACATGACTTCTTAGAAGTGTTATTAAAGGGAAGAGAAGTGTTCTTCTGGGATGAGTATGTAATGGCTGGAGCTTGAGCAGCCTCCGCAGACTATGAGAGGGAGTCTTATGTTGAAGAGAAAAGAACACAAAGAAGAGACAAACTCAGATCCCTGATACTGCAGAGAGACATCCAGGTTTCTTCCACATTGGAAAGAAAAAAAAAATTCTTATTTTGTCAAGGCCATTATCATATTGTTTTCTTTTAAAAAAATACTTGATTCAGTGTCTAAGGAAGTAATTTCTCTGCCTGGGGGGTAATTCCTTCTTTTCTTTACCCATCTCATTTTATTTCACTTGGTAAGACCCAGTTCTGGTGCCACCCCAGGCAGGACTAGCAGCCTGTCTTTGTCCTCTCATAGCAAAAAAAAGACTCCCTCTTTCTAGCTAAGCACCTGTCCTAGGATGCCCAGTGGGTGTGATCGCTGGTTCTCTCTCCGTCAGCTGGACCGAGAGCATCCTGAGAAGGGATTTTATTCATGTCTAGATGTTTGGTACCTAATCCAGTGCCTGACGATCAGTAAATGGGGAGGGAGGGACGAGGAAGGGTGAAGCAGGGAGTCCCAGTAACTCTCTTGGGGATTCTCAATCATTCTTTTCACTGATAAGTAGATCCCCCAGCAGGCAGCTTCATCGGGGGTGACGAGGAAGGGAAAATCCATTTTGGAAAGTGACAGAATAAGAACACTGCTGCTGCTGCTAAGTCGCTTCAGGCGTGTCCGACTCTGTGCAGCCTCATAGACGGCAGCCCACCAGGCTCCCCTGTCCCTAGGATTCTCCAGGCAAGAACACTGGAGTGGGTTGCCATTTCCTTCTCCAATGCATAAAAGTGAAAAGTGAAAGTGAAATTGTTCAGTGGTGTCAGGCTAGTAGCGACCCCATGGACTACAGCCCACCAGGCTCCTCCATCCATGGGATTTTCCAGGCAAGAGTTGCCATTGCCTTCTCCGCAATAAGAAAACTAACGCCCACTGTTTCTAAACCTTCAGCTGTACAGCAGTTACCAGTTGACAAGGCATGTTCACATATACACAGTATCCTACTTAATTCTAACAACCTTGGCACTGTTATAATCTTGAGGGCTCAGAAGGCTAGGTCACTTGCTCAAGGTCACATGGCTACTGCGTGGCAAGTGGGACCTGGAAATGAGACCTTCTAGCTTTGCATCCAGCAACACAGGTGCCTCCTCGGACCTGCACTGTACAGGGGAATTTGGAAAGCAAGCCACGTGCAAACCACATGTTGGCGGGTGTGCACAGCACATGTGTGGGCTTACACACACCTGGTGTACAGATGTCAGGGGCTCCAGATGTTCAGCGGTGTTTTCCCTTGGGGGAGGGGGCGAAGGCAGAGGAAGAAAGGGGTGGCGGGGTGGACCACGCAGCTGCTGCATGCCCGTGCTCCGCCGTGACTCAAGGACAGGGCCACCTTGAGCAAGCATAGGAGACAAGAGGAAGCAGGGAGGCCTGGGGGCAGAGACCGCCAGGGCCAGTGCACCTGCTTTCAGAGACCGCACCAGGCTGTCTGTCACTCGTGCTGCTTATTTAGTGCATTCGCCTCCCCTGGAGTGCGAACGGGGTGCTGTGAGGTGGAGACATGGGAGCACACAGCACATCCATGGTACAATTTTATTTTTCTACCTCAGTTGCTTATGGGCGTAAAAATAAAACGTCATTAGGGAGAAGCACAGACGAACTATTTATGGAGATGAAGAAAATTCACAATGGCTCGAACGTCTGTGAGCTAAGTATACTAGCACAAGCTCACCAAATCAATTCACAGCAGAACAGAACAAACAGAAAAAAAGCCATACAGATTTGGAAAAACAGCATCTATGAAAAAGTCTGCGGGAAAATAAAAGGAAATTAACCAATGATGACATCAAGCATCTTTAATGAGATGAGCCAAACTGCACACGTTGGGTCTAAGGGATGTGTGTGCATGCTTGTTGCTAAGTTGTGTCTGACTCTTTGCGACCCCATGGGGCCCACCAGGCTCCTCTGTCCATGGGATTCTCCAGGCAAGAATACTGAAGTGGGTTGCCATCGCCTTCTCCAGAGGATCTTTCCAAACCAGGGGTCGAACCCACATCTCCTGCATTGGCAGGTGGGTTCTTTACCACTGAGTCACCAGGGACACTGACATTCAGACAGATGGCTGTGCTTACATCAGATGCACCTGACAGACGCATGAGGGTCACTTCTCACAAACCCTGAGGGTGAACAAGGGGTGATTCCTGAGGGGCCAACTGAGCCGTAGCTCATTAATCCAAGAGAGTGGGGAAGTGGATGATCAGGATCATGGGGAAAGGAAGCCCTTTGGGGTCCTGACCTGATCAGGATGAGCCTCTATACCCATCCCCTCTGACCCCAGTGGGCTAGGAGGCCCTTGAGGCCAGCAGGGAAAGCAAGGCCAGTGGGCAGCCTGGTGGGGACAGAGGTGCTGGGAAAGAGGGCCCAGAGTGGACGGTGCCCACAGGGCCTAAGGTGAGGCCGCACCAGGGTGCCCCCTTCCCAGAGATAAGTGTGCCTTATTATAGCAACAACCACAGAGGCGCTGGCTCCAAAAGACAAAGACACCCAGATATGCGGATACGATTTTTCTTCAGATTACACTGCTCATGTTAGTGTTTACAGAACAATCTGTGTGCGTGGGTGTTCACTTCTGGAACTGTCCACCACAGGGTACAGTGGACAGGCCACATATCCTCCTCCCCTGTGGGCCAGCACTGAACAGCCCACCCACGAAATGCCCCAAGAAGCCTACTTGGTGATTGTTTAAAGTAAGCCGATGCCTTCTCCCTGGGTTCCCATGAGGAAGCTCCACACCGCTCGTGAGAAGGTCCCCCCTGGCCTGCTGTACTGGGAGGGTGACAAGTGGCCTCAGTGGGGAGGGACTCCCAGTGTGGACAAAAAGCAAACTGGGAGGGAACTGGGGGACAAAGCTGACTTTAAAAAACCAAGGGAAGCACTGAGGACGTGAGTCCTTCCCAAGAATCACAAAGGAGAAAAAGAACATTTGTGCAAACAGGCAGCTGGGACAGTGCTCAGCGGGCGGGCACCGGTGGCAGCCAGGTGCCCCTGGCCGGGACCCTGTCCTCTCTCCAGCGATGGGAACAAACCCCAATCTGTCACGCCTCTCTTAAGAACTAGCTGATAAAAACTGTGTCTTGTGAAACTGGCAATAGTCTGCAAAGTGAAAAAAGGACAGAAATTAACAGACTGAACTGAAATCAGAGGGGAAAAAAGAGAGGAAATGGGCGACGCTGATCAGGATCGTAAGAATTCCAGCCCACATGCCAATCCAGGAGGGCGGGGGCAGGACCACACAGCGGACATCCAGGCGTGGGAAGAAGGAGCCGCGTCCCCAGGGGTGGACCATCACTCAGTGTTTCTAGAAGAGAACCGCTCCCCACTCTAATAATTACCCGAAACGTCTAGCCCTCTTGATGGGCACGTCTCTTTTTTTATTTTCATGGAAGCCTAACGGTGGGCAGAGGCAGGAGTTTAACACCAACTGTGAGGCCAGAAGGGTGTGCAGCAAGCCCAGATCCCACAGGTAGCGCAGGGACAGCGGCAGATGAGAGGGGGATTCACAGAGAGCGCCAGCTCAGGTGGAGGAGGCAGTCGGTGTTAAGAAACACCTGCCTCTGCCCATCGCTAGGCTGAGAAAGAACAGTGACGTCCCACCCATTAGATTCTGCACAAACAGTAGCTACTAGCCTGCTGAGTAAATGAAATGTGGTTAGTGTGGTTGATGAGCTGAATTTTCATTTTACTTCATTTAAATTTTAGAAGCTTCACGTGGCTGGTGTGATTGACTGTACTGGACGGATGGATGCTGGAAAGAGGATGAAGTATGGCAGTTACGACCCAGGCTACCCAGTTCCCAATCCAAGTCCTGACCTTTGCTGGTGGTGACCCTCCTGAACAGGGTTTCTACATCTCCAGGCTTCAGGGGAAATCCCGGGGAGGTGCAGACTGTGCCCAGCTTCCCGGTTTGGGATGCCTTGCGCGTCCTGCTCAGACAGGCCCATGGCCACTGGAGCTGCCACGTGCAGATGAGCAGGGGTGGGGGTTCCCCCTCGGGGCAGCCGGGGACTCCTGCCAAGGGCCCTGCCCTGGTGGGGAGACCACCCTGCCAGGGGGACAGGCTTGTGGGGAAGCTCCCCACTCACTCCCACCACCTGAACCTCTGCTCTTGGGTTGCTGTTCACCTCCGCCTTCCCCTTCCAATCAGACCCAGGGACCATCTAGCCCAAGTCCCTCAATTATGGAAGACAAAAGGGAGGCCTTGAGACCCTGGATGACCTGTCTGTGGCCTTGGGCAGCCAGGACCAGGGCTTCTGTGGCTGGGTGAGGACCTGTCCCCTGGAAGGCACGGCTCCCAGGGTCCCAATGCCTCCTTACCTCCCCCATCACAGCCCTCCCCTTCTGAAGCTCAGCCTGAGGATAGGTGGGACTGAGGGCCTCGCCCACCATGAGCCCCCATCTCCACTGCCTTTAGAATGCCACCCCCAAAGGGCCACATCCCGCCCCCCTGGCCTCCCTGCAGCTCAGGCCTCCAGGTCTGGCAGGATGATCAACCAGGAGTGGAGGTCTAGCTCTCTAGAGCCTCCTCCCACAGCACAGAACCTAAGGGGAAAGAACTCTGCTCCTAACATCTTCTCTAGAACTCCAGCTATTCCTTAGGACACAAACACCCCAAGCACCCCAACACATTCTTGCTCTTCTCCAGGACTGAGAAAGGCTGGCTGGCCCCCTCTACGGAGAAGCAGGCTCCATAAAACATTGCTTCCTTCAGCAGTGTCCCCCATCTCTACAGGGTCCTTGGCCCCCCAGGTGAGGGTCCCAGGCCTCCCTGGCTATATGTGAGCTGGGCAGCCTGGGGATGTGAGTGGGCAACATCAGGGGCTCTGCCTTGAGTCTCTGATGCCCACGCAGAGGGGAGGGAGACTCTAACCACCTCTCCCACCACCCCAACACCCCTCAGGATGGAGAAGGGATCCAAACCCGAGAGCACACCCCACACACACGTCAGAAGGACATCAGAGCCAGAGGAGGGGAGGGGGAAGGACGATGGGGTCCAGACAGCAAGGCACGCGGGTGCTGGGAGCCAGAGGGCTACAGGAAACCTTGGGCCCAGAGTTCAGTCCCTTCCCCAGGGAGAGAGAACTAGGAAGGGGCTCCAGAAAGGGAGGAGGAGCGGACGGAGGGCTCCTGATCAGTTCTCCCCCCGCCCACAAGTCATTTTCCGTGACCCGGCACCCGTGAAACACTTCAGTTAATCAGAAACTGCGTTCTGAACCAGTTAGATCTATAGGCTGGTCTGTGAATGGACCTAAGTATGAGCTGGTTCTCTTTAGCACCACCCCCCACCACCATTCAGTCCACCTCCAATGTCCCCAAAGCCCAAGGAGACAAAGCCACTCACCTGGGAACTGATAGCCATAGCTAGGAGCAAATCCGGGATAGCCGCGGCCATAGGTTGCCACAAAGTTGGGGTAGCCTTGAACACAGAGAGAAAGACCATGTCAGTGAGTGCAGCCGCCTCTGGTAGGGAGAAGCCCGAGGCGGGTGGGAGTGAGAAACAGTGTGAGTTATTTTCCTCCACAAAGTGACTATCTCCAGTGGGGGGGTCTTTACCCAGGGCCTGGGTCACCCCTTGCCCATGGCTGGGGCACTGCCGTCAGCCTGCTGGTGATGAGACCCTACTTGGGCAGCTGCTGCTGCTGCTAAGGCACTTCAGTTGTGTCCGACTCTGTGCGACCCCACAGATGGCAGCCCACCAGGCTCCACCGTCCCTGGGACTCTCCAGGCAAAACACTGGAGTGGGTTGCCATTTCCTTCTCCAATGCATGAAAGTGAAAAGTGAAAGTGAAGTCACTCAGTCACGTCCAATTCTTAGCAACCCCATGGACTGTAGCCCACCAGGCTCCTCCATCCATGGGATTTTCCAGGCAAGAGTACTGGAGTGGGTTGCCATTGCCTTCGTCTAAAACAGTATACATTCAGTATGAGTCCTCAGGTGAGCTTTTAAATGAGAAGACTTTGTATAAACTTTTGTGCAGCCTGGGTAATCGCAGTAGTGGATGCGCCGTTTCTCCAAATCGGGGTTACTCCTTCTATTGTATCTGACAGGCTGGATGTTTTGCGAAGCAACTGGCAGGGTGGCAGGTAAATCTGGATTATGAATTGCCAGTTCAGAAGCAATCGTAGTAGCGCAGGATGGAGGTGGGGTTAAATTCTGAAGCATCTCTGCTTTTCTATCCGGACTTCCAGGCTCTGAGCTTGGTGGTGACGGGGGGAAGTAAGTGGCCTGCTGGGGAAGAAACTGACTTGACATGGTGTATGTGCAAGGGGGCATGCTCTGGAATTGCTTCATGGCGCTCGGCGGAGGTGTGATTGTTAAGGCCTGCCATGGCGGCCGACATTGAAACGTTAAGAGTGTCCATTACTGCTGTCTGCTTGCTAGAACTGGGCATATCTAGATCCGGTGTATTCAGGAGCTGGTACAGATGGCCCTGCTGGGGAGGGACGGAAAGATGAAGGTCTGGTGTAGGAAGTTCTTTTTTGATGAAAATATTGTTCACCTCTGGAGCTGCGGTCTGGTGGGAGCTGAACATGCTGGTGACTCGGGGAGGGCCTGGGTTGGGGCCGAAGGAGGGGCTGTCGTCTCACTCTGGTGGCTGAAAATGGTAACAGGTTCTGTCTTGATGTGTGTTACACAGGGTTTCTGGGATTTGTAGAGGCCAGTTCTCAGGTGAGTGATGTCAGGAAGACGTTCATGTTGTACTGTAAGGCAACCCTTCACTGGTCTACGACTGAGGCACTGTCTCGTGTATACTTTTTATGTTCTGGAATTACAGAAACTGGAGGAAGCTGAGGTGTCAGGTACTTCCCCATTTCACATCTTGTCTGGGCCCGCTGCGGGCGGCGGCGCGGGCTGCGCCTGTGGGTGGTGGTGCGGCTGCTTCAGCTCGTCGCCGCCGGGGAAGAGCGCCGCGTTGCGGGCAGGGTTCGCGGCGCCCAGCACGGGCTTGAGCTGCGCGAACACCGGCTCGTCCTGCGGGGCCGGCGGCTGGGGCACGGGTCCCAGGCGGGCGTTCATGGTTAGCACCCGCGTGGCCAGGGGCACTCGGGGTTGGGGCGGGGGCGGTCCAGGGCGCGGGGCGCCCACGCTGCTCAGCTCGGCGAGCTTGGCTCCGGACGGACCCCTCAGCTCACAAGCAGGCGCGGTTTTCAAAGGCGTGCAAGAAAAGCTAAACTCTTCCGCTCCGCCACGCTAAACGCGGACGTCCACCCCGATGACGACCACTTTCTCCCGCCCCGCCCCACCGCGCTCCCTAGCTCCCCGGAGTCCGCTCCCGCCACTGCCTGTCTTGGCGAGCGAGCTGCTAGCGCGGCGCGTACCTGACCCGCGACCCCGAAAGCCCACACACTTTCTTGAACATTCAGAGTAAATGCCATGCGTTAGCCCCAGACCCTGGGCCCGCTACTGGTGCTGACATTTGCAGAGCTTACCCTGAATATACTTTACCTTAAAGCTATTGACAGTAGGAGATTAAAGTTCTTGTAATGCCTCCTTGAGGCGGCAGCGCCAGCACCATGGACAGAGCATAAGTGACGGGGGTGGGGTTTACAGTCTGGGGGCAAACTCAGGGTTGACCCCGTGCTTCTGGAAAAACAGTGGGCCCAGTGAGATGCGGCCCGGGAGACGCGGGGACCTGGCCGTGTCAGGCAGGGAGACACCACTGCGTCTTCCCAAGGCCCTGGGAGAACGGGGAGCTCCTGGCTGTAAACGTGCCCCACGAGCATCAATGCAAAGCCTCGCCGGCATTTCCCAGCAAGCATGGTCCCTCCAGGCGCCCATCTCAGTGGGTAACCCGGGGGTGGTGGCTAACTGAGGGGTGCCTTTGGAAACCGCTGCTGGGCTGTGCCTGGGGTGCCACTGGCAAGTTCTGGGGCTCATGTGGTCTTCGATCTGTTACCAGCCCCCCAGGAGATGCTACTTTAGCTCCCTACCCTTTACTGTGCCTCTCTCCATGTCCTAGCCTCTCGATTCAGGATACAAAGACGGCTGGGGGTAACCCTGAACGTCACACACCCATGGCTACCCCATTCCAGCCGGCCACTCCCCTCTGTCTCCTTCTGCTCAATGTAGAATTTCAGTCCCTTCACGCTCTTAAAATACCACCCTGGTCACTCTCCCACCTAGTTGATGATGACCACCACCACCAGCCAGACTTGTGATCCAGACTTGTGAGCCAGACGTCTGTGGTGGTTTTGGCTGCTTGGCACCTGAAACCCCTTCTCTGTGTTTGAGTCTCAAAAGGCTTCCCTCCTGCTCTTCCTGAGTCTGGCAGCTGGGATAGACTGTGAACCTGGGCTGAGCCAGTGGAAGTCTGCCCCAGGGGACAGGTGGGCAGAGAAGGAAGGCAGTTCAGAATCTGTTCTGGTGTCAGCAGCACACAGAGCCCAGGGTCCACTGATACCAACAGCTGCCCCCTAACTGCATCATTCCTGGGCTGTCCCTTGGTTGGACTGTGGCTGACCGCCTAGCTCCCCAGTTCCTTCCTGTTCCCCAGCCTTCCTGGCAGTTCTGTACATTGCCCAAGCCCCTTCCAATAATCTCCTTTACTGCTGACAGCAGTCAGAGTTATTTCTGTTGCTTTGTCACCAAAATGCTGGTAGAAAGCTGGTCTGATGGGCGGGTTTAGGATAGTCTCCACTCCGTCCAGCCGTAAGGATGATAGTGACAGGTTTCCACATGTATCCCCATGGCTCCAGACAGCAACGTAAATACCCTAGACAAAGGCTCTGGGGGAACATCATCTGCCTTTAAGGTGGCTTCTCACAAGTTACAAGCATTTTCTGACCCTGTAGATGATGGCTGAAGACCAGGACCATTCACAAAATTCCAGCTTGGGAGCCTCAACATGAGTTAGAGTTGGCAGGTCTTCCTGCTGCCTGCTCTGAGTGCTCTTATGCCTCATGTGTGCGTGCTAAGTCGCTTCAGTCATCTCCAACTCTTTGCAACCCAGTGGACTATAGCCTGCCAGGCTCCTCTGTCCATGGGATTCTCCAGACAAGAATACCCGAGTGGGTTGCCATGCCCTCCTCCAGGGGATCTTCTTGACCCAGGGATCGCACTTGCATCTCCTGCATTACAGGTGGATTCTTTACCGCCGGGCCACCAGGGAAGCCCCTCAGAGGTTCAGAAGTGGGCCTCACCCTTCCTCACTTTGCGTATTGGAGTCACAGCTTCTGCCTTGACCAGAGGATCTGTCAAGAGCCAGGACAGAAGCTTACTGGACTGCACATCAGGAGGTGGGTTCTCCAGCCCTGCCTCTAGCCCAGGGCCATGCCATGGGGGGGGGTGACCCCCTTTCCTCTGGGTGACTGAGTCATGCCATCTATAGGGACCTTTGCAGGACCCCTGCAGCACAAATTCTCACCAGAGACCCCAGTTCTCAACAGAAACCAGTGGTGGCTCCTTTCCTTTGCTTTGGCCAGAGCCTTTCCAAATCTGCCATCGCAACTCACCGTCCAATCAACCAAAACCTGTTTATACCCCAAAAGGGTCTTGCTGTTTGCTCTTTCCCCATGAGCTTATTCTCCCAGCACCTGGTTCCTGGTTGGCAGCTGGCTGCCCAGACCAGCCAGGGTGACCTGGCAGCTCTGCCCTGACTACAGAGGAGCAGACCCCAGTGAGTCCGCTGAGCTCTGGCACCCGACGGGGAAAGGGTGACACAGATGGGGACTCGGGTGCCTCGAGTGGACACACACTGGCTCCTTCCTTGGTATCTATTTCACGGGTGGTCTGCCCAAGTCTCCTCCACATTAATCACTTGCTATCAAATCAGATCTTTCAGCACAAGATTTCTTACCATTATTTCAACAATATTGATACATGGCTTATATGCAAACGGCCAAATCACCACCGCTGAGGGGTTTTCCTAGTGAAAAATGACTCCTCTGCCTCTAACTTTAGCACTAGGGTCTTACATCTTTCAGTGTTAACATGACGCAAGTTACAAGCCTATGTGTCACCGCTGAGACTCCCTCAGGGTAGGTGGGGTGGAGGGTGGTGAACGCCCAGTCCCTCCGTGATTCAGGTCACCAGTACAATGCCATTGTGTCTGCTTTCTCCCTGGCACAGGAAGGACGAAAAAATGGTCAAGTTCACCCCAATCTGGGGCCTCACCCCAATCTTCCCGGACATGTCAAAATTGTCTCCTATACAACAAAGATGAGAATTTGGCATCTGCCTGAGCGGGGGATCTTATCTCCACCCCCCATCGCCGAACATCCTCTGGGTCAAGCAGATGAAATCATAAATTTATAATACAACATTACTTCAATTTTCCTCTTCATTTACTGCTGTGCAGCCCAGCTCTGCTCCAGCGGCTCACAGCCCCGGCCACACGGGGGAAATTGGCTGGCTGCATATCAATAGCACATTACAGCAGCCCCATGCAGACGCTCGGTCAAGCCACATTACAGTGAGATGACCCAGCCACCACTTCCATTAGGAGCCGGGCCCCTCCCGCACTGGCCACTGCACAATTTATTTGCTCCAGTACTGTGGATGCCTGATCAATCCCACAGTAATTATCTCTTGTCACTAAAGAAAAAAACCAAACCTTCTGCCTGGATGACCACCTTTCGTGCAGACAGGCTTTCCATTGTGTGTGGGGGGTGGGGAATCAGAAATCAACAAGAGATTTTGAATTTGCCAGCCCGATCATTTGGGTGATGCTGGAAGAATTCTCAGAATTGTGGCTCTAGATATTTGCTCCAACCCTAAAATGTGTCTGTATTTTAGATGGGCACATGACAAATTCTCTTCCTGGCTCTGTGGCTCAGCTAACTCCGAGTCACGGAAAACTGCTCCACCGAGGTGCCCGACTTGAAAGAGACAAGAGACAAGGGCTATTTATCCAGGGAGCTGCCAGTGAGGGACAGTCTGCTGGCTGTGTGCACAGTGTTGCGTCGGGCACCAGGGCGGCTCCATGAGGTCTGCATACAGATGCGATACCCAGTGCCAAGAGCCCCTCCCAGGCCACCGTCTACAAGGACCGGGGCCAACATAATCACCTGGAGTTGCAGGGGCTCCTCCAGACGTGTGCTAGCCCATTAAAATTTAATCTAATTTAAACTCTATTAAAAAAAGTCAGTTCTTCAGCCCCACCTTAAATCCACAATAGGCACATGTAGCTACCATCTCGGGCGGTGCAGATAAAGAGTTTTTCCACCACTGCGGAAAGTTCTGTGCACTGTGCTGTTTTAGAAGGAAAACGAAGAGCTGAACTTTGAGTTTCCTCTGTTTACCAGAAAACAGCTGAACAAATGGAGACCTCTTTTTGGGTATGACCTCAACAGATATTTGGGGAAAGACAAATCCCAGTTGAAATTACAAAGGAGTCTAGGCATGCTGCTGTATGTTCCAGCCAATCTCCTTTTGATTAGTGAATGCCAGCAGATTACAGCTCCTTGCCCCTTCCAGACCAAAAATAAAATTTTTTTTGGCTTTCATTTCTGAGGGGCTTAATATTGGGGGACACTGGGTCAGGATTTCACAGCATTGGTGGGAATGCCCCTGGCTTTCTACAGCCGGTCAACAGTGCCTCTCCACTTCTGGGCCCGTGAGGCGAAGCTTTTTTACAAAGCCTCAGCAATGAGGTATTTCTCTACTACTAGTATCAAACGTGTTACGCAGTGTGTGCCCAGCGAGGTCAAGATAGAAGTGGTAGGATTATGTGTCTCAAGGCAGAGAAGGCCAAGAGGCATCAGATATAGCAACAATAATCATGTTTGCTTTTATTGAGTCTACCTTCATTTAAGAAAAAGAGATTCTAATGCACTGGGTGGGCAAGGCAGAGAACAAAGTCTGAGGGTTTTCCTAGGGGTGTTGCTTGATTTTGGTTTTGGCCGTCTCAAAGGCAGGGAACGATGACTCCTCTCCTACACTTTCTTCAAAGAGTTCCCATTGGGCTGATTATTCCAATGATTCTGTCAAAGGCTATGAAAACCAAAAACCAAAGCAGCTGTAGGTTTCTTCCCAAGAAGGTTGGCTGCCACATCAAGAGAGATCAAGAAAGAATAACTGCGCAGTAATACCCTCATCAGCCTCCCTCTGATGAGACCTCCCAAAGTACGGAGAAAATCTTAAAGGGCATTTAAAAATTAGTTCCATGGTTTCCAAGTCATTTATAGATGAGACTGTCTGCTGTCTCACTAGAATGTCAGCTCCCTGATACCAGAGACTTCTTTCTCTGCTGCTTCCTCAGTATCTAGAACAATGCCTGGCACTTAGCAGGTACTCAATAGATACTTGTTGAGTGAATGGATTTAAAAGCTTTAGCGGTTTGTCTCAACTCTAAAAACCCCTACCAGTGTTACTTAATTTTCTATCCTTTCAACAATAAAAATTTTAATCACGGGAACCTCATCTCCTTAACAAACTTAAATGGAAGTGTTTCTGCATGAGCCAAGCTCATTAACCAAATCGGTGGTGGTGGCGATGATGGTGATTCTAAGACTGACACAGAGGCCAATGCACCGTGGAGTTGGGGACCCAGGTGACTGACGGGGTCAGGCCAGGCCATCCTGCCAAAGGACTAGACTCCGGTGATGCCATCCCTTTAGAGAGAAAAAGCAAGGGCTTCAGCCACAGTGCAGCAGATGGCATCCTCCTTGCCCAACAGTCCAGGGGCTCGGGGTGCCCAGCTGCACCCGCAGGTGAAATGGAGTGCAGTCCTGGGAAGATCCTTGCGAGTGCATCGGAGAAGGCCTGGCGGAGACCCCGACCTGGCTGGGGGTGGGTGGCAATAGGTCGACCAGACTGCAGACTGTGGGCTTGTTTCCTGGGTGCTGGTCTGATTCCCACCTCTGCTGAGCTGGTTCCTGACTGGGGGCACACGTGGGGACCTCTCAGGACGCCCCATCTCTGCAGGCATCTGGACAGCCTCAACATAGCTGGGGGATTCAGGAGAGCTAGGGGCGAGGAGGCTTGGAGTCCAGTGCACGGGTCTCCTTGGGAGGCAGAAATTCTAAGATAATCCAACTCTTCTGACTGGGGGTCTGATCCGAGGATGAGGGTGCAGGAGCCAGGGCACAAGTCACACACAGAGGCAGGTCGAGCGATGCTCTTCGTCACTGGCAGGAAGGGGTCCCAAGTGGAAGGGCATCAGGCACCTACTTGGATGGTAATTTGTCCAGGGCTCCCCAGTATGTTACTAATAACTGCTCCCAGGTTGAGTATATATTACTGTGTTTTGTTGATTGGAAGACACACTTCTTTTGTTTCAAACATCTTAACATCCCGAAAGTGGCCATCATCTCTCAATGAGGTTTGGTTAAGCATAAATTCTTTCTTTCTAAATAGTACACAATGTGTATACTTGAATTTGATGAAATGCAGCACTGGCTGGGCACGGTATGGTTTCATTTATCCTCAACACCCCCTGAAGTGTGGGCTCCCACCTCCCGATGGAGGGGTAACTGCAGGGTGGCGGGGCTGTCCCTCCCCACGTCACACACTGACCAGGAGAGAAGCCTACATCCCCGGATTTCAGAGTCCCGAGCCCTTCCCCAGGCTCCACACAGCCTCCTGCAGTGGATGCTGAACCCACACCAGCAGTTCAGCTCAAAGAGCTCTCTGCCTGCTTGGTGGAGGGGGTGAGCCTCTGAGATCTGAGGGGGCCTGGCCAGGGCATGGGGCGTTCCCTGGTGGGAGCCTCGACCAGAGCCATGTGGGCAGAAGGCCAGCCCTTAAGCAGCAAGGGTGGAGGTGATGGGGTGAGCCGGGGGCAGTATGCCTCCAGAACCAACAGACTCAACCACAAGGACATCTGAAACCAACCATCACTACCTCTTCACTGCAGCTCAGAGAAGTCACAATTTGGAACATGAGAGAACACAGTTGGGGCAGATGAGCAAACATTTGGCATTTATCACGTTCCCACCCCTCGGCGAGCAAGAGCTAATCGGACTGTGTCCGGAGAAGCGCGGCCCACTCGGGTCTGCCCCCTACCAGCTGTGGCCAAGGCCACTGGGCCTGTCACCTCTCCCTCCACACACTGCCTGGACCTGGCCCACCAGCAGGCTTGCTGGCCCTTGGGGTTCCACGCTTGGACCCTCACTTTCCAGTTACTCGGTCTGCATTGCCCTTGGCTTGTTCATGCCTCGCATCCTAGCTGAGAGGTCACCTCCGCACGGGAGGTGTTCCCTGATTCCTGCGACTGGTTTCTGTTCATCATCACGTGCCTGTGAAGCACCTCACGGCTCTGTCACGAGTGATCCCACACCTGTGTGATGCTGATAAATGTCACCTCTCTCTGCACCGTGAGGGCAGGGCCCACAGCTGACCTGTGAAGCTCTGCCGCCCCGGGCTGGCCCTGGGCCAGGTAGGCAGAGGGCCTCCAGGACTGCTTGCTGTTGAATGCCTCCTGCAGCCAGCGAGGCCCCTGCCTGGGCGCCCGTTAGGAAACCTCTGGTCTCTGGAACCCTGAGACCTTGCTTGGCATCTGGGGAGGGCACAACTGAGCCGCACTTAGCTCTTTGTCAGCTGATATGAATGAGTTTACTTCTCTTCACACCTCTGCCTCCCCAGGAAGAAAACCAGCTTACTCTTCCCAGCATATAAAGGGTACTATGGGAGAGGCAGAAAGGTGGGGGCACTTCCTGAAGATCTGGACCCCAAAACTCTCCCCATTTGATGCCCTAGAGACTTTATATTCAACATTTAAAACTTCAAGAATCTGAGAGCCAGCAGGTGGTAATGGGCTCAACTCTTTTTTAAGATTTGATTTTAAAATTCAAAGCAATTAATCCATTTGGGGTTTCTTTTGGTATACAACATAAGGTAAAGGCCATATAAAAATTATCTTTTACAATAAGAGCTACATGAATGTCTTGTAGGAAAATAAATATCACCAATTAAAAAAATTTCATTTCTTTATAATAATTAAACTTGTACATAGAAATACATTTAGTTTAGGCTCTTTAACTTTTTCTACCAACAGGCACCTTCCTATATGCCACACTATTTTAATTATTGTAGTTTTATACTATGTTCTGATATATGGTCAAACTCTCTTTTTTTCTCATTTCTCTTTTAAAAAATTTTTTCTTATTTATTGTCATGTGTTTCAACTTCCACTTAAGTGTTAGAAGCATTTGGCCAACTTTTAAAGAATTAGAATAGGAATTTTCCCTGAAACTCTGTTAAAGTAAAAAGTTAATTTAAGAATTAGCATCTCAGCCATTTTGAGAATTCTCATTCTACTTTTTAAAGTTCCACAAAATAACTTTACGTGCTTCTGTTATTTCCACAGACAAATAGATACAATTATTTTTAAGAATTTATAAAGCCAAGAAAAGTTTTATAAATTTAAAACTGAGAGAGAAGTGATTTAAACACCAGCAAATCTGAAAATACACAAAGAGCTTATCAAACAGTATAGAAGAGAGACTCTTAGCCACACCAAATGAAACCCATTAAAACTAGACAGGCTGTGTGCCTGAATGGAATTTCACCATTAACTACCATTTATCCCATTTAATTAGTATTTTCCCAACACACAATAACTTGCACTAAAATACCGTTCTCTCGCCTTGAAATTTCTAATTATTGTTGCGAACCACACCATTACGCTTCTCCACTGCTTTCTCCATCTTTCATGCCATTTAAGCGGCAAGATTTTCAATTATCTACAGAGGACGGACAGCGATACCTTTAAGGAAGGGGCATAATGTGCAACTCAATTTCTCTAAAGGCCAGGAGAGATCATTTTTCGTCAGAACAAACACACTTCGTCTTTCATCTTTTTTTTTTTTTTGCAAATAAAGAATAAAACAGGTTATTTAAGACATTCATTTAAATGCAAATTTTGATATCCCAAGAGAAAAATGTTAATCATTTAAACAGACAGGATTATCTCCCACCCTTGCCATATCCCCTCCTCTTCCAAGTTCTAGACAATGCAGCCTCAGCCCACGTAAGTTTAAGTCAGCCAGGAGTCCTTAGGTGTTTAAGAGCTCCATGTCAGTGGAGAAGCCTGAAGCAAAGAGAGTAACTTTTCCTCCTTTTGAAAAAGGGAATGGAAAGGGCAAAGAATAATATCAAGTGTCTCCGATGAGTCAGGCATCTATATATTTCTGCTAATTTGGTGGTCACAACTGTCTTGGAAGAGGGATTCTCATCCTCATAGACAGACGGGAAAGCTGATGCTTGGACAGATGAAGCAGCTTGCCCAGCTGGAGGGTGACCTGGTCCTTAGGCCCTGGCCCAGACTCACCCAGCATCCCCATGCCAAGCATGAACGCGTCCATGGTGTAAGGCAGTCCCCGGGCCCGGCCTCTCGTCCCAGGTGGGAACATGACTTCCTTCGGCTGAGCTTTCTTACATTCTACCTGTTAAACAGAAAGGCGGACAAATGAGATGCAAATGAATTCCATGTAAATGTCAAATGCAGAACTGATCTGGTTACCAGCTAAGTTATTTTTAGCCTCGCTCCTTACTCACTGTAAAAATAGCCATGCCGAGTAAATGGCCTGCAAAACAAACATTGAAGAAAACACACCACTTGTACAAATCCTGCTTTAAAGAAAAACCTACAAGGATGAGACTGGGTTTGGAGGGGCGGCCAGGACGTCAGCTGAAGAGGCACAGGCGTGGGTTGGAGTTCAGGTTGAAACCTGTGCAGAAGGCAGGAGAGGTAAGGAGACTGGCAATGGCTGCTGGATGCATCTGTGAATAGTAACAACAGCAACAGTAATAATCCGTCATGATTATGCGGCCCTTTACATGCTTACACATTTCTCTCAGGCTCTATCAGGTCAGAGACTCTTCATATCAGGCCATCTGATCCTGTCTCTCACTAAATAGACTGGCTAGTTAAGACCAACCTAGACAGCATATTAAGAAGCAGAGACAGTACTTTGCCAACAAAGGTCTGTCTAATCAAGCCTTTGGTTTTCCCAGTAGTCTTGTATGGATGTGAGAAAGCTGAGCACAGAACTGATGCTTTTGAACTGTGGTGTTGGAGAAGACTCTTGAGAGTCCCTGGGACTGCAAGGAGATTCAACCAGTCCATCCTAAAGGAAATCAGTCCTGAATATTAACTGGAAGGACTGATGCTGAAGCTGAAACTCCAATACTTTGGCCACCTGATATGAAGAACTGACTCACTGGAAAAGACCCTGATGCTGGGAAAGATTGAAGGTGGGAGGAAAAGGGGACGACAGAGGATGAGATGGCTGGGTGGCATCAACGACTCAACGGATATGAGTTTGAGTAAGCTCTGAGAGTTGGTGATGGACAAGGAAGCCTGGTGTGCTGCGGTCCAAGGGTTCACAAAGAGTCAGACATGACTGAGTGACTGAACTGAAGTTGTCTTAGCTTCATCTCATAGATGAGAAAACCAGGCATCCAAAGGCTTGTGAAACCCACTTATAAACCATATCCCAGTAGGTAAGGGCTAGGAAGTTGGATTTTTAAAATTTCTAGGTCAGTGATGCCACCATCTCCTTAAAACCTGCCCCAGCACACTCCCACGGAAGTAATAAGATTAAACACGGATTTACTTGGCAGCCATGTCTTCAAGTGGTTGCTAATCTTGCCTTTCTGTTTCCCCCTCTGCCTCCTAAACTTCTTAATCCTTTTCTGCTCACATCCAGCAGTCGTTTATTTAGCAACCTTAATGGTACGTAATGCAAACCCCAGGAAGGAAGTGAAGCTGTTGCCTGTTGAAGCTCCTACACCGTTATTTCACTAGTGTTTTTAGGCCCTTGTTCAGCGCTTACGTGCTTTCAGTTTACAGGCAGACTTGAACAAGCCCTGCTAGAAGGTAATCAGTCCCATTGCTGATGAAGACGGAATGTTGTAGGGCAAGGCAGGGGTGCTTAAAGCTACAAAAATGGACAGCACACCAGCCTGATGGTGATGCAGAAAAGACAAGACTTAGGTATCTTTTGCTAAAAGGCAGTATGGGGCCACGTGGCATAGGAACTGAAACTCCGCATTGCTCAACAGCTGCTGAGGGGTCACTACCACACAGACAATTACCATTGCTCACGGCACAACTGAGAGACGAAGAAAAAGTTAAAATTGTGTGTGATGTACTTTGTTTTTAAAAGGACCTACACGGGTTATCCATTTTAGAGATATTCTCATTCCAAATACTTCGATTAAAAAACAGTTTTGTGCTTAAGGCTAGGGGAAGCTTTAATTACCGAAAATATTAACTCCTCTTCAAAGATGCTGGATAATAAGTATTACTGTTGCTCTTCAAAGAGTGATAACCACACGTTTTTAAAAGAGGGACAAAATGAGTCAACATTCATGACTCATATGTTTAATACAAAGAGTTTTTCTAGATTAATAAGAGGAATGAGCATCCCCAAAGAGAGATGGGTAAAGGACACGAACAGGCAACTCACAAAGTCCAATAAAGAAGCATACGTTCCCGAATGAGACATTATCTTTCGCCAACCAGACTGACTGCGAGGAAAGGATTATTTGATGTCAGAGTCCCTGAGAGTATGGGGAATAGGGGTGGAAATTGGCAAATATTTTTCTGGAGGGCAACCTGATGAATAGTCAAAGCTGTAAGTGCATACATCCTGTGACCAGTAATCCTACGTACAGGGATTTATCCCACAGGGATGAGGCTATTCACCACAAGCATTAATTATAATTTTTTTTAAAAAGGAAAGACAAACACTCCAAGAACGGAGAGTCAGGCTGAGTTTGGCTCACCCAAGCTGACTGAAAGCTACGCAGAGACGGAGAAGGAGGCTGATAGGAATACACACTGGTACTGGAAAAGCCTCAGTCCTGGGTGAACCAGGATGGTTGGTCTCCCGACCTGCAAGAGGTGGGGAAAAAAGCAAGTGACAGTGGAAAATAATCAGGTGTATATATCACACATGGGAAAAATACTAAAAAACAAATCACACCAAATTCCTCTTGAGTGACTTTGTGCTTTATTTCCATTGTGCATTCTTTAAAAGAAATTAAAAAAATTAAAAGAAATGCTTTAAAAGGAATTATTAATTTACTGGCGGCAATGGGTCTCAGTGGTGGCACACAGGATCTCTCCTCATGGTGTGTGGGTTTTGTTGTCTTGTGTGGAATCTTAGCTCCCAGACCAAGAATCAAACCCGCGTCCCTGCCCTGGACGGCGAATTCTTCACCACGGGACCACCAGGGAAGTCCCTCCCTTGTACATGCTGCCATTATTCCTCATTTTCCCAGTTTTCTTTTTTTGCTTTGAGCATTACTCTTGCAAGTGGGGTGGGGTGATTCGTAGGAAATAAATTCACGAGAATCGGGTCTTTCAGATGCCTCTCCAAAGCCCAGGGTTGATGCTGTGCTCCTGGAGTCCAGGTCTCACCCTTGGGCCTCAGAAGCAGGCTGAGAAGCCGCATTTGGAAGTGCCTGCCCAGGCCTGGGGAGATAGGTGTGCTGTGCAGAGGCAGACAGATAATTACATGACGCCAACACCGGGCTCTGGAATAACACGCTAAGCGGCTCGCTTCCTAATAGTCCTATCGGTGACAGTCTACCGCACCGTCTTATGAAAATCTGCTGCCTGTTTCCAGGCAACCTGATCAACGAAATTTCAGGTTTATACAGTTTTCATTTGGGAAACATAAAGGTTAACTGACTGTAATGGGAGTATGTTCAACAAACCCACCTACTCTTCCTCTCACTGAACGGGGCTGGCAGCTCCGCTGGGCTCTGCTCTGGCTCTGCTGCCGTCTCGGGCAGCACTGGCTGCCTGGGTACTGTCAACCCCCTGCCGCCCACCGTGTCAACGGTGAGGGCTCCCGGGGACCTGAGTGACAGGACAGGCAGCCATCGCTGCAGGGGGCCTGGCCTGGCTCAGCTGGCACTGAGAGCTTCTCGAAGGGTTCCATAGGGCCAGGGGGCCTGACCCCCACCCCGCCTCCTCTGATGATCTGGGACGGAGGAAGCACACAGAAGGGGAAAGGGGCATAGTTCACGGATACTGTGTCCTTGCAGTGGGCCAGGGGCTTGCTGAGGAGGCAACTCTGGCCTTTGCCCACCAGACTGGCAGAAGCCTCGTGTCTCCCACCAGACTGAGTGTTCAGGGCAAGGATCAGGGTTGGCCTCTACTTCCTGGTTCCTCCGAGAGCAGAGACTGACTTCCATGCCCCTTAGGGTCAAGGAGATGCAACCACTTAAAGCCACACTGCTGAGAGGTGTGGCGTGCCCAGTGAGTGCCAGGCGGAAGGGGTGCAGAGACACACAAGGTTTATAAGGCAGCGCCCTGGCCACTGTCTGTCGGTCTGCGAAAGGAGCAGGTCCTGATTGTGCTGTTCTCCCAACACAGGCCAACACTCATCGCTCAGCCTTGTCACTTCTGGGCCCGCCGGCCTCCGTAGCTTCTTGAGTTGGCGGACATTTGAGTCAACCCATCCCCACTATTTTCCCACTGGGTCCTGGGCAGACCAGAGCACGTGGCTTGAGCACTGAAGTTAGAAGCCCAGCGGGGGAACCCTGCCCATCTCTGCAGCTCCAGGCACGTGGTCACCTGGCCGCACGCTGTCCCAGTTTCCAACTGCCGTGCGACCAACTGCCCCTATACTTGGTGGCTCCGAGCACTAATTTATCTTCCTTCCTGGGCTTCTGAGTGCGAACTGGGCCCAGCGGGGCTATTGCTCGTGGTCAGCCATGTACTTGTGGTCAGATGGTGGCTGGGGCGGCAGCCAGAGGAAGCCTGCCTCGGGGGAGGGCCAAGAGGCCCTTCTCTCTCCCACGGCGGGCAGCGGACACTGCTTTGGCAGGCACCGTTCATCATGGCTTCTCCGGGACACACGGGCTTCTCCCCAGCATGCGGGCGGAGACCCAAGAGAGAGTGTCCGAAAACCATGAGCATCCCAAGGGACCATGGCAGAAGCCGCCCGGCTTCCTACAACCCCGCCTAGGGTGACACGGCTACTTCCATCACCTGCTACTGGTCACACTAGGCCAGCCTGGATGCGGTGTGGGAGGGCAACATGCAGTGAGCACACAGGACGGCGGGACCCGTGGCGACCAACTTGCTGGGGGTGGTGGGCACTGAGGGCTGCCTTCACCACGGGGCCCAAGGCAGGGCACAGAAATTCCCCTCCCAGGGCAGCCCTGGAGATGCCCGTCTGGCTCTCCGGGTAAACAGAGGCAAAATGGGAGGGGTTCTCCTGGGGATCAGATCTCCAGCTCCTTCAGTGCCACCCCTCTGGGTAAGAGCCCCTCGTTGACGGTAAATGCGCCCACCAGCCCCCCGAAGTGCTCGCTCTTGGGCAGGCCTGGGGAGGAGGGCCCCGTCTGAGGAAGGAACACCTCCAAGGCTTGGGTCTCCCCAAATCAACAGCTCAGACCCCACCTCTGCAGCTTCTCACCATCGCTGGCACTGCTGCTGCTTCGGCTGGTGGCTAGACAACGGCACCTGGGGGTGCGGCAGGAGGTGGTGCGGGGGATTCCAGGTGGGTCTGCGCTTGCAGGAAGCCTTGGAGGCCACCTGTGACCGACTGCTCCGCCAGGAAGACGAGGTCTCCCTTTTCAACTTTCACGGCTGGCAAAGCCAGCAAGTAAGCCCACACTGGGATCCAGACGCCAACGATGTGCCAACCCCCAGAGCTTCATGAGTCTGCTTTAGAGTTCCAAACATGCTGCTGTGCTTGGCCAACATGCCTTGCAGGAGAGCGTGTGGCTTCTCTGCAGCCCTACGGTGACGGGCTCAGAAGGAAGCCTGTCTTCAAAGACAGGACAGCTGAGGCGGCCGTGCGTCCAGCGGGCGAATCAGAGCCTGCTGCGAGCCTGATGCGTGGTCTCCAGCCCTCTGCACAGGCTGCTCGCTGTGCGGGGTGCCTCTGCTTCTGCCCGTCGGATCCAAAGCAACTCAGCGAGGAAGTCTACTGTTTCTAACTCTCTACTTTGAAACAATTTCAAAAGGACAGCGCAGAGAACACTGCACAACCTTTTCCGATAGCTCAGCTGTCAAAGAATCCGCCTGCAGTGCAGGAGACCCCGGTTTGATTCCTGGGTTGGGAAGATCTGCTGGAGAAGGGATAGGCTACCCACTCCAGTATTCTTCGGCTTCCCTAGTGGCTCAGCTGGTCAAGAATCTGCCTGCAAGGTGGGATACCTGGGTTCAATCCCTGGGTTGGGAAGATTCCCTGGAGAAATGAATGGCTACCCGCTCTAGTATTCTGGCCTGGAGAATTCCATGGACTGCATATTGTCCATGGAGCCGCAAAGAACTGGACACGACTGAGCAACTTTCACTTTCATGAGAATGCTTCATGCCTTCTGCTTTGTTGTTTGCACACTCTTTGTCGCTAACCATGTATTTTTTCCTGAACTGTCTGAGAGTAAGCTGCATAGATTACACTTTGCATCTCCTGAACATAAAGATATTTTCTTATATGAGCACAGGGCTGTTAGCAACCTCAGGACATTTACCATCTATGAAGTACTTGTATCCAACTGCCTTCTATGTTCCAGTTCTGCCAGTGGACCCAACAATCCCTGTACTGCATACGGACAGTGCACAGCAGGAAGCTGAGGCCCAGGACGTCACATGCTGTGCCGGCGCTGCAGAACCATGAGTGGGGAGACTGGGTTTGAACCCAGGCCCACCTGCTGTCCTGGCCCAACCAGGGCAGCAGGCCCTGTGCCACCCTCTCTCGGGGGACAGGCAGGCGGGGGGCGCGACTTGGCACTGACTTTGGAGACAGCGCCGAGACTGCAGCGGGGACGGTTTTCCTGCAGCCAGTCGCAGCAGCCGCCCGTGCCCCACGGGCCCACAGCCCGCGTGGAGGCCAGCTCCCACTGGGCACCTTCTGGCAGAGACGGGCGGCCCGAGGAGGACACCCAGGCTTGAGACGTGAAACAGCATTTGTCCTCCTGCCGTCTCTACACAAACGGCCCCAGTCAGCATGTGCCCCGGGGCCGGGCCTCAGTCTGGGGAAACCCAGCCCTGTGCCCGTGGCCTTGGCTTGCCACGCAGCACAAGGGCGCTCTGTGCGGCCTGAAGGGGCCAGTGTCTGCAGCTCTGCTTCCTCCCCCACAAGGGTCACGTAAGCAAGGACTTATCCTCCAGGGACAGAGGGGTTGACTTCAAAGGATGAAGGTCCATGGCTGCGCAGAGACCAACCTGGGCTGTCGGGCTGTTGGGAGGGCAGGGGAGGGCCACAGTGGTGGGCGGGCCTCTCGGGGCGGCCGGGCACTGGGGGGACGGCCGGGCACTGGGGGGACGGCTGGTGGCTTCTGCCGCAGGTGCCATCCTTCTGCGGAGCTCCCCGCAAAAGATGCCTGGCCACGGGCAAGAAGCCACACCCCCTCCCCAGCCAGGCTCCGTGGGCTCCAGGCCAGCCCTGCGCCTCTGAAGCCCTACGCTGACACCTCCTTCCACTCTGAGTGGAAGGGCTGAAGACCCTCAGGTGTAAGCATTCTGGGGTCCCAGCTTGAGCAGGCAGCTCCCCCGTGTCTCCAGTGAGGCAGGAGAGCTGAGCTGCCCCCAAATCCCCACAAGGGCCCCATCGTGGCATCCCTGGCTCAGCCTTCTCCCCCCGCCTGCTGCTCTCTCACACCATGTCTGCCAGTCACAAGCTGTTCAGACACGCCAGGAGGGGGGCCCTCATGGGGCTCTGGCCTTCGGGAACCCGCAGAGCAAGACAAAGCCCGGGTGAGCTCCTCGGAGGGGAGCCAAGTCCCCCATCCCGCCTCGGGCCTGGTGCCCGGAACCAGCTTTAAGAGCATGGAATGTGCTGGAGAACACGTGGTCGCGGCAGATGAAGACACAGGCCCCCGTTCAGCCATTGCTCCCAGCTTCGGGGCGGCCGCCGGCTGAGGGCCTGGCTGCAGACACACACCCTGGAAGCCCCGGTGGCTGCCCCGGGGAGACCCAGGCCTGGATTCCAGGGGGGCGGGGCGTCTAGCCATCCTGCTGCACCCCACCTCACCAGAGCCACCTCTGCTGCCCTGTGCAAACACGGGAGGACCCTCAGCTGGGTGACTAGCCAGGGTAAGCAGAAGGGAGGTCTGTATGCGCTTGCCGCCCTTTTTCCCTGCCTGACATCTCCACCAGGCACTGCCCTTGCAGACGGGCACCAGAGGGTCCACTTGTACAGATGACTTGTCCTGCTGCAAGGTGAAGGGCCCCCCCCATAGGTGACCCCCTCCCCCCGATGGGGTTTAAGGCGGTGGGTGTTACTGTTCAAACTGAAATAGAAATGCCAGCCTGGGAGGTGAAGGAGGCCAGCAGAAGCATCTACCTTCAAAGGACACACGCTTGCTCTAAGTGGCCCAGAGCCACTCAAGGAGCACGGAGAGTCCCGCAGGATGCAGAATCCGGACTTCCCCTCTCCCGTCAGTGGATTTAGTCTGGGGAGGAAGGAACATTTAGTTTTCTGAGCACTTCCCATATTCGAGGCATGGTCGTGACATCCTTGTGTATGTGTCCATGCTTGTGTAAACATATATAATACGTATATGTAACACACATAAAACAGTGCCTGGCACACAGATGTCCTCTGCGAAAGTTCACTGTTCTCCACTAATCATGAATCAACTCCCCATTACGTCTGCTAGTTGGCTTGACTCACCCCATGGTAACCAGTCCATCCTAAAGGAAAATCAACCCTGAATATTCATTGCAAGGACCGATACTGAAGCTCTAATACTTTGGCCACCTCATGCGAAGAGCCCCGACTCATCAGAAAACCCTGATGCTGGGAAAGATTGAAGGTGGAAAGAGAAGGGGGCGACAGAGGATGTGATGGTTGGATGGCATCACCGACTCAAGGCGCATGAGTTTGAGTAAACTCTGGGAGACGGTGAAGGACAGGGAAGCCTGGCATTCTGCAGCCCATGGGGTCACAAAGAGTCGGATGTGACTTAGGAACTGAACAACCACCCCATGGTTACAGTAGAAAAGGAAACAGGCTTCGAGGAAGGATCTGTCCAGAGTCACAAAGCCACGTACCGGCACAGCCAGGGTTCACTCCTAGGTCCCCCGATTCAAAACCCTTGTCCCCACCTCCAGCCCTTTCCTGCCTCCCTCTGTCTAGCCCTCGAGGCCCATTCAGAAGTTATTCTGTCGCCAAAGCCATCCCCGATCCTGGCCCCAGAATTAATTCCCCCAGCACTTCAGGACTAATTTCACCCACTGTTTCCTCTGCTCAGTGCTTTATTAAACTCAGCGACGGTGAAGTGAAGGTGGTCATAAACCAGTGCAATCAGCACCCGGTACTCGGCAGGCAGGGCTGGGCGTGGACACAGATGACTTCAGGAGGCTGCTCTCCCTCACTGGGGCCCAGCGTCTGGCCAAGGAGCGGAGAGGAACTGGTCTCTAACTCTGCCCAGAGCCACCGCCTCGCCCAGATCTAGGTGGTGGGCGGCCCCGTCCTGAGGTCTAGCCTAGAGCCTAAGGGTTCTGGCTTCGTCGCTGCTCCATGGCCGGCTCTGAGCTGGGACCAGCCGTCTGACTTCTCTGTGCCTTGATTTTCTCATCTGTGGAGCAGAGGAACAGTGCCTACGCCAAGGGCTGCAGGGAGCTGAGAAATTAAACCGGCTAATCCTGTAGGAGCTGGCACTGGCTCATACCTGACTGTCCTCCACACGGAGCCTAGGTGTGAGCCCTTCAAGGCGACAAAGCCAGCTCACACCTCTGCTTAAAATGAAAACCCCAAAGCCTGCCAAGCAGGGAGGGAAGGAGGAAGTGACCGCCCGCCCCCCAGCCTGCGGGAGTCCTCGGCTGGCCACTGCCGACCTCCCCGACCTGCTGGCCAGGTAGGCCCGCCCTCCCGCTCTCATCAGCAAGGTGCGCCAAGGCAGCCTCCCAGGCGGCACTGTTTGGGAGAAAAGCTGATGGTGGCAGCAGCAGCAGCTGTTCTTTTCATTTCTGGGAACCTGCAAGGGCATTTCAAAGTGAAAAGAAACCTCAGCCTCCAGCAGGTGCCCCAATTCTGCCACAAGCTGGGTGTTTATCCTCGTCGGTGTGTGTGTGTGTGGTGGCGGGGTGCTCTGCCAGAGACTGGGGCTGGGCCCAGCTTCATTTCTCAATTCAAGAGAAGAAAAGCAAAGCACGGCTTGAGCGTCAGCTCACGCGTCCCCGGGAAGCCGGGCAGAGCAGGTGAGCACAGTCCAAGGAAGGCAGCGGCCTCCTCCGGAGGCTGTGGGCCCTCCCCTGCACCCATGGGTGGCGTGTGCAGGAAGGCGGGGCCAGCGCGCACGGATAAGTCGCAGGCCCCGGGCACCGAGACNTAGCAACCACATGCTAAGCAGATTGCTTTGATCTTATCCACACTAAAAGCTCTATTATTGAATTTAAAGTTGGTGAACACATATCAGACCAATATACAATGTGTTATCTGAATGCATGTTTCAGAAGCAAGGAATGTTTTGACTAAAGAAAGAGAATATCAAAGTTACGGCTGTGAATGAACACAAACGCGCCCTCCCTCTTTTCTTGGGGCTGGAGGTGCTGCTGGCTCCAAATGTTCTAGCTCCCAAGAACTGCTGATGGCTCTAGAAACACCCGCTGGGCTGCCATCTTTCTGGAGCCAACAGGAAGGGGGTTCTCACCCACCTACTCAATTGGAAGAAAGGCGTTTAGACTTCCAAGCTGTCATGCATGAGCTGCACATGGTATGGCGCCCTCTGGTGGCCACTTCTCTGGGCTGTCGGTCTGGCTACCCAAACTTCAATGATCCAATACGCTTCTGGTCGAGCATGTCCTCTAGGAAAGGAGACTTTTAAAGGCCAAAAGGAGGCCAAAACAACTGAACATGAGGGTAACACTAGCTGATCAGAAGGAGAGAATGTTAATTACCCAGCAGGGCCTAAAGAGATAGATAATTTGGGCAATAAACTAAGATATCTAAGCTCATATCTTAAGATAGACCTCTCAAAAACCAAGCTAAACAGCAGATGCATCCCAAAACCAGGTATTGCCAAATTAAAACTTGCACGTCAAATCTGAGTCCCCCAGCCACTTTTGTAGAGGCCCAGAGTCAGGAATGGTTTTTATATTTTTCTTTTAAGAATTTTTTTTTTTTAATGTGACCACTTTTAAAGTCTTTATTGAATTCGTTAAAATATTGCTTCTGTCTTATGTTTTGTTTTTTGGAGGCATGTGGAATCTTAGCTCCCGGATCAGGGATTGAACCCACACCCCCTACATTGGAAGGCAAAGTCTTAACCATTGGACCACCAAGGAAGGCCCCAGTTTTTACATTTTTAAATGTCAATCACTTAATCAATAAAAATTTGTGGTGTGAAAATCACAAGATTTCAATTTTAGTGTCCCTAAACAAAGCTTTATTAAACACAGCCCTGCTTATCCCTGTATATATTGTCTGTAGATATTGTAGCTGGATAGTCAGTTGTATGGCCTGCAAAGGAGAAAATATATCCTATTTGATCCTTTCCAGGAAAACCTTGTCAACTCCTGCGGTTCACAGAACTGAACTCTTAGTCTGGTCCCTGCGCCCACCCAGAGCACCTTCAGGCATGACCAGGGTGTGGCAGTCTGCAGGACAAGGGGTGTATACAGGGGAAGGGGAAGCATTTCAATGTAACCCCTACCAACTTACCATTGTTTCATTGATTTTTATTGAGGTATAATTGCTTTACAACAGTATATTAGTTTCTGCTGTACAGCAAAATGAATGAGTTATACGTATACATATATATCCCCTCCTTTTTAGATTTCCTTCCCACCAACTTACCATTTTATTATTGATTTCATGGAAATGAATCTCACAGACTTTCTCCACAACGTCTTCATTCTCAAAAGTGACAAAGCCAAACCCTAGAGGAAAAAGGAGGGAAAAAAGACAGAAGTTGAGTTCGGTTCCCTTTCTTTGATGTCCTGTGGTGGTGACCAGGCTCCTGGGAGGAGGGCAGGGAATGGATCCCTGGGTGGGGCCTCCAGCTTGAGGAAATGATTTCTAATTTGTACAGCGCACCCTTCCAACAGAGAGGAAAAGTTAATGGTTTCACCCCCGTGCGGCGGGCACATGTGGTTTACATCTGCCCGGAAGAAAACAGGAAATTTACGCGTCTGTTATTTACAAGGGTCAGAGCCCGCGGCTCCCAGCGGGAGGCGGGCGGGCGGGCGGGGGACAACGACAGCAGATGACCGCGGGGCCACACTCGCCCTTTCCTCGATGGAGTGGCCAGCCCTCGGGTCGGCCTCCAGATGGAGGCGGTTATTTGTCCTTTTCTTCCTGAATTACTTCCTCTAATACCTCATCAGGACATCCTGAGGCCTGGAAGAAACGATTAAAAGTCTCAGGCCTCTGTTCTGCGCAGGCATCCTTTTTCTACTGTGGCTTCAAAAGGGCTTCGGATTTGGTGCAGTTTAAGACTGTTTGATGCCTGCTGTCAGCCCGTCAGCTATCTGCTGTATTTACTCGGCTGGAGGCCGGCTTTGCTAGACAAGCTGCACTGAAGAATTTTGGCAGCCGACCACTGCTCAGCATCCTGAGTACCTCTCGCCACCCTCCTGCCCTTGCTTTCTTCTCCTCCCACCCCCAACAGGGTTCAGCATGCTGCCCCATCTGTGACCCCACTGGGTAAGCTGCGCTTTGACATACAGACCCACTCATGGGATGGCACCCTGCCCTGGATGAAACGAAGCCACAGCAGATGCACGCCGGAGCACAGACACCCTGGTGGGGAGGCCGCAGACCCGGACCCCAGTCCTGACTCTGCATCAAATATATGTGTCCTCCTGGGAAGCCCCTTCTCCCCCCTGAGCCTCATGGGCTATACAGCCCACCCGGCTCCTCAGTCCATGGTGGCTCAGACAGTGAAGAATCTGCTTACAATGCAGGAGACCCACGTTCAATCCTTGGGTTGGGAAGATGCCCTGGAGAAGGGAATGGCTACCCACTCCAGTACTTCCCGGAGAACTTCATGGACTCAATGTTTGTGTTCCCCCAAATTCATGTATTGAAATCCTCCCCCAGCGGGATGGTGTTAGGAGGTGGGGCCTTTGGGAGACGTTTGGATCACGAGGGTGGAGGCCTCATGAATGGGATCAGTGCCCTTATGGAACGCATGAGGCAGCTTGCTTCCTTGAGCTCTCTGCCCTGGGAGGACACAATAAGACATCCATTTGCAAACCAGAAGAGGGCCTTCACCAAAATCCTGACCCTGCTGATGCCCTGATTGTGGGCTTGCAGCCTCCAGTATCATGAGAAACACATTCCTGTTGTTTGTAAGCCTCCCAGTCTATGTGCGGGCTAGGTCGCCTCAGTCGTGTCCAGCTCTGTGTGACCTTATGGACTGCAGCCTGCCAGACTCCTCTGTCCACGGGATTCTCCAGGCAAGAATACTGGAGTGGCTTGCCATTTCCTTCTCCAGGGGATCTTCCCAACCCAGGGATCGAACCCAGGTCTCCTGCATTGCAGACAGGTTCTTTACCATCTGAGCCACTAGGGAAGCCCAAATACTGGAGTGGGTTGCCACGCCCTCTTCCAGGGGATCTTCCCAACAGCTCAACTGACCAAGACACTATCCTCTCCAAAGTTATGAGCCTGGCCTAACACAAGCCTGTGCACACCAACCAGGAACATGAAAATCAGAACAGCTGTTTTAGTATTATGATAATCAGTGCTTCTTGTCAATGAGTACATATACAGATGCTCCCTTTTTAAGCTTCTGTGTCTACTCTGGGCCCCAGAAATCCCAGGTGGACAGAATATCTCTCAGGACGCTCTTCTCCCTGACCTGCAACCATCTTTCAAGGAACAGCGGAGAACAGGCTGCTGCGGGCATTGCACACCTACATCCCGGCTCCCATGAGATCCGGAAGATTCCTTGGGGAAGGAATGGAAAAGGCTCTCAATCTCCAGTAAAGCAGAGGGCAAGGATGACCAGAGGATCGGCTATCACAATCTTTTCGATGCTATGTAACTTACTGTGCTTGCTGCGCTCAGTAGCTCAGTTGGCGTGCCCGACTCTGTGACCCCACGGACTGTAGCCCACCGGGCTCCTCTGTCCAGGGGACTTTCCAAGCAAGAATACTGGAGTGGGTTGCCATGCCCTCCTCCAGGGGATCTTCCCTACCCAGGGATCGAACCCAGGTCTCTTGCACTGCAGGTGGATTCTTTACCGTCTGAGCCAGCAGGGAAGCCCGTGTAACTTATTACCAAACACCAAATACCAGGTCAGTGTTCCCAGCCTATGCAGCTCAGCCCAGGCCACTGCAGACACGTAAGGCTGGAGGTGAGACCCATGGTGAGACCTGTCCTGAGGGGCATGTACAAGCCTTTGCCACCCAGGGTCTGAGTCCGCAAGTTTTTCCCAGGGTCTTTGGATACAATGTTATTTTGTTTAAAATGAGGCCCAACAGGAAACAATTCACCAGGTCCACACACCCCTCTACACCAGGTCCCTGCAGAGAGCGCTGCAGCACTGACCTTCTCGCTGGCCCTCCGTCCCAGAGTCACACACAGGGCTGGAGGAGAACACACCCAGAGGCAAGTCTCTGAATGATTTCTCTCTGGGCTTTGTTGTGATGGCTGCCCAAGTCCCCCTTCAAAGGGGCCTGAAAAGACGGCTAGCACCATCGACTCAATGGACATGAATTTGAATACACTCTGGGAGACAGTGAAGGACAGAGGAGACCGGCGTGCTGCAGTCCATGGGGTCACAAAGTGTCGGACGCAACTGAGCGACTTAACAACGTTCTCGTCCAGGTAGGAGCTGCTGCATCATGCAGAGGGCAGCATTTAGGCTGATCCCCTTCCTGGCCACGCTTCTGGAACCCAGATCCTAGAAGGGACCAAGGTGCAATGCCTTCAGAAGGTCCCCAAGGGAGGGAGAGGCGGCACGGCAGAGGATGCAGGAACCTTACTCACTCTGGGTCCCCAGGACACACAGACAGCGGCGGGGGGCTGAGCACGACAGAACGAGCCATTTCTGCTCCTCCGGGGCCTGAGCGGCTGGCTAACCCGCGTCATGGCCTTCCCTCGACACCGACTCGGGCCCTCCTGGGCATAAACCCACTCCCCGTGTGCCAGGCACCGTGCTGGACATGGACATCAACACAGCCTCGTGTCCCTCTTCTCAAGGGACAGGTCAGAGTTTCCCACTTCTTCCCTGTGCAGGCCCCCCGCCCCTTGCGACCCTCACATCTAGGCATGAGTCACTCTGCCGTCTCCTCTGTCTCTGAAGCTGCCCCTCTGGCCCAAACTCAGACCAAGGCAACATGCAAACCTCAACACGCCAAGATGGGCCAGTTCTTAGGCAGGGAGAGAACCCTGCTGTTAATCAGGATGAACAGCGGCCCCCAAAAGGCAGGTCCACATCCTACCCCCTGGAAACTATGAATGTGATGTTATCTAGAAAAAAAAAAGGCTTTTGCAAATATAAGTTCAGAATCTCAAGAAGAGATCACCCCACTGTTAGGGTGGCCTGCCACCCAACGGCACTAATTCTGTGCCTTGGAGACGGAGGTGAGAGACTCCAAGGGAGATGGCCCGTGAGGACGGACGCAGGGCCTGCAGGGACGAGGCCGCCAGCCAAGGCAGGCTGGGAGCCCCCAGGAGCCGGGAGAGGGAAGGCCAGCCCCTAGAGCCTGCAGAGGGAACGTGGTCCTCCTGATGCTCTGATTTCGGACTTCAGCCTCCAGAACCGTGAGAGAATGAACTGTGGCTTGAAGCCCTCAGTCGGCGGCCATTTCTCACAGCAGCCACTGGAGCTAAGACAGCAAGGTGGCGGGTTCTGGCCACCCCCATGCAGACGGGCCCCACGGAGATCGCTCCAGCCAGACCAGGCACGCCCTGTGAATGGAAGGCGGGAGAGTGTGGACAAATGAGGCATGTCCATATGTGCCACCGGAAAAGAAGGTGAGTCAGTGCCTGTCCAGGGCACCCCCTCCAGGAGCCGGAGGAGACTGGTTTAACGTCACCTGGTGCCCAGGTAAGTCGAGTCACCTAGAAGTGCCGGGTTCAGTCCCCTGCCAAGGAAACTGCTTTTCCCCACTTCTGCCTGGTCCACCACGCAGTAACTACCCAGCGCTACTCCAGACTCACTGTCGCCCCCATCTCCCACTCCCTGCCACCGCTCAGAGACAGGAAGAGGTACGGAGGAGGAGCCAGGAGACAGGAATTAAAATGCAGACTGCTGCATGGGGAAGGGAGGGGGAAGACGCACCGACAGCATCACTTCAGATCCTGGCTCCCCGCTGGTCCCTTCCCTAATCCCGAAGGACTCACAACTGATTTTCCTCATCACAGGAGAGAGTCTGGATTTCAAGCCTATGTACCTTGGACGCAACACAATCCAGCAATGTCAAGACTCATTTGCAGTATTTTAAAGATCTATATCATTTCAACAGCCATGTCTGTTTGGCCCAAACAGAAAACAAACTTGATTATGTCTAAAATACTTATTTATTCCACTTGGAGAAAGCAAAGAAGCAATGAAACACTTAATTATCAATAAATGTTATTCCTGAACGTATAATCATTTTTATCTTACAGATGCATCCTCATTTACAATGAATTAGCAACTCAGTGGTGAGCACCATGCCCTCCCCAACAAAATAAATTAACCTGAGGTGTGAAGGGCAGAAGAAGGAAGTCAAAAATTTGGGAGGCATGCGCCAGTGAGTGGGAAAAATCCTTTTTTGGCATCAAAGCCTTTTCCATTTTTGAAATTAATTTTTTACTGGGTAAAATAAACATAACATAAAATGTACCACTTTAGCCATTTTTAAGTGTGCAGGATGGTGACGTTAGTTCACTCATGATGTTGCACAACCACCACCACTCTCCGGAACCATCATCCCCAGAACTTTCCCCCCTTCCAGAGCAGAACTCTGTGCCCTGAAGCAATGTCTCTCCCTTCCTCCCTCCCGCAGCCCCCAGTAACATTCATTCTCCACGAACTCGCCTACTCTAGGCACTTCATGTACTTGGAATCATACACTATTTGTTCTTCTGTGTCTGGTTTGTTTCACTTAGCATACTGTTTTCGGGGCATCGCAGTCTTTTGAACAGTCTGCCGAATGTACAGATCCTACACGAGACACAGGAGGCTGAGGAGTACTCTTGTGCCGTCAGTTCTTTCACTAAAAATCTATGCATTTTTACAGTCCTCTGCTTAAACTGGTATTCTCAAACAATAGGAAGCTATTTAGTATCTTGTTTCTACATGGAAGACCAAACATGCTTACAGCTAAACGTGGTTTTTGCCAACTAAATTTAAGATGAGGCATTTTAGAAATGTACGTATCAATACGTTTCCACAGTATTGTTTGTTAATTTTTAAATAAAGTCCTGACCAGTGTGCATTTGCGATTATACGTGTACTTATTCTTACCTAAGCTGACGAGATCTTCTCCAAGCGGTGTTTCAAAAGGAGCATGCGCAAAATTGGCCTGCAGACATCGAAGTCTGGGGGCGCCTTTGCTCTTCCTGTTTGTGCCAATGTAGAATTGCTCTGTTTGCTTCCACAGTATTTATTGCTGCATTTCTCAGCATAAACCTATCCCATTGTATTTTTTATAAATAAATATTTTTTTGAACAACAACAACAACAAAAGGAATGGGAAGGACTATTTCCCTCTCATTTTTTTCCAGAAGAGAGCCTTGCATAGCAGCCAGGTGAAAAACACGCAGCTATCCTTGCTCCAAAGCAAGGGCCGGGTAGTGAGCTGTGTGCCCCAGGAGAGTGCCTTCACCGCTCTGGCCTCATGGAGAGTCAGCAGAGCTGGCCCAGTGTGCGTGAGGAGTCCTGCTCTGGTCCCTCCTGGGGCAAGGACTTGGACGCACAGAGTCTGTGAGGGCTCTCACGCCAGCAGAGCCCTTTGGAGAACCCCTGTGAACACCCCTGCTCTGGGCATAGTCTCTCTTGGTCCTAAGGTGCCATGCCAGAGCCAGAAAACATTTCAAAAATTAGTTAATTTGGCTGCGCCAGGTCTTAACTGTGGCACGTGGGATCTTTGAACTTCACTGTGGGAGACCGGATTTTTCGCTGGGGCATGCAAACTTCTAGTTGCAGCATATGGGATCCACTTCCCTGACCAGGGATCGAATCCAGGCCCCCGGTATTGAATGCATGGTGTCTTAGCCACTGGACCACCAGGGAAGTCCCCTCCCAAGGCATGTAAAGTCGTCAGCCACCAGCCCTAGCGGACAGAAAATGAGTCGGGTAACGGAGAGTGGTACAGGGCCAAAATTTGGGGGAAAACAGGATAGTTCCCCAAAGAAACCCTCTCCCTCGTCATCAGCAAAGGATACCTGCCTGCCTCTCCCAAGTCCCCAAGTTAACCCTACCCGCACTTCTGAGGGACGCCAGGAGTCAGCAAAACTGGGACAAAGAAGGTGGTGGGAAGATGAACCCCAAACAAAAAGGGATTTAAAAACGGACATATATAGGGTAGCAGTGAGCATTTAAAAACGCAATTCTACAGCATTCTCTTGAATGCAGCTATTATGGAAACTAACAAGTAGGCTCTATTTAAGAGATAAGCGTTTAACAGTCAAACCTTTTTTTCCCCTCTTTTATTCAAATGAACAACACTGACTATTCACCTGAATAATGCAAAGCTGTAAACACACACGAAAGGAGAGCTCTGAGAACAAGATGCCTCACAGTTAAAATGACCTGCTCCAGACGCAGTCACTGAGGAACAGCCAACAGCTAACTTGCAAAGAATTCTTTTTTTAGGTCAGGAGGGAAAGATGGGGACGGCCTCCTCCTAGCCTCAAAAATAATTTTTCTTTTCTTATCATATAGGTCAATGAACACTAATAGGCAATCATGCAGTGTCCAATGCATCTTCAGTGAAAATCAATGCAAGTTAGGAGTAACACACTTGGTTAATGGGGAAAAAAACGAGAGAGAAAAAACCCCAGACTGTCAAATTTATTCTGGGTATCCCATGAGGAATTTAAGGTACGCACACGCAAGTGTATTTATAACCCATACAACCTCCCTTTCTGGCTAAAACCCGGTGTTGGTGGGAAGCGGCAGCAGCCGTGGGTTGCTTCCAGGATAAATATGAATCCCTTGGGTCCGGGTGTGGGGAGCACTTTCTGGTTTCAAAAGACTTCTCCTGTTATCACCCTCCCTGGTCCCCAAGGCAACCCTGCAAGGGGCAGGGCAGCCTCCTCCATCGTCATTTTGCTCAACTGCTCGGCACAGTTACATGCCCCCTCCACGTGGGCATGTGGCCCCGAAGCCAGAGCAGGAGTTGGCCAGGAGTCGTGCCTGGCTCTTTTCGTGACTCCTCCCTGCTGGTCTGGAGGCCCCACGGTCCCGAGAAGGGGAGGCCTGGGGCTCGAGCCCTGGTGTTCTGCGGGCTTCAGCAAGGTAGCCGTGTGTCCACTGATGACACCTCACCTCGGGCTGCCCACCCTGCCCCCAACTCGGACCATTTCTGGGCCATGTCTATGGGCTTCAGCAGGTGTGGCAAATGGATTTCATCTCCTTGGAAAAGTTTTCCTGGAACTTTGGCTAGGGTATGAAGGCCCCTTACCTGGTGGGACCTGGTGGCTTCACATGCCCTTGAGTTTGTCCTAAACAAATGTAACTCAGAAGACTGATCTATTCGAAGAAAAAAACAAGCTGCCTTTCCAAAGGAAAGGACACGTTTCCGATGACTGCCTGCCACTTGGGGATACTTGCTACCTGTTACCCAGACATCAGTGAAGTCCAGTCTGAGCTGCCATTACTTTCCTGAGCACTTTCAGACATAGGTACCAGGCAGGAGGGCCACCGCCCCAGGTGTGACGCTCTAGGTGTGTGCCTGCTTGGTTGTTTCAGTCGAGTCAGACTCTGCGACCCTATGGGCTGAGGACTGCCAGGCTCCGCTGTCCATGGGATTCTCCAGGCAAGAATACTGGGGTGGGTTGCCGTGCCCTCCTCCAGGGGATCTTCCCCATCTGGGGATGAACCCGCGTCTCTTTTGTCTCCTGCACTGGCAGGCGGGCTCTTGCCCACTAGCGCCACCTGGAAGCCCGTCTGCTCTCACACTCAAACACTTCTGTGGATTTCAGGCAGATAAGCAGGTCGCTTCCCACCAAACCAGGGAGGGGAATTCCTTTGATCATATCTACTGTCTGGTATCCTAAATGTGGTTATTTATCACCATTCCACATTCTAATAATAATTATAAAAAGAGAAAGCTTACTATGTTTACTGAGCAGCTTTAATTCAGTCTTCACCAACCACCCCCGGGTGGATTAGGGATGGTTGTCCCTACTTTACAGACTCGAGCACTGACACTCAGACAGCAGGCGTGGGAAAGCCTATGTTCATTCCACCCCAGCCTCCTTCCTTCACATGAAAGTGGATTACGCCAAACCCAGTATCTGCTGGGTTCTTGACACGTCCTACCTGGGTCTGGAGCCCCACCCTCATTGCTCAGTGAGACCCTCTACAAACCGGCCAACAGTCCCTCAGCCTCATGACCCAGCAGGAGAGCGCAGGAGAGACAGCGGTGCCGTCCCGGCCAGCTGAGCATCCACTCTCTGGTGCAGATGTGCCCTTTACATACAGATAGTGCAGGGGACAGCGAGAGTTTTAAGAGCAACACCCCAAAGATCAATTTTATCCAGAAAACTAGAGCATCACCTAAGCTAGTCTGGCCAAGGATGGGCACAGGGTAGGGACTCCTCTGAACGTTTCCAGACCCCAACCACAGAGATGCTGAAAACGGGACTGTATCATCAAAGGAGATGCTAGCAAGCACTTCTTGCAGCAAACTGGCTCTCTAAATTAGAGTCAGCCGCCCTGGAGGGATGAACAGAGAAGCGCTCACGTCCTTGGCCTTGTTAAGAATCAGGAACAGGGGGGCAGGCACGCTGACTCGCGATGGATGCAGGATTCGGCCTCAGGGCTGGTCAGAGCAAAGGTGTGAGGGCCAGGAGGTCATCAGAGGCAGAGGCCTGCAACCACCCTCCTCTGTGGCCGGCAAACGGGCCTGTGATGGGTCAGACAGTCTGCAGACATCCCTTCTCTCTGCCCTGCCCAGGAGCCGACAGGCTGCCTCTCTGGGCCGGGGCTGGGGGTGCCCTTTCTGACCTGGCCTTTCCTCCCTGCTGCGCCCCTTTCGGGCTGGCACTGCAGTCCTTTTGCAGGGATGTCACTCATGCACCTGCTGCCTCGTTTACACCAGTAGTTTGGCAGCTGGTTGCTGTAAACGATAATAAAATGCCTTTCCAAAAAATGAAGGAATGTGACCAGACACGCCAGACATCATGATATTAAAGCCGTGTCAATTAATTTCTCCCCCTGCTTGATAAACGAGCCCCATTCCATCTCTTAATAATGAGGAGAGAAACAAGAAAAGTTGACACTTAGTTTAATTTATTTTCTCAACTTGCCTGGTCATATTTCTTGCTGCCGTGCAGAGCTGGCTGGGGCTGTGGGGAATTACAAGTGGCTGGCACACACGCAGAGCCGGGATCGGTGCAAATCGACACGCGTCTCTGTACCCCTGCACAGGCTGCATCGGGAGGGGAAGGGGCTCGGGGAGCCAGCTCGCACACCTGCGCCTCACGGCTGGGGGAGTGGGGGCGGAGCAGGGAGCAATCTCAGGTGTCGGGGGGATGGTGTGACAGAAAGGACACTCTCCCTCCAGACTCGTGCCGAGGAGCTGCTCGAGACCGGACGCCCTAAATTACTATCAAGCCACATGGGTGCCACTTGCCAGAGGGGAGCCAATTTCTCAACTGGAAAGGTGCTTTTCTTTCTCGTTCTGCCTGAGGATGCTCTAGCCAATGCCTGACCTTGAAATGTGAGCATCAACCTTCTAAAGGTCGGATGCCGACCGTGAACCAGCAAGCATTTCATTAAGGCTTCGGTATCAGTAGGCTTTTCATCCGGCCACCGTAAGCTCAGGACCATCTACGGAAGTCTCGAGACCATTAACCAGGCTGGGGGTGAAAGAGAAGGGTGCTCCTGAACCAGTGTTTCTCAGTGTGGCCCTCGTGGTCTCCTGCTGGGTGGGGGGCTTGTTAGAAATGCAGACCCCCAGGCTCCGTCTGCCTCCAAATGGGGGGCAGCCCTCGTCCAAGGCAAGGAGGGGGCAGATCCCAACAAAAACAAAGCTTCTCTCCCCCAGACTCAGGAAAGGAGTGGAGGCCGCTTCACACTAAAGTGTAAATGACTGATCTTGTTTCCATTCCCAGGGGTCTTGGTGGTTTACTCAAATCAAATCCTTACGGGAAGGCAATTAAGCTTTACTTTAGAATTCCAAACAGGCATTCAGGCAATGGGAAATATATACATACATACATACATACATACATATATATATATTTTTTTTTTACTGATGAGGGGCACCTCCCTGAATCTGTGAAGTTATATGAGTTTATAGATAGCTTTACAATGAGGGCGAGGGTGTGCCTGGAAAAAAAATCACCCAGAAGGGAGGGAGGGAAGTTGAAAAGAAAGGGAGAAGGGAAGGAAAAAGGGAGGGAGGGAGATTCAGAGGCAGGTGGGGCAGAGGGAGAGAGACCGCTAACCATCCCCAAACCATTTTTCTAAGAGAGAAATCTGCCGTGAATACTGATGGCGTGATTTTAAAGTGCCTGCGGCTGCAGCGAAAGGGCGTCTCATCCCAGACTCTTGTTAAGCGAGGGGAAAAAGCACCTGTGATCCGGGCCAGACAACCCCAACCTCATTTCATTCCGAGCGCGCTCCACGGCAGTGATTCTGTGAATGACACTTGTCAGGGCAGCAGATTAGTTCACAAACCTATTTTTTGTGTGTGGTGTTCCATCTTGGTCGGGAAAATAGCCAGTTCTTGGCGAGAGAGACACATATTACTGCTGTTAAGTGCCAATATAAACTCTGGGACGCAGTGGTGAATTCACCAAATTAAACCGCTAGACAGCGGGCTGGGATCGGGACCCTGGCAGAAGGTGCCGGGGCGGCAGCCTGCGCCCTTGTCGGGCAGCGGGGCTGAGGTCACGCGCACAGCTGGGCCAGCGCACGCGGATGCCTGGGGCGGGGGCGGTGCTCCGGGACCACGGCGCCTGGGGGGCTTGGGGGCTTTGGAGGGCACCACGGGCTGCAGCTCGTCCTTCAAGGCTTCTAAACCTGGGGCTTTCTGAGCTCAGGGGAGATGGAGCTCCTCCCCACCGAGGCAGGCATCTGGGTGGGAACCCTTAGGTTCTCCCCCCGCAGAGGCAGAGCGGGTTTCAATTCTGTCAGCTTGTCTGACTCCCACCCTCAGCCCCATCCACACAGGGAGCATGCTGGAAGCTCAGAGTGGGTGTCAGTCCGCCTTAAGTCCCTCCCGAGCTGGGGTGGAGGCAGGCTTCTCTGGAGCCAGAAGATCTGGGCTCTAATCCTAGCTCCAGCAGCAACTGGCTGTATCACTCTGACCCTCAGTATCCTCCTCCGTGACAGAGAAATTTTAAAAAAAGACCTCGCCAGCCTGGAGCCTTGCTTGAAAACACCTGTGAGGGGTCAGCTACCCTCTTCCACAAGCAACAGACTTTTTACGGCTTCTCCCCAATCCCAACCTGTCTTCATATGCTCACGTTTGCCCTTTGCAGCGAACCTCACCTATTGAAACTCACTTGATATGTGTCGAAGAAATGTTCACAGGGCTTTGCCCTCAGTGGGGGGAACCGGATTCGAGATGGAGAAGTAAACGAGTCACCTGGTCAAATTCCTGCGCAAACTCGTTACCTAAAAAGACCCCACATCATCTTAGGCTTACAGAAAGGGGCTGATCTCTGAATGGGAGGCCCCGAGCGGGCTGAGCACAGCTGCACGCTGACCACTGCTGTGCCTGCCCCGGGGCCAGCAGCTGGCCTGCCGGCTGTTCCGGAGCGGGCGCCGGGCACCGAGGCGGGACAGGAAGGGGATGGAAACAAAGCAGGGAGGGGTCGCGAACGGGAACCACAAGACCTGTGCTGCAAGGACGGGGCAGAGGCAGCCCGGACCCCCTTCACCCCGGGATGCAGAGAGGACCCCAGGAGAAGCCCCGCCACCGCTTCCCTCCAGCAAGTTCTCGAGGAACGGCTCCTGGCCCCAGGGAAAGTTGCAGAGCGCCATCAGAAAACCACTACTTGGAAGCAGGTTCTCAGCGCCGCCACAAATTACAGGACTTTTATGACGAGGCCTGGTTTCAGAACAGCCCCAACTGACGGAGCCCCGGCTGCATGCCCGCAGGGCCCGCCGCCAGCTCCGGGCCCCCTGCAGAGGGGGCGTCTGGGTCCATGTCGCCAGGACTCCCTAGGCCTACGGAAAGCCTTCCTGGAGTGGCGGTGGGCAGCTGCCCGCTGAGGTGCCCCTGCACGGGATGCCCACCTCACCCACCGTGGGCCGGGGGCTGGCCGCTTTTCCTTTCCTGGCTGTGAAGGAACTTTCCTTAAGGCCAGATCTTCCCGAGAAGCAGAGACCAGCGGCCCAGGCAGCCTGGGGTGGGGGTGGGGGGCGGGGAGCTCTGCCAGGAGAGCTCGGAGGACGGCTCCTGGGGCGGAAGGATGGAGGGGAGAGGGGAAAGGCAGGGCAGGGGCCGGCCCGGGCTACAGACGGGCTACTCAGGGCGTCCCACGCAGCAGCAGCTGCACAGGCACCTGGGAAAGTGCTGGCAATGCAGAGTCCCGGGCCCCACCCTGGCCCCCTGGATTCGAATCTGCATCGCAACAAATCCCTGATTTTTATGCAAATTAAGGAAGCACTGATCTAGAACACTGATTCTCCACCGTGATTCTTACATCAGAATCACTTTGGGAAAATTTTAAAAATACTGGTCCCCAGGCTCCATTTTCAGAATTGAGTTAGGTCTAGGGTAACACCTCAGCATCTGTATGTTTTAAGATCTTTCCGGGTGATTCAGCTATACAGTTAGGTTTAAGAAACACTGGGAAGGGACTTCCCTGATAGGTGGTCTAGTGGTTAAGACTCTGGGCTCCCAATTCAGGGGGTGCAGGTTCGATCCCTGGTCATGGAACTAAGATCCCCAAATGCAGCATGGTGTGGCCAAAAATAAGTAAATCAATAAACAGTCACTATTATTACTGCACACAAAAAAAGAAACACTGGGAAAAGGAAAAAAGCCTAATGCCTAATTTTTATTTTTCGTCTAAAAATAATTTTGAAAGTAAAAGTCGCTCAGTCAAGTCCGACTCTTTGCAAACCCAAGGACTGTAGCCGGCCAGGCTCCTCTGTCCATGGAATTCTCCAGGCAAGACTACTGGAGTGGGTAGCCATTCCCTTCTCCAGGGGATCTTCCCAACTCAGGGATCAAACCTGGGTGTCCCTCATTGCAGGCAGATTCTTTACTGTCTGAGCCATCAGGGAAGCCCCCCAAATAATTTTAACTTCCCTAATATTTAACATATGGAGTGAATGGGCCTCAGTTCAGTTCAGTCGCTCAGTCGTGTCCGACTCTGCAACCCCATGAATCGCAGCACGCCAGGCTTCCCTGTCCATCACCAACTCCCGGAGTTCACTCAGACTCACGTCCATTGAGTCAGTGATGCCATCCAGCCATCTCATCCTCTGTCATCCCCTTCTCCTCCTGCCCCCAATCCCTCCCAGCATCAGAGTCTTTTCCAATGAGTCAGCTCTTCGCATGAGGTGGCCAAAGTATTGGAGTTTCCGCTTTAGCATCATTCCTTCCAAAGAACACCCAGAGCTGATCTCCTTCGGAATGGACTAGTGCCCCCATATATCCAGCCATCAGAGAGACACTGTCTTGGATGGTATTTTACAAACCCCGGGAGGGAAAAAGGAAGCACTCCAATGGGGATGAGGTCAGGGTGGTACCTTACTGGCACACCTGCTGCCAGTACAGCTGGTCCCCAGTGCTGTTGACCAGGATGTACAGATGTGATCTGGCTTGAAGTAAAGGAACCCTTGCAAAACGGGCAAAGAAAGCCCGGACTGGAGATAATGCTAACGGTATAAGCCCATACCATTACCAGAGAATTGTAAGCTGACCCTTCTCTGCCATGAAGCTAGATGCCTCACCAGCACTTCACAACCATCTGATCAGATGGAGCAGCAGCAGCTGAGTGAGGAAGACCCCACTTTTCAACACAAACTTGTGCTTTATAGAAAGCCCTTGGAAAACAAGTGCTTGGAAAATATTTTTGTTGTTCTGTGATTTTGTCACTAAAAATGATATGACTGTGTTATATACAAAAGCTCTTGTATCCACCGACTGTTAAAACTCAGAAACATAACTGTAAGACTCTTAAAAAAAAAAAAAGGAACATTCCAGTGGATTTTGAACCCATTTGTTAAAAATATAAAAATGCAACACTTGATTAGTTTGCATGAAAACCTGATTGACATCAGGGAAGATGGAAATTTACAAGCTGAATTTCAACAAAATCCTTTGCATAATTGGAGGATGGGATTGAAAAATTAGTATCATGATTTAGTCAGCACAGCAAATATGCTTCTTCCACTGAGATCAGTGTATCTCGCTCGAGGTATTTTTCAGTTATGACAGGCATTCAAGCCAAGTACCAAAATAATAAGCCAAACTCAGAATCCAACCTTTAGAGCTGAATCACAAAGTGTTATTAAATCAAGAATTTTTTAAAAAGCATATTCAATCTCATTGCTCTAACCAAAATTATTTTAATTATTAATGCTAAATATGGCTTACTTCAAATGTATCCCACCCTATTATATTCCTATGTATATAGGTTTTATAATATACATGATATATTAGCATAGTATTTACATCTATACATTGAAAATTAAATAAGACACATTGGGGCTTGTGTGTTAATTTTTTTCCTGTACAAAAATTTTGAAGATTCCTGCTCTGAAGTCATCCCTTAGTTACAGAGATTACTAAGTACAGCCAAAGGATGACGGGGGAATAGCTACCTTTAGTGGCTGCCAGATGGTATGGACCCTTCTGACTCCTGAGGAGGGGCCAGTAGGTGGGATATGGACTCAAGAATGTGCTAATTCCAGGATCTCCTGGGTCCTCCCAGGAGGAGTCCGCACAGACTGCTTAGAAGGCATTTGGAGGGTCAGACCTCAAACTCAGAACCTTCCCCTATACATTACTGGCAGCAATACCTGAACTCTTCTCAATAAATTTTTCATAGTGTCGTATCTTCATTAAAGTTTTATTCTATTAGCATTCTGAATCCAAACCAACAAGTACGTAACTGCTAAAACATGTGTTAAGCGACGACTTAGGAAATGCCGGTTTTATCGTATTGTTAATTAACAGAAAGTAGGATTAGTAAATTCACAGATCATAAGGGGCGTTGAGCCCAGTTTCGGCAGCTCTTCAGCGGCGGGGTGATTGTTGGTGGGCAACCCTGGGAATTTACAGCAAGGGCAGGAGAGTGCCTTGTGGTTGACCCTTAGCCCTTCTGCAGGTTCCACCAGTATGGGAGAAGCTCAAGAGGCAGGATATCAGGGTCTATTCTGTCTACAACAAATTATCCCGAGATCTGATGCCGTCCAGTGCAGCCTCCTCAGAAGGGCCGACACGGAAGGGTCTGGACGGGGAGGAAGAGAAGAGTGACTCATCCATTTAAGCCAGACCAGTGAGACTCCATGGACCACTGGGAGGGTTCATGCCGTGAACCCCAGGACGTGGTCCAAATTCCAGTTGTGCGGCATTGCTAGTTGTGCACGTTGGCCAAGTCATTAACCTCCTTGACCCCGGGCCTCCATCTGCAGAAAGGGAACAAGGATGCTGGTGCCTCACAGGGCTGGAATGAGAAGCAAATGAGATAATGTCCACTCTGGTTACCAGGCCTGCACAAACCTGTAGTTTTCCTACAAGGGCTTTGTACCCAGTATTGCTTGGAGTAAGTGGACCACCAGCTGAGACTTGAAAATAACGTAGATCTCGATAAATGTCGACTGCAATGGGATGAGCTCCAGAGGGGTCTCCCCCTGGGGTGTCAAAGCTGAGCGACTGCAAGTGAATTTGGACTCACCGTGCTGTCATCTCCCATGGAAACCAGGTCACAAGATCCCTAGGCCAGAGGGGTTTATTCAAACCCTGGCCCACCCTGTCCTGGGAATTACAGAGGTAACCAGGCATGAAATGGACTAAATGTCTTCTCTTTTCCCAGCCACCCAAATAGCTTTAGCCCGGCGTGATGGCGGTGCTCCCAATTCTTCACGCTTAATAATGAAACAGCCTGTCCAGCTGGGCCACACGTGAGATCAGAGTTAGAAGCCAGAACCGGATGAGCCACGGCAGACTGGGGCGGACAAAGGGCCAGGGCTGGGTGGCGAGGCCACACCCTGGTTTCCCAGAAGCTGGAGGGTCAAGGCAAAGCCGGAAGTCAGAAGCCAGGGTCAAGCTGAAGGCCCAGGTCATATGTAGCAAAGCAGTCCGGGAAAGCAAACAGATTCCTTAGCTGGGGCAAGAGCCCTTCTGAGGAAGATACGGACAAGGCTAGGGTGATGATAAATGAGTCTACTGGGCTGGAGCCAGGACACAAAAATCAAAGCTAAGGGAAAATAAAAAGATGATAATAAATGCTGACTGGCCTCTGCCAGGCCCAAGTGGGAATGGAGAGAAATCACCTGGTTGCATTTTCCTGGAACATGCTTTCAAGGTCCTAGGTACTTTGTAAATTAAAGTTCCCTGTGGCAAGGCCTTCTGAGATTGCTTTTTATTTGTGGGGTGTAAGCGGGAAGAACCCATCCTTATTTGTTGAAAAGGCTGTGAATTGGAAGAGCCTCCTTATGTGTGGGCTGTGAGTGGGAGGAGTCTGGCCTTTGGGTTCGGACATGGTCTGGAACCCCAGCCCCACAACCGATCAGCTCTGGCCTCAGTTTTCTCATCCATAAAATGGGGATGATAATATTTTCAGAGCTTTCAAGAAGACCATGCACATGCATCTCAGCACGGTCCCGGTTCCAGCCAGGAGCTGAAGCATCCGTGCCCTGCTCTGGAGACCTGGTTCTCTCACTGCTATTGACTTGCTGTAGGATTTAACAACCTGACTCTGCAGGATGCCGATTCCAGGCACTGCCTGCTCGGAGGGGAAGATGCAGCTTTGAGCATCACCTTTCCTACTGACCACACGGGGGCAAACGGGGCTGGAGACTGGCCTAGGGGTGACTCCCCTGGCGGGGCAGAAGGGTCTTCAGGATGGCTTGGCCTAATCCCTGGCCCAACGCTGCCCTTGAAGGGAGATGGGCCCTCCACTGCCCAGAGTGACCCTTCACACACTTCCAGGCAAGGGCTGGATCCGCTGCTCAACATCAACGTAAGACCCAGAGCCTCCCACCAGCTGCCGCACAGCACAGGGGGCTCAGCTCGGTGTTCTGTGATGGCCCCGTGGGGTGGGGTGAGCGAGGGGGCCGGGAGGGAGGCTCGAGAGGGAGGGGACACAGGCATACTTGTAGGTGCTAGTGGTAAAGAACGCGCCTGCTGAGGCAGCAGACATCAAGAGATGCAGGTTTGATCCCTGGGCTGGGACGATCCCCTGGAGGAGGGCGTGGCACCCCACTCCAGTATTCTTGCCTGGAAATATCCCATGGACGGAGGAGCCTGGCGGGCTACAGTCCATGGGGTCCCAAAGAGTTGGACACGACTGAAGCGACTTAGCACGCAAGCATATGCACCCTGTTGTACAGCAGAGACTAACACAACATTTTAAAGCAATTATACTCCAATTAAAAAAAGGCTAAAAGAAATAAGAAGACCCAGAGTCTCTGTCCTCCAGAGAAGGCGACTGAGAGACGGGGAGCTTCTCCCCAATGTGAAAACCACACTGCACACAGCGCTATGTTGGGGCCATTCTGCCGCTTGGCTGCAAAGACTTCAATTTATTTGTGTCTGGGGCCTTAAAGAACCTCAGCTGTCATCCCTTCCTTAGTTTATTACCAAATTTCTAAAATATTACATTCTTTATTATATCCAAATTCACTTTATTGCACTTGACAATACAGATAATCACATACCATATGCTCTAATGTTTTGAAACCAATGCATGTTGACAGCGGTTTTTATTCATGATGCATAATTCCATCCCAAGCTCACAATGAGGCCTCTGAGCACCCAGCCTGGTGTTAAGACTTTTGCCTAATAACAGATTAGCAATACACCAAGTTTCAGAGATACCCTCGGCCCCTGCCACTCTCTCTCTACAATGGGAAAAATGTACCTGAGCTGAGAAGACGGATTTACTGAAGAGAAGGAGGGAAAAAAACCCTCCTACCATCCTCCCACCATTCCCAGAGGGTTTATAATGATTTGTTATTGTTCCACGCTTATGAAACTTGATACTGAAAAGAGGGATTGGTCTTGTGCCAAGCAGCAAGGCAACTAATCACACCAGCCCACACTGCTGGCCCCTGAGAACTGAGCGAGCAAGATGCCCCAAGTTCTCATTAGAAGCCTCTCTTGTTTTCACTCTTGTTTTGCTGCAAGCAAATATTTGTCACTCCTCTTCCTCTCTGAGACCTCCCTCTCTCTTGGCCCCCTTTCCCATCCCCTGGGCGCCCCTTCTGCTCCTGATTAGCCCCAAGCTTCCTGGCAAAAAGAACACAATCAGGGCATGATTCCCACACCAGCATCCTGGAACCTCTCAAGCAGAAAGCTCAGCACGGCGGGAACCGTCTCCACGGCTCCTTCTGCAAAAAGCCCTCTCATTGAGGGTGGCCGAGGCAAAAGGTGGATTGTTTGGAGATGATCCTCCAGCTTTGCAGTGGAACAAACGATGCCATTTCACACATCCCCTAACTAAGCGCTTTCCCGCGCGTCACAGAAGCACTCAAACAAGCTGTAAACCCATTAGATCGTGTCAGGCGTTGTGGGCAAGAGCCTGGGCTGTCAACCAGCAGAGAATCAACTCAGATTTATAGATCCTTAAAACCTTAATATATCAGTATTCGTCTGCCCCTGCAGACAAGGGGACCAGGGCAGTGGTGGAGAGGGAAGACAAGTCCACAGATTGGCTGCAGATGAGACCGAAGCTTCACAACCCTTCTCCCAGATAATGGGGTTTCTCAACAAGGGCAGCAGGGGGAAGGAAGGAAAGCCAGGCCTTCACGTTGCCGAACACTTGGCTATTTTCCCAAAGCTTTGCTGGCCATGGGGAAGGACGGCAGGAAAGAGATGTTATCCACAGCGCCTCTGGAGCGCCCAGTGACCTCCTGTCAACAGAAGCAAAGGGTACCTGGCGAGGAAGGGGCTAGAGTCAGAGGATGCAGAAAAACACTCACTTAGCCATTTTCTCCCACGTAATTGCTATATATATTAGAACTCCTTTTCATAAATAAAAACCTGCTTTCCCTTTGGGCTTCCATCATGACTCCAAGAAAGACCTTTTGTTTATTTCTGAATCATCTTTAGTGGGCAGGGGCTCCGCCTACTGTCTCAGGGGATTTGGGTTGTTTTTTGTTTGTTTGCCTTTTGTTTCATCCTTTCCCCTTGCTTCTCTAGCAGAAGCATGTAAACAGCTGGCCACTAAACCAGAGACGTGAACTTCAAGACGCCATTTCATAAAGAATCCTCCTGAAATATTATATGGGTCTGGAAAGGAGAGGGCTTTGGCTATTTCGTAAAGCATGATCCACCTGAGGTTTGCAGAGTAACCACAGAGCACACTGGTTCCCACCCCCAGCTCACCCCATCAATTCTCCGTTTGACTGCTTCTCAGAAAAGGCAAATTGCCCCCTCACTAGTTCATAAAGATGGCTTATTTAAGAGCTGAGCATCCGGGGCCTTCCCTGGTAGTTCAGCAGCTGAGACTCAGTGCTCCCAATGCTGGGGGCCTGGGTTTGATCCCTGGTCAGGGAACCAGATCCCACACAATGCAACAGAGAGTTTGCATGCCCCCACTAAGATCAGAAATCCTGTGTGCTGCAGATAAAACCTGGAGCAGCCAAATAATTTTTTTTTTTTTTTT
>SJYQ01095606.1:58037-84635 GCA_006410935.1 Redunca redunca
GTCGAGTCGGTGATGCCATCCAACTATCTCATCCTCTGTCATCCCCTTCTCTTCCCGCCTTCAATCTTTCCCAGCATCAGGGTCTTTTCCAATGAGTCAGTTGTTCCCATTAGGTGTCCAAAGTATTAGAGCTTCAGCTGTAGCATCAGTCCTTCCAATGAATATTCAGGACAGATTTTCTTTAGGATTGACTGGTTTGATTCCCTTGCAGTCCAAGGGACTCTCAAGAGTCTTCTCCAGCACCACAGTTTGAAAGCATCAATTCTTCGGCGCTCAGCTTTCTTTACGGTCCAACTCTCACATTCGTACATGACTACCGGAAAAACCATAGCTTTGATTATAGGGTCCTTTGTCATCAAAGTGATGTCTCTGCTTTTTAACACACTGTCTAGGTTTGTCATAGCTCTTCTTCCAAGAAGCAAGCTGCCGGCAGAGAAAACAGGATGGCCACGCAGAAGAGGAACAAATGCATCCCACACGTTGCTGGGCACAGGTAAGTGGATTATCTCAGAGGCACTGACCTTATCGATCAAGACGCCGCCTGACTGTCCAGTGCCCTGCGGAAGCCTCCAGAGGAGCCCTGCCATTCTGTCATCCCCAGGGCACAGCCCTATCGCACAAGGCACTCGTGCCCCGCTCAACAGAGGGGACTGGCGGTCGCTGGTTAACTGCCGGTTAAGGCAGCTGCACTTTACAGTAGCCCAGCATGGACAATATTATGAATGACACTAGCAGGCTGCCAGCCTGGGGACTCATTACAGTCAAGGTACGACACGGCAGCCTGCCAAGCCCCCAGCTTTCACACTCGCTATGCCAGAACATCCACACACAATTTAATTGCATTATAATTTCAAAAGTGCTTTTCAAACTGGAAAAAGGCATTCACTGATTAACCAGCGAAGAGCAAAATTGTTTATGAAATTGAATACAAAAAGCTACAGAAATGTAATTGGGTCGTTCTAGCACCTAATTTTCAAGCCATTTTCCCCACTTATTTAATCACGAGATACAAAAGGAGCGACTGAATTGACTTCATACTAATTAGATTACACCCCGCGATACTCCGGGCCTATACTCCCAACCGGTTGATAGGAATGTCTTAAACAGAAACAAAAATGTTGCCGCAGCTTGTCAGTGGGAACGGGACGGGTTGTTTTGAACATACCCTTCCATCATGAGGATGAGCACCTTTTCCCCAAACACCAAGCTCCCTGCTCCGTGGAACCGTCCCTGCAGAAGCATTGCCTTCTGGGGCGTGGACTGGGAAAGTCCTTGGGCCCTGCTCCAAGAACATGCCCCTCCAGGACATCCTGCCACTGCGCTCTGCACCCCCAGGGGAGAGAGCCAGTAGGTGCACGAAGCTGGTGGTGTCCTCAGAACACTTGCCGTTTCGTAAACCGACCAGGGGCCGCGGTGTGCTTGGCCACAGCCTCCTGGTGAAGCTCGGCTCCACTGCATTCTTCTCTTCGTCCTGCCCTGAGCTGCCTGAGCCGGGCCGAGTCCTCACTCTCTGTTGCTGAGTGAACACAACCCCTTTCCTCCTGGAAGGCAGCGCTGTGCCACACTGTGAGCCTTTGGAAACCCGGGCGTGGTCTGGGACCACCAACATGGAAGCTTCCCTGCCGCTCGCCCGGGACGCTGCCGTGGACTCACGGGGCACAGGCTCCCCTGTCTGTACCGGGAAGTACTGTACAGCCCTCTCGTGGCTTTTCTCTTTTAGCTCTTTCTTATATTAGGAGCAACATAATTGATTATATAATCAGACGCAAAACGTACATTATCAAGATATCTGAGCACTTCACAGGCCATTTAATCAAGATATCTGGGGCTGTGCCAAAAGGAATTAACCAACACGAAGCCTCAAGCACGTGTTACCATGCCTTCCCACACCGGAGCTGGGTCCTGCTCTCCGGGAAGGTGGCCTCATCTTTCAGGACTGATCTGTACACGAGCTCCGGGTCTGAAGGTCTCCTGTGCCACTTCTCCGCGTCTCCAAACAAGGAGACCCAAAAGACCGTGTCTACCATCGTTCCATCTCCACACAGCCCCTGGCATCTCCAGGCTGTGAAGACGTCTGTGGGGGTTTGCCACAACATGCAGGCAGCCGAGAAAAGGAAGGGGGTTTTCACTCCTCTTTGCTCATCCTGAATTGCTGCTCCTCCCGGAGAAGTAAACAGATGTTATTTAGGAGGCAACAAGAGGTGTCTCGTGACCACAGCCAATTTTCACCAAACCCAGGGAGCCTGAGAGTGAGGAGACTGGCAAGCAGGGATGTCTCTGCCTAAAATGCCTTCCCTTTTGATGCCAAGGTGGGTCTGGGACTACCTGAAGCTGCTCAAACGAATGAATGTTTCCATCAGAGAACATCTGCTCTTTGTGCCAGGCACAATGCTAGTCCTGGGGGTAAGCACAGAACAGGCCCTTGCCCTTAGCAGGGGAGGAATGGCAAACATTCCAACACAGACCCTCCACGGCTGTGCTGGGGGTGGGACGCAGGGAGGATGCCTCTGTAAGGATGCAGGAGTGCGTTCAGTCACCAGAAGGCAGAAATGTACATTTCAGGGGACAAGAAGGGCGGATGCAGAGTCAGGGAGGGCTGCAGGAATGGCAGGCAGGACCATGGGGCTCACGAACCAGGAGTGGGGTATGAGGTAAGACTGGGAAAACCGGCTGGAACTCTGAGAAGGGTTAAGGGCCGTGCTGAAACACTCAGGCCTTGTGCTACAGAAAGTGGAGAATCCACTATGAACTCTTTCTTCTCCAAAACTGTTATCCAGGCACGGCACCAGGGACTGCGGATCCTGCAAAAGACGCTAAGACGCAGAGCAGCCTGCTGAGTGCCCGTGTGCAGCTGCGCTGCCTACCATTTACTGAACGCACCATTTACTGAACGAACAAGCAAATGAAACGCGTACAGATGGGCAACAATCACAAACCTCGTAAGACTCCTGGTTCTGAGCTGAAGGCCACACCCGGCATCCCTATCCGCCCCCTGGGCACAGGCAACAAGCTCCTCACCAGGGCAGGGCCTCCCCAGGACCTCTCCTAGGACTCGGAGTGCAACGTCCAGGAGGTGGCTGGAGCTGGCTTCAGAGGGACTCTCACCTCTGACACCACCCCAGCACAGACTCCCGGGCTTGCTGGTGGTTTCCAGGTTACCGTGCGTGGACCTACTAAGGCCCAGAAAAAACCTCCAAGCAGCGGAAGCACACACACATCCAGAAAGTCCACGGACAAAAGAAAGGCGTCTAAGGCACAGGGGCAGGAATGCAAGCCGAAGTCACGCCAGCCAACGACAGGGTCGTAGAGTCCCATGATGTCTGCACCGGCGACCTTCCGGGCACCCTGAGCAGTGCCCGCAAATACATGAGCTAGCTCCTGGACAATTCTGAATGACTCTGCATGCAAACCCAGGCATCCATGCCTGGCTCCAGGGCGAGATCTGCAAACCCCCAGCACAGCCCTGGCTCAGGCGGGAGGGTGCATAGCCAGGGACACGGGCTCCTTGTGCCCTGAGCACAGCGTACTGGCTGTACGGTGAGGGACACCTGTGGGGGCTGCCCACAAAGGATGTCCTATCCACCAGGCTGTGCTTAGCAATATGACGCGCGCTGGGGAGGCCCCTTCTGGCTCAGGTGTGCTGCTTGGCGGAGTGTGCACCAGGCTGGACAATGGGACCTTTGCAAACTCCTTAACCACAGCCACCCTGGGAAGGGCGGCGGGCCGGGGGGCCAGGAGGCTGGAGGGGAAACGAAAATGCAAAACCTCCATCTGGGTGAGGGGGCCATCTGCACACTGAGGCCTGTGTGTGCCCTCCACTAACACGTGACTGTTAGTGACACGGAAGTTCTGGAAGACCACAGTCCACACCAGGAAGGCCTGGTGGTCCCCTGACAGGGTTTGAGCCTTACTTAATGTCGCACTGTTTCTGAAAGTGGGGCATTTGCAGTGGGCAGGAAGGGGGCTTCGGAAGCCATGATGAGCTGATTTCTCCACTTGGGCGCCAGGTCTGGGGTCTCAGCCTTCCTAGCTCACAGACCAGCTAATGTCTGTGAAGTGCCCACCACCGTGTAAACGGTCCCCAAGGGTGGGGCTGGAAGGGAGCAGAACTTTCTACAGAACAGGCCATAGAGAAGGCCTGCAGCCTTTGGTACAAAATACTGAGCGTGCAGTCCACACAGCAGGCTTCCCTGTCCATTAGCACAGGCCCCAAGGATCCAGCTTGTTAGGCACCTGTTTGCCTGTGAGTGTCTGAAGTGACTGCCCTTTTTTATGTTGGTGAAATACGACGGGCATATTTTCCCCCAATATAGTATTTTGCAAGGACGGCTCTCCTGCTCTCCAGGAAGCGGACCACCATTTGCGGCTCTGGGTGCCCTGTGTGGGATTGCCCATGTCATTGTCATCTGCTGTGATGGCACAGAGCGGAGGAAGGGCTGTGGGGCCAGCTCCGGGCTTCCGTTCACCTGGCTCTGGGCCACGTGCAAAGCTAGCAAGGATGTGTGGTGTCCCCTAGGCCAGCATCCTGGCTTAGGCCCTGCGAGCAACACTCCTACGTATCAGGCACTTTACACATGCTTCCTCACTAAGTCTGTAGCAATCACCATCTGAAANTTGCCCATGTCATTGTCATCTGCTGTGATGGCACAGAGCGGAGGAAGGGCTGTGGGGCCAGCTCCGGGCTTCCATTCACCTGGCTCTGGGCCACGTGCAAAGCTAGCAAGGATGTGTGGTGTCCCCTAGGCCAGCATCCTGGCTTAGGCCCTGCGAGCAACACTCCTACGTATCAGGCACTTTACACATGCTTCCTCACTAAGTCTGTAGCAATCACCATCTGAAAGTATGCTTACCCCCACTGTGCAGATGAGGAAACTCAGGCTCAGAGAGGTTAAACTGCTTATACAGTTAAGTTGGAAAAGCCAGAATTTGAACCCGAGCCTCCTGGATTTCAAAGCTGCAAATCCAAATAACAAATAAACCAATTCTCTCTGGACGTGGGCTTCCTCATCTGTAAAACGGGGTACTGTGTCAACAGGGGCTAGAAGGCCTCTAAAACGCTGACTAAACACAGAGGCTAACCTCTTTTCGGATAACGGGATGCTGGTGAGGGGCAGCGAGGGGTGCTTTCACTGCCAGGGTGGACTGCCCACCTCTCTGTCCTCCCCGCAGCTTGCTGCCTCCTCTCCAGGGAGGTCCTGAGAAAAGAGAGGCAGCAACAGCCCCATCGGCTCACAGAGCTGTTTGTTTGCAGCTTGGATGAAAGGCCAGGAAGGGGTGGAGGCGGGCGAGTCTCTGAACCATCGGTTCAAGCACAGTTCATGTGGGATTTCCCAGAATCCGCTGCACACACGGCTGTGCTGGGCTGGACGTGGGGCCGGCAGGCAGGAGCAGGGATGTGTGTGCTGCTTGGGCAGCCAGTCCTCAGGGAGCTGAGACAGGGCAAAGAGGCTGCTCCAGGCAGATGGGCAAGAACTTCAAATGCGCCCCCACTGCTGAGGCGGAGCCTGCCCCTCTCCCAAGTATCCAGCACCAGCCCCGCTAGCATCTCCCTGCCTCGCGCCTGCAGTTTTCCTGGGTCCTGGGGTCTCTGCATCATTGCCCGAGGACAGACAGTGGAAGATTTCCAGACTTGATGTTCTGGATGCACGGCTGAGCCTGGACACAGCGCTCTCATCCGGGGACGAGGCACCCACCTCACTGCCGTCTGCATCACTGGCTAGGGTGGGCCCTGGAAAGTCACCACACCCTGCCCCTACAAGGCAGCAGCTCCTGCCTGGCCAGGGGGATGGTGGGGGGCATAATCTCGTTTTGCAGAGGGAGAGCCTGGAGCTCAGAGAGGTTGTATAACTTGCCGAAGGTCACTCAGCTGGCTCGTTGTTAAAAAGCTGGGATTCCTGAAGGCAGGCTATCTGATATCAGACTCCTTGCTTCCCAACTGCTTTTCTCCCCAAACGCTGTGGTTTGGAGGGGGCGAGAGGAAGCAGTACAGAGAGAGGAGTTTTGGATGCCGTCCATGAGGCAGACTGTGTAAATCCCCTTAAATCCCCAAGGAGTCTAGTGCAAGCCCTCCACTGACCCCTCCGGGGTTTCATGCAGGGTACAGGACACTGCAACGCACCCACCCTTGGAGTTTCAGCAGAGTAGCTCAGGACACAAGAAGCCTCCCCCCCTAATACCACCCCCAAAATATTTAAAAGAGCAACCCCCCCCCGCCAAGACGATTGTGAGAAGCCAGTTGGCAAGGCAAGCTATGAAGGTGTCATGCAATGAACCAGTTCCATGTACTGTAATAGCTTTTCATGTTTGCTACTGTACCAGGAGATACCAAACAGCAATTTTCAACTCTCTCCTCCGTTTCCCCATCTCTAGTCTTCCAGAATCACATGTGTTTCTACTTTAAAGCCTGTTAACATGGTATGTTCAGAGTGCAAATCCAGACGGCCGGGGGCCCTCAGAAAACCCACTTGGCATTTTGCAGAACGGACTTAACCATCCAGCCTTCTTGCCTCTCCACACATCAACCACAGCCAAGGAGTCACAGTGAAAGGGGGACCTGGCCCAGATAGGGGACCCTGCTTCTGCTCACGAAGGCTCCGCAGGGACTACCAGGCCGCTATGCCACACCCTCTCCAGAAGCTCAGCTCTTTGGCCCCTGGGTAGACACGGGCTGGCACCAAGCAAATCCTGGAGGGCTTGCTACCTGCGGAGTAGAGATGGAGACAGGCATCCTCTGGGCTGCAGGCTATCATCAATGAGGTTGCCCCATGGTCCCTTTTATATATTTACCACTAGAGTAAACGTGGCTATGGGTAGGGCGGAGGCAAGCCCTGGGAGGCAGGGGCCAGACTGCACAGATCCACAAGCACCCACAGCCTCAGCCTCCAGCAGAGCCCTTCTTCTAGTCAATCGCCAAGTAGGCTTGCCTCGCCACAGGCCACCTGCTGCCGTCCGGACAGAAGAGCTGGGGGAAAGCCCTTCATCACCCAGGGAGGTCGGGGTGGGACAGGAGAGAAGGGAAGTGGGACTTGTCATCTTTCCCCCGCCATCCCAGTCATTCCCATAGCCTTAACTTTCCAAATGCTGTCCTGACGTGGGTATCTTTTAGCCCAAACTCCCCCTGCGAGGTAGGTGGAGCAGATAACACCCTATTTTGTAGCTCTCTTGATGTGCTTGCTCTGGACAGTAAGTGATACCCTGTGGTACCCACAGAGGCTGCTGTACAAATGAAAAGGGCATCAAAGAGTCTGTGTTCATGATACGTGTCAGCCAAACCAGGAAGGACCTGGAAGGTCCTAAGACTCAGAACTCCACAGAGATAGCAGAATCCAGGGGGCTTGCCTTTGCTCCTGGCAGGGCGAGTGGCTTAGAACCAGCAGAAGGGCTGGTCTGGAGATGGAGCCAGTGACTTCAAGGAGTGGCTTTGCTGTTGCACCCCCGGGGGAGAGGTGTCTCCAAAAGCAGACAGTGAGGGGGCAGTTTGGGCCAGTGAGGGCCTTGCCCTCACTGCTGCCTGGATGCTGGGTCTCACAGGGATGCTGGGGTCTCCAAGGAGTCAGTCTTCAAAACGCCCACCCCCACCCGTTCACTCCAGAACCTGGAACCCCACCAGGGGGGCAACCCACTATCTTTGCTCTTGGTGGGAAAGACACTATGCGTAGCTCTGATCACTGACTGTTTGCTCAAAAAGACTGTTCCATGGCCATTTTTAGAGTGGCTTTCTCCCCTCGGCTGGTTGCGAGGTGACTCAAGGTGGCAGTGCTGAATAGGTGTGATTATAAGGCACCTGATACGCCCATAACTGCGGGGCATTTCTCTTAATAATCTAAGCATGTCCTTCTCCCCAGGGCCTTTATTTAAATATTGAGTCAGCTCTCCAGGCCAGCAGCAGGCAAATTCCATCCCTGAGCACTCGGAAAATGGGAGTGGGGGAGTTACTATGAGAAATGCCCCTCCCCTTGCTCTTCTTAGGAACACATGTTGTGGCAACCAGGAGAAGGGGAAAGGTGTGGCGGGGGGCTCGGCCGGCTGCAGCTCTGGGGGTGGCTCAGCACCCGAAGAGATGGCACTTTCTGGAATGCCGACAATCCGCTGACTTAGCTGACCTGGTCGTGGACCTGAACGTTCAGAAGAAACAGCATCCAGGACATAGAGCTCTGCTGTTTCATCCCACTGACCCGGACCAAAATGGGGGCCGCCTGTCTCTCACGAACAGTGTTTTGGAATCAAGGACTCTGCACACCCCAAGGACACCCCAGGTCTGCTCTGCTCCCCATCCCAAACAGAGAACACGCACCTGCAGCCTTGCCCCCAGCTGGGTGGGGGCAGTGTGAACACCCTGGCCCAGGGCCCCAGGCAGCCAGCCAACTCCCGCCAACCCTGTCTCAGCCCTGAGCTGGCTCTCCTTGGGTCAACCGGACCTCAGAGTCCACAGGGACGTCGTGGTGACTTAGCAATGGGCTGGGTGGTGCCGCACTGCTGAATTCATCCCAAACACATCCAGCATTAGAATCAGGAGCAGGAGAAGACGGGCCAGCCTGGGCCCAAGGGCAGAGCCTAAAGACTCCATCGCAACACCTTGGGAAAAGCCCCCAGCTCCTGAGTGATTCCTTGCTGTTTTCAGGGACAGTTCCGGTCTCATTCTGCCTGAAAGAAGTGGCAAGACTGGGTCCACAGTAAATAGGGAAGGATACTTTGGGTAGCGACTTTCTCTCCACCCAGAGGGACCCTCCAGGACTGAGCACAAGCCCCCTCCCCACCCCTGGAGTCTGCGGGTCCAGCCTCGCCCTCAGCGGAGGAAGGGCCCCGCGGGTCCCACAGCCTGCCCCTTGCCTTCCTCTGCCTTGCTCATCAATTTGTCTGCTCTTCAGGCAGGGACAAGGAACACTACTCATTTGTGGGGCACCCTCATTCTCCCCGTCGTGTGGTCCATACTCACTCCCCGAACCGTGGTAGACAAGTCTCTCCACTTGGACCTTCCCTGTACCCCTGCACTCAAAGGTGGCCATGGGCAATGAACATTACTGAACAAAGGGCTAGACGCAATACATCTACTAATTTGGGAGGGCTGACACAGAGGCTAACTTATCTTCTCCTTCCCATTAATGACGGTGCTGTTACAGCTTGGGAGACTCTCAAGCTATCAGAGCTGGACAGGTGAAAGCACCTTGTAGATGGCGAGACATGTGAAAGATAAGGGCATGACTGCCCACAGTGACAGAGACCCAGGCAGCTCTCCCAGAAGAGCCCATCGGTCCACCTGGGAGATCCACCACATGACCTTTGCCCCCAGAGGACCACATGGGCAGCAGGCCTTGCTGTTCCAGGATGCCCTGACCCCACCCTCCCTGCCAATACGCCAGAGGCTGCTGTGTTGGGACAGAACTGTTCTGCTTCACAGCCCCACAGCTCTCATCTGTCCCCCTCAAGGAAGATGTGTTCTTGCATCTCTAACTTATGTCTTGGGATGGTAATTAGATGTCACTATTCCAACATTGCATTACAACTTCCCTGCAGATCCTGGAGGAAGGGGAAATGAGTTACGGCCAGCAAACCAAGCTAAATACAGTTGGTAATTGAAAAAGTGGCCAAGGAAATCAGGAGGGGAAAAGCAAGCAACTCAGACCTAAATGGATTATCAATCCTTTCCTTTTAGGGCAAGCTCCAGTGCAACTTAATCAATTGCCATTGCTTCCAAAATTCAATAAGAAAACTGATACTGTGGGGGAGGAGGAGGAAAAAACAGTAAATGTTTACTATCACATTCTTGAAGGATACACATTCTTGATGGCAGCCCACGTTCAATTCCAATCCAGTTCCGAGTTTATCAGCATAGAAGAAACGTACAAGCAACACAGCTCAGATCACGTGTTACCTTTAGGACCAAGGGTTAAAGTGTCTCAGGCCTGGTCTGCAGGCTCCACTGGGATGTGGCTTTAATAGTCAACAGCAAGTGGTGGTTCTGAGGCGAGGCAGCCTGTCCTGGCTGCGGGGGCGTAAGACTCCGGGCAGCGCTCAGGGAGGGGAGTCATACGACCTTGAGATCTCCAGGGTCCCAAGTCACTTGACCTCCAAGGCTGTGGAGTCTGTTGCCATAGCAACCTGGTGAGGATAAACTCACTCCTCTAGTTAATAAACACGTGTCAACTCCTGTTATATCCCAGGTACTGGGGACTCCTACTCTTAAGGTCCCTTATAAATAGTTCCTGGGGGCGAGGTGGGGGGCGTGGACAGTGTGAGCAAATGATGACGGAAGAGGGAGAAGGGGGCACTCATCTAGGCTGGAGTGGGTCCTGGCTGAGTCCTGAAGGCCCTCGGGAACTTGTCAAAGGACAGGTGGGTGGGATTAATGTGTCCAGAAGCTGAGAAGACCCTGGTGATCAAGGAACTGCAGGGGCACAGGATGTACTAGGCAGATGGCTAGTCTGATAGGGAGCCCAGAGGCAGGCAAGGCTGGGAAACCACAAACGGCATCATCAGAGCAACAGTTCAGGAGGCCTCTCTGAATGGATCAGAGGGGCAGGTCTGGAGACAGGAGTCCCCTGTGAGTGCTGCAGGGCCAGGGGGAGAGGTGGCACAGACGCAGCAGGGCACGATGGCAGACGTGTAAGTGCGAGCTCAGTTCCCAGCCGTGTCCGGCTCTTTGCGACCCCAGGGACTGTAGCCCGCCAGGCTCCTCTGTCCATGGGACTTTCCAAGCAAGAATACTGGAGAGGGTTGCCATTTCCTTTTCCAGGGGATCTTCCCAACACAGGGATCAAACCCGTGTCTCCTGCGTCTCCTGCCTTGGCAGGGGGGATTCTTTACCACTGAGCCACATGGGAACCTCATGATGGTAGACGCAGAGACGGGTATACACAGAGACTGGCCAGATGCGCAGGGGCTGGGGTCCAGGCCTCCCATTCGGCTTGAGCAGCTGGGAACCATCACCCAGGTCAGAAGGAGGCAGCCCAAGCATCTCAGGCTAGCAACCAGCCTCCCAGCGTGGCTCAACTTCTCACCCACTGCCCCCGGAACACACACGAGGAGCACAGGGCTCTCCGAGGAGTTCAGCACAGTGGACGGATCTCACGGAGGGAAGAAACGCGAGAGCAAGACCTCGGTTGCCTGGGAAGCCTCAGCATGTCCGGGTAGGAGATCCCAGCAGGGGCTGCTCATGACCCAGGAACGGGGATGATGGCAGCAGGCTGTGAGCAGTGCCATAAAGACACAGTCCAGGGGCTGAAAGCCCAGGCTTTACAGACTCCCCAGAGCTCAGTCCCAGCTCTGCCCCCCGGGGCTGGCAGTGAGTGTCCCTAGGGCCGAGTTCCTCGACCCCTCTGTTTCTCCACCAGAAAAGCTGGGTCAGGGACAACCACGCCGCACAGGGTCAGCCAACAGGTGCAACGAACCAAAGTGGGGAAAGCTGTTCCTTTTTCACCTTCCATCCTTGCTAGCAACAGTAACGCCCCAGGTGGAAGGCAGGTGTAAGAACCTTCCCTCGTATCTCTCCACACCAAGGAGGCAGGAGACTGTTTAACCTTCCCCGAGTAAGGGAACACACGCCGTGACTCCTCGCTGAGGAGGAGGAGGACAAGGGAAGGTGTCTCAGGACGCGGCCCCGGCCTCAGCGGAGCAACGGCAGCAGACGCAGGCGGCTCTTAGCAGTGACGCCGCCTCGCCGCTTGATGGAGGGAGACATTGCGAACAGCAAGGCACTCCAGTAATGCTCCGTAAAACTATAAATTTACTTGGAGAGCACCAAGTCTAATTACCTCGCCAAGACTCTCTGCATTTTTAAGAACCTTTTTTCCCCCCTCCTTAAACTCTCGATCACAAGGACTCTTGTTAGCAATACTCTGCGTCCTTCTTGTTTCGCCTGTTGCCGTGGCAACAAAGCAGTATTTACCAGCCTTTCCAAGCTGGTACATCTTTATTAGCACCCAGATCCCAGGAGGAGCAGGAAGCAGTGCAGAGGTTTAAAGAGCATTAATCCCCTTAAGCTTTGCAAACCTCTCTAGTTAGGGAGCCCGGAAGGGGGGAAATTGAGGTCTCTGCCATTTTCAGGGCCCTAGGAGAAACGTTAAGCCTCCATGAAGCACCAGACCGAAAAAACTTATCTCTCTGGAGCCTCACTTAAAATTTCTTTTCCGCTCTTGAAAAAGACAAACTCCTGGGCGGCCTGTGCTTCACAAGGAAAGTTTTCTCCCCATCCATCAGAGCCGGGCCGCCGGCCCTTCCCTCTACGCCTCTCTGACCACGCTGCTCTCCAGCGATAAACACGGACTTTCAAGCGCCGTTCTCTCTCGGCCAGAAGGGGGGACGGCCACAAAGGGCCACCGGCGGAGCCACCCGGACACCCCCCTCTCCTGCCCTCTGTGATGAGAACCAGCAGATGATTTAGAGCTGAGATAGACCTCCAGCCTATTTCAAAAAGCCAGACTCAGAAAGCAGCTCGGGAGAGCGCCCCACCTCTCGCCTCCCTAGGAAGGGGTTTCAAAGTCAGCGCCAGAGCAGAAGTGGCAAAGCAGGGAGAAGAAAGAGTTTCCTCACATCGTCTAAAAGCAGTTCAGTGTCCCAATCCTCCTCCTACCAAATAAATGTCTCTTTCATCTTCATCCCAGCCTAGAAAATCAAACCCCAGCTAAGGCTCCAGGAAAACCTGTGGCTGATTTAACTGCACAAGTGAAAGATGATACCAACATTCTTTCTAGCTTCGTAAACAGCTTTCACGTGGGTCATTTTGAGCTGGCCGTGCCTTGGCATTCTCCCCGGCCCCCGTTCAGGGTTCTGTGCCCATCAGTCCAGTTCAACCAGAGTAGCTTAACTGAGACCCAGGAGCCATCAAGAGCTTGGCCTTGGGGGGTGTGTGCTGGCTGGGGACAGATGACCAAAGGCCTGGTTTCCAACCTGGCAGTTTCTGATGCTACTTTTGAACATACCAGGAATCTCCTATTATTCCCAGGGATGCTCAAAATTCTTAAGACGCAAACAGTAAATCATTCGGATCCTTTTTCTTTCCTTAGTAGGGTAAAGCGCTCTCTCAAAGATCAGCAGCGGCCTCTCCAAAGTGAGGACCCCCCAGCGCCAAGCTGCGTCAGCACTAAAAACTTGGGACAGCCTGTCTCCTCGATCCTGCGAATTCTGAGCAGTTCAGCAGTCACGGGATCATCAAGTTATTTTTACTTGATGTTTTCCCCGGGTTTTCTAAAAGTACTAGAGGAGCCTTACAACACTCAGGCACGTTCAACACTGGACAAGAAAAACATGAATCCAAGCTGCACTGGAGGTGCTCTCCAGACAAGAACAAGGGTCAACCACGTCCCATGTCAGGGCTCAGAGCGGGCAGGCTGGAGGACCTGAAGGTCTGCAACTGCTCCTGACTCTGGAAACACTGGACACGCCAAGTTCCTCTGTGCACCCGAGGAAGCATGTGAGACTGTCTCTAACCTAGAGAGTTGTCACGGGCAATAGGTTTTTAAAAGCGGAGACGCAGGGCTCAGTGACGCCGATTAAGACCTCCAGAGACTGAGCGGGATCAGGTTGGTGACCCGGAGCGTCGGGCCTGACTCCTTCAGGCTTAGGCTCAGAGCGCCCAGAGGCAGAAGACCCCGGGTCTGCAGGCAGCAGGCGCCGGGTCAGGGGGCCGGATGGGGGGTGCTGGCTGGCCTTCAAGCTCAGTGACACAGAGCAGGCAGAGAGCCACGCTGGGCTTCCCAGGACCCTCTCAGAAGGGGATTGAGGAATCACAGGCCGGGAGACAGGACTCTAAACTGTAATTAAAGTGCAGCAACTCCTCCACGGGTTATGCGGGTTTCTCTGTCGTATCAGCAGTAACTCATGAGTCCGAGGGTCCAGCGAGGAAGTGGGGGACAGTGGCCCAGGGCGGAGCCAGTCCTGAGGTAGCGCAGGGAGGCCCACTGACGGCCACATGGCTCGGGTCCCAAGCAATAGCCTCTCAGGCAGCAAAGTGAGAGGGTCAGTCCCCCCAGAAGCTGAAGGATCGCAGTGTGGGCACTGCCACCGCCAGACGGTGAGAGGCAGTGAGAGGAGGCTCAGGTGGGCCGGGCAGGGTCCATCTGCTGCTTGGGCTGCTCTCTTCAACAGGACCCGTCTGCGTGTAAAATCACCTCCCAGCCAACCTCTGCCCCAGCAGAGGATGCCACTGTTTCCAGCTTTGATGTCTGTGGTTCCTCTAAATCCTTGCCTCTCCTTTGGAGCCTAGCGAGACTCTTCTCTAGCAAAGGGCCAACTGGGAAATGTCATTAACCTCAACACCTGCACTTGAAAGCTAAGATTTCAGCAGCGAGTCGGGGAAGGGAGGGTCTAAGAACAGGCCCCTGGGCACATGCGTGACTCACGGATGCATTTGGGGATCAACCGACTCAACACAGCAATTGGTCAGCTTCACACACTTGACTTCTACCCATGGTGGAAGTCCAGTCTCCAATGCATGCCCCCTCGTGCCAGGCTGTGGCCAACCTGCCTTTCCCATAGCCACTCACCTCCCCTCATCTGCTGTGCCAGGGAGGCCCCCTGCCCTCCTGGCAGGAAGCAGTGAGGCTCCTACCAGGTCTGTGGCCGATTGGGTTCTCCAGCTCAGGAGCTGAGGAGGAGGGCTCGTCTCTCAGCGGCAGACAAGAACACAGAAGAATTCCGGGTGCAGCGGGGTCAGGCAAAGGGAGCCCGTGTGCACACATATGCTCGGTTCAACCTCAAACCTGGGTTTAGTCTGAGAGATACTACTGCTCCCTTTGCATCCCACTGCTTTACCTACAAGCGCCGAAATAAGAGGATTTTATTCCTTCTCAGTTCACGGTCGGTGAAAACTCTGGTGGCTCCACAGAAGTGAGCCATTATGCGAGTTTTAAACCACTTTGAATAAAGCAACAAAAATTCCTTACCAAAAAAAACCACTGGAAGAAGGTCATTTGTGAGACTGATAACCATCCTTTCTCTCTAACCAGTATAACAAACAAATTTTAATTATATCTTCTAGGAGCATCCCCCCCCAACACCTTCCCCCTCAATTCTTACTCTTTCATAGAAAAACGGTCTCTGAAAAATGAAGAGATGAGGCCGGGGGTGGAAGACATCTGCAGTGTGGATTTAATCAGGCAGACACAGAGGGACACGTGTGTGCAAACGTCCTAATCCCACTCGAAGCCTTCCTGGAAAAAGGAAACAGGCCTCAAACCTCCCTCTTCTCTAGGCTGACATTTCCACAGTTTCCCAGCCAGAGCTTCAAATCTATCAGACAGAGAGATGAAAACAGGAGGAGAAGGGAAGTAAGAAGAAAGGATAGAGAAAGAATTCGGATTTCTGCTTAATTTTCAATTCTACTTCCTAAATTCCTTCTGGAATAGCAAAGGTAAAAAGAAAAGAGGCAAAAAAAAAAAAAAAGGCAAGAAAGAGAAGGGAGGGAAAGAGACATCATGTTCTTTCCCTAGGACCCAAAAAAATCCCAACCTTGCTATTTTAAACAATGAAAAGCACAGTGTGTGAGGAACAGCTTGCAGACAGCTGAAGCCGGCATTATTTACCTCGCATTCTTATACTAACTTTTAATTCTTAAGCACTTTTTACAACAAATGAGAAGAAAGAGTAAAAGCCCCAAATAGGGGTATATCCAGGAGATGGTGCTGGAACAGGCTCTGAAGGTTGCCAGGACGACCTCCTGCCCAGGCTGCTCATGGGGCCTTGCCAGCTACAGCCAGTCACCAAATCCAGGGCTAAAGTCAGGTCTGCAGCCCTTTCCTCGCACGAATCCTGTTAAGGCTTCTCCTGATTGACCCAGAAAAGACGAGTTTGCTGACAGCTGAGGCTGGGGTTGGGGAGGAGGCAGGCCAGCCTCCCTCTTGGCTCACGGGTGACCACGGGCCACAAAGTTGCAGCTCCACCGTCCACCAGTCAGCAGTCCCAGGTCCCTACCGGCTCCCTGACGGACAGTCTCCAAGCCTAACTCCTTTCTCCACTCAGCTGGGCCCTGAGCAGAAGCTGATGTATCTTCACCAGCTGCAGATACCTTGTTGCTGAACACAAATGTGGGAGCCTTTGCCGGTCAAGGGGCTACCAGCAAACAAATCCCATTCTCCACCTGGCACTGGCTGTGTGACCTTGGTCATGTTACTTAATCTCTCTGGGTATCCACGGCCCACGGGGTAAATGGAGGGACGAGGTGGAAAATGATAAATTTGGGAATATACGAAGCAGCCTCAGGAGAGCCAAATAATGACTATGGGCATCATTCATCCACTTATCCAATTAAAAAATAATATTCATTCAGCCCTTACTTCTTAAAGGTGAATGGCTTCATAACTGAGGATGGGGTGAAGGTGAGGTGGAAAGAGGACAAAGAACTATCACAACAGGAAGGCCACAGTGGTGAAGACGTTCAGAAATGAAGGGAAAGCAGGACTCCTCCTCCACACACTCAACCCTGGACGGAAGCCCACGCCGGGCACTTTGCAACTTCTCATTCCCTGCGAAAATGGAGGGGAACTTATTTCCCCAGAACACAGGCCAGACCCACCTAACGGGCCAAGTCTTAGATGGTAGGTATCATGCACAGCCAGGTACTTAACATGAGCTTTTTAACAACTGTCTCCAGAAGCGTCAAAGGCCTGGGGTCTCTGCATGGGCAGGCAGTTTCCAGCGCTGCAGGGAGTAATGACTGTGTAATGTAAAGACTGTTTTGGTGGCAGGTGATTTTTTTTTTTTCCCCCACGGGAACAATGAGAAGAGAGGTGAGGAGAAAACACAGGCGCAAAATGTGCTGAGTTACCTCGAGGACTTCTCCATGTGAAGGTGTGGAAATCAAGTTCAAGAGCCAGGACTCTCCCGCCCCAGCCCCCACACCAAGCTGGTCTGGCCCTCCTGTTTACAGCTCACCAGACCACAAATCTTTATTTCTTGTCACCCACTGGCCCGAGCTGTCCCCACTCCCTGCTTCTCCCAGACAAGTTAATAAGACGGAAGGCTCCCCAGAGGCCTGGAGCCGGCGCACATTATCACTAGGAAGCAAGGCAGAAATCCTGACACATCGGAAATGACTTCAAGCCTATTAATTACCCTTTCTTCTTTGGCAGATCTTTTCAAAGAAAGCTTGACAAATTGAAAGGAAGGCTACCCCTGTCTCTCCGCCCCAATTAGGCCCCACTCCCACCCCAATAAGGCAAACTGATTTCTGTTTGTTTTTTTTTTAAACCGATTAATTTGTCAGAATGACACCCACGCACCCTAGGGAGTCCCACCTATGGTCTATATGGTTGGGCTCACAAAGGGTGAGCCCCTCTGTAAGGGCTATGTCTGACATCTGAGAGATCCAGGGGGCTGGAAGCAGGGGTGGCCAGCGCCCAGAGTCTGTCTTCCGACGACAGTCAGTGAACTCAGACCCCTGGTACATACTCCAAGGAATAATACTGGGGTACCAAAGAGCATCCACGGGGTCTCCAGTCCCTGCTGCAGTGGCTGTGATGATGCTTAAAGGCAGCATCTTTCTTGGGACCACCTGGATGAATCACCAGCAGAGAAGCACAGGTGATCTTTTAACGCTAGGAAAACTGGAGTGTCGAGGGATCAACCACTCTATCTTCTCCTGCCCTGACAACATCGACTCAGGGTTCCCCCAAGCTGATCCCTTCCTCAATGCGGTTTATGCAAAAATAATTAGGTGGATTATTTTAATTCTCCAGAGACTTGTTCTTTGGCGCACTTTTGGTATATCCATCAGGTCCAATCACCAACTGGATTCCAACGGGAATTTCAAACAGAACTATTGATTTTCTTTCTGAAATGAGTTCCTTTCACTCAAGACGACCCCACATTGTTGAAGGGCACCACCATGCCCTCAACTGTTCAACCCTGGAACCTACAGTCAGACCTGATGTCTCTCCCTGGACAATAACTCACACCCAACCAATCAGAACATCTTGGGACTTCCCTGGTGGTCCAGTGGGTAAGAATCCACCTTCCAATGTAGAGGACATGGGTTCCATCCTTGGTTGGGGAATTAAGATCCCACATACTGCGGAAAAACTAAGCCTGCATGCCACAAGTCCCGAGCTTGCGCCCTGCAACTAGAGGGAAGCCACTGTGCGGCAACTGAAGATCCCGCGTGTCGGAATGGAGGACCCTTCGCTGTGATGAAGACGGGACACAGCCAAAAATAAATGAGTGTTAAAGAAACAGCCCACGTCTGCTGTCTCGTCTCCCAAAACATATCCTGAATCCCACTGCCCCTCTCCACACCCCAGCTCCAGCCCTAGCCCCAGCCGCCACTGGTGGGCACTGAACTCCAGCTGCCCTTCCTGCTTCTGGACGTGTAGCCCTTTCTCTCTTCCTCAACTCAGGAGCCAGCAGGTTCTCAGGGAACACAGACCGCATGCCTCATATGCCTCTGCCCGTCTGCCTTCCCTCTGAGGGCTCCTGGAGGCCGTGCCCAGCTCACAGACCCTCCGCGCTCCAGGCCTACCCTGCCCCCGCTCCCTCCCCTCCCTCTCAGCCACTGGCCTTCCACTTGTCCTTCCAGCAGGCACATCTGTTCCAGTGTCAGGGCTTCTGGACTGGCTGCTGTCTTCTCCTTGAATGCCTTTCCCTGGGTTCTCTGCCCTCCACCTACCGAAATGTGCTCCAGGCCCCTCACCAGCAGAATCCTGTTTATCTTCTTCGGAGCACTGACAGTCCTGCGATCACATGAGGGAGGTTCCTTCTCCTTGAGGAGGAGGAGCCTCAGGAGGGCCAGGATTTGGCCCGCCTTGACCCTGCAGAATGGCTAGAACTAGAACAGTTCCTGGAACACAGAAGGGGCCAGGCGCGGAGAGGCCACGGGACGAGAGTATGATGCCCAAGAGGGTCTGCACAGGATATACCTCTGCTGGCGCAGCGGGGCTTACTCTGCCCTGGCCTGCCTGAGGAAACCCACAGGGAACACGTGATCCGATCCACACGACCCCCAGCCCCAGAAACACCAGTACTCTGAGCTGGAATCTACCAGTCGGCTTACCATCCCTCCTAAGCATCACTCTTGCCCCTGCAGGTTCCATGCAGCCTTCCAAGGGCGGTGCGCTAGCTTTGACTCTCTCTCTAGGCACGGGTTTGATAAAGGCAAGGCCACCCACCAAGGGCTGTGTTTTTCTGATATACTCCTACCATATCGCATTTGAAAATCAAAATCTTCAAGCCATTACCCAGGAAATCATCATTAAATCATCTGTTCATTTTTATTAGTGTCGCTGTAATTAAAGAGAATCATATTTCCAAAATCTTCAGCTGCACTTATCAAAACCCACCCTCCAACCAATCAATTAGTATTACAATAACCGCATTCCCTGGTTGCCGCTGCTATTAGCATTTTGATTGAACGTCTGTTGAAAAGTGACTGGTAACAGAAGATTGTGTTCAGAAAGTAATGTTTCTTTATTCGTCACCACCCAACCTTGTCTGGTTGTCTCCAGTCTTGACTCAAAAGAGACAAGACAGTTTCCAAAAGCAGTCGTTTCCACGAGGCTTGTGATCAATTGGGCAAAATGGCTCCAGGACCACCAGTGACACACAGGGGCCTCCCACCAGCTGTGACCTCGGCGTCCCGTGGCTGTACCTGGGCTGCGGGAGCCCCGATGGGGTGACTCGCGTCCCTGCCGCCGCCTCCTCCCCACCCAGTAATCGAGGACAGGTCTGCACACACGGCACTCCCGGAAGACAGAGAATAACGTCCATGTTGGATAAGCCAGTGGCCACTGTGATTCCTGCAGAAGATCATCATTACCTCCCCTCTTCTCAGCCAGGCACTTGGGAAACCTGTTATTCTAATGTAAGTTCTCCATTCACCATCATTGTCCTCAAACCACCAGTCAGTAAAGAGAGGGGTCAACAGCTCCATGATGGGACAAGAATTGCTGTCTTCTCCATGTTACAGGAATTAAAGACAAGAGTCCATTAAATCACTAGATTAGAATTGAAACGACCTGCTAGTTCAGACAGCTCTATTTATGAATGCCCCCTCCCCCCAAAACTCCCCATCACCAATGCGTTTTATTTTTACTTTACAATACTGTATTGGTTTTGCCATACATGAATCTGCCACGGGTGTACACGTGTTCCCAATCCTGAACCCTCCTCCCGATGCATTTTGTGACTAGAGACCTCCAGATGCACAACGCAGCCAAACAGACACAAAACATTTTCATTGCAGTGTATAATCTTAACCTAGGCAAGTCAGCCACCACAACTTTGCAACTAGAGGAGATCTGCTTTGACTTGTCTTAAGCAGGGTAGCAAGAAGAGGGGACAGGAGAGGGGATGTCTGGAGTTAGGCAGACCATGTGTTCCAGGATATCATTATGGAGGTGCTTAAACGCCATTCATCCATCCATCCACCCATCCAGTTTCAACCCACAGCCAAAGATACACACGAGTTTCATCTTCACCGCAGATTACCCTTGGCCAGCAAACCCCTCACTTGTCTTCACCCACCTCCCACCCATGGTTCACGTACAGTGGTGAGGGGCATCAGCAAGGCTGTATTAATGCTCCAGTTAAAAAAAACTCTTACAGAATTCAAGGGATTCATGTTTGGGAACGCTTGTACACTCGTAAATTATAATATTAAAAAAAAAAAAAGAATTCAAGGGAAAAAGCACTACACTACACGGTTCCTTTAAAAATCTTTCCTTTCTCTAAACCTCATCTCCTTTTTTCTCCCCCCTGTACCACCCCTCCACCCCCCCGACCCACCACCACTCTTGTTTCTCCCCTGGCTGCCAGCCAAGATTTTATAATAGTGTCAGGTAGCAATTTCATTTTTAAAATGCTCTTATCAAGGATTTAAGGTGAAAGATAAGAACAGCACAGTAAATCATCATAAAGGAGTGTTCTGTGAGGCATAGCATTTTACAAATCAAAACAGTTAACAAAATGAAAAGGCTAGGATGAGGAAACAAAGTAAGTTTAAGCATCGTCTGAAAGGGGGAGGGCAGAGGCCAAATTAAACAGGAAGATCATCCTTCAGATTTCCAAGCTCCCTCTGGTAATGATCTTGGCATATTTGCTAAGAATTGCATCAACAGTCCAATTTCCATTTTAAAACAGCATGTTTTTAGAAGGCATATATATTGTCAAACCATTACACACACTTAACTGGGGGCTTTCATCGGAGTCATCTGACCTGCAAGCATGTGTTGCTAATATCACTGCTTTATTATTTATCAAATCAATTTCTTCATGGAATGACTAATAACCCAGCCACAGCTGCTCTTCCTCTCCCCACCGCAGCTGCTACCGCCCTTGCAGCGGCAAGATTTGCTGGGCTACCTGCAGTGCTTCAAGCCTCACAGCCTGCAAAAGAAACTTATTATTGCTTTATTTTTAAACGGACCCTCGAGGTGCCACTTAGGATTCAAACCACTTTGTGGCGGCTGCTTATACTACCCAGGAAAAGTTAATACAAGGCCAGGACACAAGCCTTTATTTACCAGGGGATTTTAATTGTAGTCTCATAACAAAGGAACCACAAACCTAAAATAAAGTAAAAAACAGAGACAGGTATCTACTTTTCTATTTTGATCCTTTATAACATCTTTGATTCCAGTCTATTTTTTTTTTTTAAAACCAACCAAATGAAAGTGTCAGTTGCTCAGTCATGTCTGATTCTTGTGATCCCATGGACTGTAGCCCGCTAGGCTCCTCTGTCCATGAGGATTCTCCAGGCAAGAATACTGGACTGGGTTGCCATTTCCTTCTCCAGAGGATTGTCCTGACTCAGGGATTGAACCCGGGTCTCCTGCATTGCAGTCAGATTCTTTACCGTCTGAGCCACCAGGGTAGCCTAAACCAACCAGGGGCCACACGCAATTCAAATGTGCACTGATATGATGCAATCCAAGGCAGGTCATCCCAGAAAACAGTCATTAATACACTGCTTACGCTGACTTTTGTAATACGCTCACCAATCTCTTCTGGAGCCTAACCGAACACTCACAATAAATAAAAACATGCAATTAGATGATTTCCCATCTGCCAGGGGATGATTCAATTGTCCATTAGAAGCTAGAGCTCTAAAAATACATAAAGGGAAATTATTAGGTATTGTTGATACATATTTCTGCTGCAAAACAGGGTTAGTACTATGGGCAAAATACAAAGCCGCTTTTGTAAATCTTACCCATTGTTTTTTAAGGTAAGACATCAAGGGGGAGGGAGCAAATTAAACCGTAATTTTCAGACTACATCTCCTTATTGTCACTCAGAAAAATTGCCAGGTGTTTCCAGAGTAGTTTATACATAAATATACTAGCTGAATCAGGAAATCTTCCCAGGGCAAATGAATCAACTTAATTAAAAGAAGACTTCAGATGCCAAGCCTAGTGATTTTGGAAGTGGGGAGGGAATTTAGGAATCCATCTGTAAGTACACACTTTTCCCATGAGCATTTAAAATCCTGCTACAGACCTCAGGTCAGAGAGAACCTTCCCACCACCCCAACAGCCTACACCAGGCATTAGCAGTGTAGGACTGATCTTTTTTTTTTTTAAACTGAACCAGTATTTTCAGTCTTTCTTCCAGCTCAGCTGTAAAGGGTGACTACAATAATACCAAGGACATTTTTTTTCTTTCCCTCTTAAGAAAGAAAGAACTCCCATCAGTTCACCAGGTAATTGTTCTTTCCTAAGGTGCTGGGAAAATTGAAAAGTGTTCGGAACCATCTCTTCAATTCCCCAAAGCCCTCCCCAGAAACACCTGTCGCTCCTACACCAAGCTCCTGCAAAGGGCTCTGCACCCCCGTTTTACCGGAGCCCGTCTTGGCCGGGAGGGAGCACGCAGCAACGCAGCGGAGACTGCTCACTCTCCGTCTTCAGCTGAGCGAGACCAGTGTGGAGGAGGTGAGGAGGGCGCCTGTCGACCAGCCGCCCTCTCGTGTGTCAGTGATGTCTGCCAAGCACAGGGCGAGGAGGGGGAAGACATACAGAGGAACCAAGTAAGCAAGCGCATCGCACAAAAGAGCTGAGGGGCGCCCAAACGAAGGACGAGAGGCCAGACACCGCCGCAGCTGTCCTTCTCTGTTTGAGAAGATTTCCCCGGGGAAAGAGCATTTAAGCCCAGGCCTAAGAGCTGAGGAGTTGGTCGACTGTGAGACAGACTGTTCCTGGCAACTCAAGGAACAGCCTGTGCAGGTGGCCTTGCTGAGGAAGCGCCCAGGTCACGAGGTTGCAGAGAGCGTGTCTGGGGTGAAGCTGGAGAGGGAAAAAGGAGGAATGAGAGACTCGACAGCCCAGCGTCAGCACTGCAGGCCTCAGCCTATCAGCGACGGGAAGCCCGCACGTCCCATCACTAGGAGATAACTCCAGAACAACGGGGTGGTAGCCATTCACACCTCCCACTCCCCGCGTCAGCCACTGGAGGCCACCGCCACCCAGCACAGGCTTACACACGAGGGCACATGCCACCCGACTGCCCAGGCACCCACGCGTCTCAGACTCAGGGCGATCAAAGACCTGGTCCGCAGCACTGCCTTTTAAAAAGGTGTCAAAGCTGGAAGGATCCTGGGAGATCACGTGACCCAGGGGTTTCCCAGCCCCAACGCGCATCAGTTTCAGCTGGGGGGAACGCGAAAACTCAGCCCGAGCTCCAAGCNCAATGTCATGGTCTCTGGCTAAACTAGACTTGGGCAAGCCACACTATGCAGGATGTGGAGACTGTGTTCTCAGTTAAGGATAACAGAAGGTCTTTGATTTCTCTTGCGCATAATTCTGGGGAGGCAGCAACTGTGATGGGGACAGGAAATTCTAGGGCTGCCGGACAAAGTACCACCAACTGGGAGCTGGAAACAACAGCCGAGTGTTCTCTCACAGCTCTGGAAGCGGCAAGTCTGTAAGCCAGGTGTTGCCAGGACCATGTCCTCTAGAAGGTTCTAGAAGAAAATCTGCCCCATGCCTTCCTCTTGGCTGCAGTGATCCTGGGCTCACAGCTCCACACGCCCCTCTGCCTCCGTGGTCATGCGACCACGTGTCTCCCCCATTCCATGTCTTCCTTCTTCATAGAAGGACACCTGTCCCACTCAGCCCACTTACTCCCATGTGACTTCGTCTTACGTCTGCAAAGGCTCCCCTGGGGGCTCAGGAGGTAAAGAATCTGCCTGCGATGCAGGAGACCCAGGTTTGATCCCTGGGTCAGGAGGATCCCCTGGAGAAGGGCATGGCAACCCACTCCAGTACTCTTGCCTGGAGAATCCCATGGACAGAGGAGCCTGGCGGGCTCCAGTCCATGGGGTCACAGACAGTCGGACATGACTGAGTACACACACTGTTTTCAGATAAGGTCTAGAGGTCAGGACTGCCTCAAATCTTGCGGGGAGGGGGCGGGGGGGGGATACGATTCAACCCATAATCTGAAGGAAATCTAACAGCATCTGCCAACAGCTCTCTCAGTTCAGTTCAGTCGCTCAGTCGTGTCTGACTCTTTGTGACCCCATGAATCGCAGCACGCCAGGCCTCCCTGTCCATCACCATCTCCCAGAGTTCATTCAGACTCACATCCATCGAGTCAGTGATGCCATCCAGCCATCTCATCCTCTGTTGGCCCCTTCTCCTCCTGCCCCCAATCCCTCCCAGCATCAGAGTCTTTTCCAATGAGTCAACTCTTCGCATGAGGTGGCCAAAGTACTGGAGTTTCAGCTTTAGCATCATTCCTTCCAGAGAAATCTCAGGGCTGATCTCCTTCAGAATGGACTGGTTGGATCTCCTTGCAGTCCAAGGGACTCTCAAGAGTCTTCTCCAACACCACAGTTCAAAAGCATCAACTCTTCGGCGCTCAGCCTTCTTCACAGTCCAACTCTCACATCCATACATGACCACAGGAAAAACCATCGCCTTGACTAGACGGACCTTAGTCGGCAAGTAATGTCCCTGCTTTTCAATTTGCTATCTAGGTTGGTCATAACTTTTCTTCCAAGGAGTAAGCGTCTTTTAATTTCATGGCTGCTATCACCATCTGCAGTGATTTTGGAGCCCCAAAAATAAAGTCTGACACTGTTTCCCCTGTTTCCCCATCTATTTCCCATGAAGTGATGGGACCGGATGCCATGATCTTTGTTTTCTGAATGTTGAACTTTAAGCCAACTGTTTCACTTTCCTCTTTCACTTTCATCAAGAGGCTCTTTAGTTCCTCTTCACTTTCTGCCATAAGGGTGGTGTCATCTGCACATCTGAGGTTTTGATATTTCTCCCAGCAATCTTGATTCCAGCTTGTGCTTCATCCAGTCCAGCGTTTCTCATGATGTACTCTGCACAGAAGTTACATAAGCAGGGTGACAATATACAGCCTTGATGTACTCCTTTTCCTATTTGGAACCAGTCTGTTGTTCCATGTCCAGTCCTAAAGGATCAGTATTGTCACCAATCAGCTAGCCTTCATTCCTCAGGAAGCCATAGGGACAGTATTCTTATTGGCAATAACACAGCAGTAGTTACTATGATAGTAATAAAGCTAATACTTACAGATAGTACAAACATCAAATGCTTCACATAAACTTTCTCTCTCAAACCTCACCAGTCCACAAGTTAATACCACTCCCCATTTAACAGATAAGAAAACTGAGTTTAGAGAAGTTTAGTAAGGTCACACAGCTGGTGTGGCCCAGACACCTTTGCCACATGGCCCAGACACCTCACAAGTTTCACGAGCTGGGCACCCGCTTTGACTCTTAAGCTTCAAGCAATAAAGACACAGAAGATTCTGTATCTGTCACACTGTGTAAGGGTCCCACATAACTTGAGTTAGCAAGATGCTTTTAAATTTTTTTTTTCCCCTTAATTAAAAAGAAAAGACCCTTCCTGGAACGACGGCCTCCCTATTCTGACCTCTTCCCCTCTGGTCTGGCTATCCTATTAATAGCACGTTGTCTGGGAAGAGCAGAAACTAGGAAGAGAGTCCTCATCTATCTATCCGACTCTGTTTACGGAAAGAAAAAGACAGAGGCGACTCAGGCAGAGGCTTGTCAGCTGCATATAATCAAGTCTTGTTTGGAGCTCCTAGACCTCCTCTCCCTGGCAGGACAGGAAACTCAGATGAGCCAGGACCCACCCCTCATTGAGCCTAAGACGCCACAAGTTCTACCAACCCTGGGAGGACAACCAAGTTCAAACCTGTTGACACCAGCGCCAGGAACGAGGCAGAAGTGACAGCGCTCCTCTCAGAGTACTGAGATGGGAGGAACTTCTTTCTCCGGAAAATTCTCTCATGCTGTCCTACCACTATCTTTACAGCTCAAACTGGGGTGAACTGTATCAGTAAAGGATGATGCTGAGACAGGCCCGAGGGGCCCCTAGTATTTGTCTGACTAGCTAATAAACACAAAAATTCAAAAGGTAAATGAGTATGAAGTGAAAAGTTTTCCTGAATCTCTGGACCTCTGGCCGCTGAATCCTCTTGCCCAGAAGCAAATGCTAGTTTGTTTTTTTTTTTTTAATTTATGTATGTCTGCATCTAAGAGTCTGTGTATTTATGCATAAAACATATTCAGGTGCTTTCTATAGCTAGAGATTATTCCAAATCCTTTACACTTATGAACTGATAGGGCTTCCTTGGTGGCTCAGAGGTTAAATCATCTGCCTGCAAGGCGGGAGACCC
>SJYQ01095606.1:85556-108886 GCA_006410935.1 Redunca redunca
ATAAATAAATAAAGCGTGCTCCTTGCTTTCCTGTCAGAAATAAAATTAAGGTCTCAGATCGATGCTGCCAGGGCTGGGGGAGCCACAGGCATCCTTAATGGCCTCCTCTACATGTTTGCAAATTCACGGTCCCCTTCAACCCTGCCCTTCTAATTGGTTATTTGCGAGGTCGTGTTTGCACCGGTTTCTCGGGAAGGCTAATGGTGTTTATTTAACAAGAAAATAAAATGTGCAGACAGCTCCGGGGGCTGGTCTCTGAGAGCTGGCTGGGGAGGGCCCGCAGCTCTTTACACCGCTCTCCTCCCTCACCCTCGAGTGGGCCTTCCTCTGCAGGAGGTCCTGAGAGGGGTCTGGTGACAGGTCGGGCCTCGAGGGGACTGTGGTGGGGTCCCGGAGGTGGGGACTGGGCCCCACAGCCTCTGGGCAAAGCCCCGTGAGAGTGAAGAGGTGGGATGCATCCTCTGCTGGGCGCCCCTGTAGGCAGCCTGGCTTTAGAACAAGCCCGCTGGGACCACAGAACCCGGTGCAGAGCTCACCCCGCTGCGGAGCCCGCCTTTAGAACAAGCCTGCTGGGACCACAGAACCCGGTGCAGAGCTCACCCCGCTGCGGGGCCCGCCTTTAGAACAAGCCCGCTGGGACCACAGAACCCGGTGCAGAGCTCACCCCGCTGCGGGGCTTGGCAGTTTTTCCTCGTGCTAACTGAAGTCCACCCAGCTTCAAGTCAGCCGATCACTGTTTTCCAAGAGAACCTCTCCAAGAACCCACCAGCAGCAAATACACCTCACTGCGAGCACCCCCCCACCAAATCTCTTCTGTCCAAGTAGGGCGACAGAGCCAACTGCGCTGAGCCTCCAGCCCACTCTAACACTCTCCCACAGACGCCATGGCTATCAAAACCTCACCTTAGCAGGTGGTCCACTCTGGGCAGAGAAGAGGGTTACCAGATCAGCTATGCTGATCCAACTCTCTACTTGCACGAAAAAGCCCCCCAGCACGTGGGTGACTTCACCGCACTACGGCGAGGCTGAAAGCTCCGCCCACCAGCACCCTCGGTGTCAATGGCCTATGACAAACCAGCACTTTCGTCGGCTTCCAATTCAGGTGCAGATCAACACCAGTAACGACCAGCTACTGGCTCACAGGTCGCCAACAAACCCCGTAATGCATCTCAGACCCGGGCTAAAGAGTGACGGGTACCTCTCAGCTTCAGAGACCAGCATGGGGATGAGAGAGCAGGTCTCTGAGGTGGGGGAACGCAAAGGGCAGGACTCTAGCGGGGAGTGTGTGTGTGTGTGTGTGTGTGTGTGTGCGTGTGCGTGTGCGTGTGCGTGTGCACCCAGGGAGAGTGTGTGTGTGTGTGACGTAGGGGAACGCAAAGGGCAGGACTCTAGCGGGGAGTGTGCATGTGTGTGTGTGTGCGCGCATTCGTGTGTGCACCCAGGGAGAATGTGTGTGTGTGTGTGTGTGTGTGTGTGTGACATAGGGGAAAGCAAAGGGCAGGACTCTAGCGGGGAGTGTATCTGTGTGTGTGTGTCGTGGGTGTGTGTGTATGTGTGTGAAGCCGCTTCAGTCGTGTCTGTGTGATGTGTGTGTGTGCGAGTGTGAAGCCGCTTCGGTCGTGTCTGACTCTGTGTGATGTGTGTGTGTGTGAGTGTGAAGCCGCTTCAGGCGTGTCTGACTCTGTGTGTGAGTGTGAAGCCGCTTCAGTTGTGTCTGACTCTTTGTGATGTGTGTGTGTGTGAGTGTGAGGCCACTTCAGTGTGTCTGACTCTTTGTGATGTGTGTGTGTGTGAGTGTGAAGCCGCTTCAGTCATGTCTGACTCTGTGTGATGTGTGTGTGTGTGAGTGTGAAGCCGCTTCAGGCGTGTCTGACTCTGTGTGTGTGTGTGAAGCCGCTTTAGTTGTGTCTGACTCCTTGTGGCCCCCTGGACTGCAGCCCGCCAGGCTCCCGTGTCCATGACGTTCTCCAGGCGGGAATGCTGCAGGGGCTGCCCTCCTCCAGGGGACCTTCCAGACCCAGGGATCAAACCTGCATCTCCTGCACCGCAGGTGGATCCTTTACCCCTGAACAAACCGGGCAGCCCCTAGCGTGGTAGCCCCCAAAGCAACCCTCACTTGAGACGCCGAGCTCGGGCGCGGGCGTGGAGCAGCACAGCCTCATGTCAGAGCGCCTCAGGTGTCCCCACCTACTGTGACTCCTAAACCCTCCTCGCGCTTGCTACCCCACCCACAGCCCTTTCCACCCAGAAGGACTTATCCTCCTGGTCAAGCACACTTTTTCCTCCTCCATCCTGCAAGTGGAAGTGACCTCGTTACAGGCAGATTGTTGACCCTCTGAGCCACCGGGGAAGCCCCTCCAGCCTACAAAGTCACATTTATAAGTTGTAGCATCGCAGCCCTCTCTCCCGGGTAAATGAAGTTAGGGTGTTAGAATCTCCTCGGGAAAGACACATACACGTTATCTGTGACAGCCCACACCTACAGATGAAGCACTACCTTTTTATTTTTAATTTACGCTGCTGTGAAACTCTTTACATGCCCCCTCCCCCCTTGGGAAACAGGCATCAATAAGCAAACAATTACAGTGTGATTTGTAATCATTTTTAGAGTACATTAAAGAGTCGGTCTGGACTCCAGAGGTCAGTTTTAACAGGGAGTGTCTGGCAGGTAGTCAGGACCTTAAGGGTTGGTTATTCTCCTTAGAAAATCACTATCTTCTACCACTGCTCCAGCTATATCTCACAGGCACCATTTTAATAAATAAGCTGATCACACAGATTACAGAAACCTTAAACCCCAGCCAGCTGGTTTTGGGGACAGAGATGCTGTCTGGGCTTCTCGGGAGAAGCCCAGCTCAGTGCTGAGCATGAGCCTGCAGGAGGCCACTCCCCTGACCACGGGCCCATCACAGCCCCCGTCCAGTCCGGGGGCCCCCAAGGGGCTCAGCTCTCCTGGGGGTGGACTCCCCTCGTGCAGGGAGCCTGCGGGGGCCGGTGCTCCCTGAGCTTCAGAGAGCCGCCATGGGCTGAGGGCTGAGGTGAGGGCAGGGGACTGGCTCAGAGCCTGTTCCTCTCCAGGGCCATTAGCATCACACTTAATAAGCCACTGCTAACAGTCGGGAGAGGAGCCATCCATCACACGGATCTTTATTTTTCTCAGTGTATCCTGTTCCTCTGCGTCTGGCGATGTTCCGAGGCCAACACGCCTGCTGGGTGATGGAAACCATGGGGAGTGCAAAGGGCCTGTCCCCAGGTACTCGGCCAGAAACCGGCCCCTCCCGCCACCCTCCCCGGGCCACCCTTAGACAAGCTTCAAAGACACCCAGCTCACTTCCCACCGGGCCTCCAAGCACCCAGCTCTCCCCCAGTGAGCCAGACTTGGGGGGACCTGGCATGCAGGCTGAGGTCAGGGGCAAGGGGCAGAGCTGAGGCTCCCCTGGAATGAGGGGGGTCTCCCTACCCCTCAGGAGGTGACTGAGAGATGCACTTCAGCACCCAGAATCCCCAGTTCCTGGTCTCAAACAGGGCTGACGTGGGGAGAGGGGAGAGCAAGCGCTGAGGCGTGTCACTGCCCCTCCCGCCCCCGGCTCTCAACCAGCCTCCCCACCACCACCCACCGAAGAGCAAATTAGAAAGGATGGCACCTTGTTCCTTCCTCCCGCCCCTGCTCACCTCCAGCTCCACTCTGGAATCAATACCTGATGCTGAATTCAAGATCTTATCTGAGTTTTGCAAGGATAAAGCAACAAACTTTTCCCCAATGATTAAATCCTTAGATGATCAGCCCAATATTTTTCAGCCCGCCTCTAAGAACATTTAGAGAGCAAATGAAATGACTCTGGAAAGACTGGAAAGCCACCATTCTCTCTCCCCTTCTGGCACAAAGAATCCCAGAGAAGGCCACAGAATGAAGTGATGGAAGCTAAGGAAGGCCCCAGCTTCTCCCAGTAGCTCAGCTCCCCGTCCGGCTGTAGGGACCAGACATGTGACTTTTCGAAACACCACCTGCCTCGGTTTATCCATCTGAAAAATGGAACAACACTGTAGTCCAGCAAGAGGATAGATGTGGAGGAGGACTAATAATAAGGAGACGCTCAAGTGCTTAAGGAGGAGGGCATGGCACTCCAGTACTCTTGTCTGGAGAATCTCACAGACAGAGCAGCCCGGTGGGCTATAGTCCACAGGGTTACAAAGACTTGGACCCGACTGAAGGGACTTAGCGCACATGCTTGTAGAGCGGTTAAGAGTGCTGGCTCAGGGCTGGACAGGCTGGGCTTATGTCTAGACTCTGTATGGACTAGTGTGTGGCTCTGGGTAGCTTCGTTCAAGCGCCTGGTTGAGGGGTGCTCAGAATGTAGCTACTTCCACTGTGAGTGCCAACACAACCTGGTTAACACGGAACCCCGTGGCGTGTACTCTGATGGGAGGCCGGAACCCCTTTCAGGAATGAAGGCCATCCTCACCAGCTGCTGGGCCTGCTGCTGGACGGCGCTCCGGGCCCCCTCCGGGACTTCCTCAGTGCAAGGCCAAGAAGACACCTGCTTCCGGGGGCAGCTGCCTCCCACGCCTGAGCAACATACAGGTGTGACTGGGGCAGTGGGAGGACCACCCTCCCTGCAAACGCCGCAGGGCATCCCAGGTCAGCAGCCCCCATGAACCCCTGCCCTGCCTCAGGGACCCAACCTGCAGCAACTGCTCCCCCTCCCCCAGTGAGAACAGGAAAGGGAGACAATCCGGGCCACACTTCCAGTTAAAAGCTAAAAGCCGGAAGCACACTTCGGGCCCCGGGGCTCATCAGTCCTGGTTCCTGTATTTTCCAGAGGCGGAGCTGGAGGGTTTGGAGAGGTTAGAAGTGCCCCTAGCTAAACCCACGGGGCCCCCAGGGGCTGGGAGGCTGTCCCAGAAAAGATGAAGGGGGGAAGATTCCACGCTTCTATGCAAATCAGATGCTGCATGACCTTCCTGCTTCCAGCATGGAGGACGCATCTCCCCAGAGGGCTCCCCTCCCTAGAGGGCTCACCGTTTGCTGTTCCCTGGACCCTTTCCCAGGGTGCCACTGCAGTCCAAGTGCGGATGTACAAGGGGAAGAGCACAGGCTGGCGCCTCCGTGAACAGGGGGAGCAGACTGCTGTGCAGATGATACTGAGGACCGCCAAGAGTGCCTACGGGGCCCACAGGGGAGAGGGTAGGTGACGGCCGCCGCGGGGCCAGGAGGGGACGTTCTGCCCAACTCCTGGCTCCTAATGGCAAGCGCGGCCTGACTACCCAAAGGCCAGGCCCCATGCCCTGGAGTTTTTCCTGCACGGCAGTGGTCACAGTTCAAGGGCATACAGGTGGTATTCAAAACGCCCAGGGCGGAGGACACGCCACTGTCCAGGCCGCCCAGCAGAGCTGGGTCAGACGCTGATGGGCAGCACTGAACAGTGCCCTGGCACCACGGAGGGGTTAATGGTCTGCGCCTCTTTCAGCGGCGAGCTGGCGGCAGCGCCAGCCAGAGAGGTGTCCTCAACTTCTGCTGGGGCAGCACTTTCCTCATGATAAGATAATGGAAAGCAGGAAGCCGAGGAGGTGAAGGGAAGGTTAGGGCAAGGTGGCTGCAGGAGGATTTTATTTTCTCGTGCTTATCACCCGATTTCAAACGTACATTCCATCAGGCCAGGGCCGTAGGGCCCGCCTGCTCCACACGCATGTGACTAGAGCTTCTGTTGTGATACGTTCTTGTATTTCTGAGAAAATTCTTTCCTCCCCTAATGCTCTGAACCAGTGAAGTTATTACCCCAGCTTCAGCCCCCAGTCCAAAGGGAAGCTCTTTCTCAGCTGGAGGGGCTGGAAAACGTGGGCAGCCCAAAGCCCCCGCTCACACAGGAAGAACAGCAGGGGCAGAGGTCTGCACAGGGACAGCCAGCAGCCAGCGTCAGGGCCCCCCTGCTGAAGCCTCTAGGCACACGGCCGCTCCCGCCTTCTCTTACCCACTTGGCCAGCATCAGGCCAGCCCCAGGCTGCACCACACAGGCCGGCTTCCTGTGCCACCGCACACACCCCGAGCTCAGTAGGGCTCAACTCCTGGTTGAGCTGAGCTGCCATCTTGAGATTTCTGACACCTTGTTCTGACTCCACAAACCACATAAGGGGTCTGGCACTGACCAGCGGAAGGGCAGGAGGCTATGGGGCAGGCCAAGCCCTCACCAGGGGTTCTGCCCACCTTCCTGCCCTTGCCTCACCAGGGGCATGAGCGACGATGCTCCCGGAGCCACCCTGAGCACTGGGCCACAGAACGAGTTCCCTTCAGCTCACAACCAGAAACCCTTCCCTGACCTGGTCACAGAGGGGCCGCCACCCTGTCCCTGCACCCGGCGCCCATGGAGAAGGAGAGGAAGCTTCCCCAACAGCAGGCAGCCCCTGGGTCAAAAAGAGGGCAGGCTTTCCCGGGGGGCCTCCTCTGCAGGCTGGCTGGGGGCCTGATGCCCTGGCTGTGAAGCCAGCTCCGCCTGCTATCAGCTGAGTGCCCAGAGACTCACAGTCACCTCCCCCAGCTCGGGTCCCTCAGATGGTGAACCTCTTTCCCTGCTCAGCTGAGACGGGTCAACGAGATGATCCATCATCTTCTCCCACACAGGGCCTAACGCAGAGCAGGAGATCAAAAACACCTTTATTCCATGATACTCAGAAGAGAAGGACAACCGTGCTACCTAGAAACTGCTGTGGAGTCTCCTAGGATCATGAATTCTGACACTGAACGCCAGTGCCTTGCTCAGATGAGCTGTGCCCACCCTGAAAACCAAAGGCTGGAAACACCCTTCTCAACAAACCCCGTCCCCCACGTGGAGACAACAAAGAACAGAACCCGAAATCAGCCGTCCTGGGTGTGAGTCCCCTCTCTGCCAGCACTGGACACTGCAAACCATCCTGTCAGGAGGGACTAACCTGCATTTTACAGATGAATAAACTGAGGCATGAAGAACTTACAGGGTTTTCCTGAAGTCACAACGACCCCCAGGGTCTGCTGTGAAGACCAAGTGAGAAGATGCACGTGGACGGAGTGCTGGGACAACCCCACGAGCAGTGCAAGTGCTGACGGAGGGCAATCGAGGGCCGCCCACCGCCTGCACCGCCCTCCTCTCGCTCCTCGGCGCTCACTCCGGAGCGCTGAGAAGACAGGGCAATCGTCGTCTTGCTCACACCTGCAAGCTCATCGTCTCTCTCCCTGCCTCCCATCCTCCTCGCCGTCCCACCCCAGCACGTACCCTACTGTACCGCAGTTCCCGCCCAGCTTTCCATGTTCCCTTTCGAGGATGCTGTAGCTGGATGGACTAGACGCTGGATTCCCGGGCGCCCTCAGGACAGCCCCTCCTCCTCCCAGCCATGCGTGCATCACTCCCCACCCTGCTCCTTCCTCCCTTTCACTCAGCCTGCCTGCTCAGAGCAGGAGAGACAGGCAGTCAGCGCTGGGTAACTGCTACTAATCACAGGTGACAGCAAGAATGTAAACAACACAGGAAACATCTAAATGCAATCCAAGAGGCAAGGAAACACGGCTCGTTGGCTCCTTCTCTGCAGAACACGGCTCTCCTGCCACCTTCTTTCAGAAACTCTGCCCATGAACGCCCGGTGAATATGCACCCCAGAAACCAAGAATTTCTGGAGAACAGGAGGACTGAACGCTGAACCATAACTTCTAGCCCTGCTTCCTGTGGAAAGGACTTTCTGGAGTCATCCAATTTTCTATTTGCAGCAATCACTTCAATGTGTCCTTTTCTGGGGGCTAGGGGAGTGAGGTGGCAGAGGTTGGACACCCCTTTGAGAATCCATTAAAAGCTAAGAAACCTCTCCCAGGAATAACATAATATTTTGCATGTCATTTCAAGGGTTCTTAGACCCCAAGGTGAAACCCATTTTCTAAAACGTGGACAGACGCTAAGCATAGGAGATAATACAGGGAACTGTAAACATCTTCCAAACGTCCGAGAGGCACAAAAGGGCATTTCTAGGTCTGTACTCACTGCATAAACCACCTCCTTCAATGCAAATTGAGAACTCAACTCATTAACTGCTGTGCATAACCTCCACTTGGTTCGTTTAAAGCCTGCTTCAGCAAGGACCAAGAACGTGTTGGGCGTGACTGCATAATTAAATGACAGTTCCCAAGCCCACAGGAAATGGTGTTTTAACGGTCCAGTATCAACTTAGGTACCGTTGAGGCCCTCCATTAACAAAGACCTACAACCGACGTCACCTCCAACTGTCTGATTTTGGAATAGTCGCTGTGCCTTTTGTCTGTGGGGCTGGGGCCCAGGAGAGGATGGAGGGGCTGCTTGCTCACGTGGGGCGTCTTACCTCTGTGCCTGTTGGTCGTCTTATCAAACATCAGCATCGCATCCTCCACCTGCGGAGCAAACACAGAACAGAGTCTGCTTCAGGAACTTTAACAAAATACGGGACACACTGTATGTTCAGGGGAGGGGGGGCAGTTTCCATTAGAGAAATCATGTTGCTCATTAAAACCTATTTGAAAACACAAACATTAAAAGAGAAAATAAATCACTGTCTTTCCGTCTTTCCAACCTAGCACTGCCACATGTAGCATCTGGTGTATTTCCCTCTAATTTCTGTAAAAATCTATGCCTATGGCTTCCCTGGTGGCTCACTGGTAAAAAAAAATCTGCCTATCAGTGCAGGAGATGTGAGTTCAGTCCCTGGGTCAGAAGGTTCCTGGAGAAGGAAACGGCAACCCACTCTAGTATTACCCACTCCAGTATTCTTTGCCTGGAAAATTCCATGGACAGGACACGGGGTTGCAAAGAGTCGGACACGACGTAGCACAAATGCATGCGTGCCTATTTTAACATAGTTTAAAATCATATCACACATGCAATTTCCCCCTTGTTCTTTTTTACTTAGATAATATTACAACACTGCAAACATTTCCCAGATATCTACATCACAAACACTATCTTTTATTCTCCTAGATTTTTTTTGTGGTAAAATACTCAGAACACAAGAATTGCCATTGCAACCCTCTTTAAGTGTACATAGTTCAGTGGTATCAAATAAATTCATAAAGTTGCAGGAGCATCACCACCATTCATCTCCAAAACTTTTTCCTCTTGTAAAACTGAAACTCTACCCCCCTTTAAGGGGGACCCCTTCGTTCCTTCAGCCTATGGCAGCCACTTGCCCACTTTCTGTCACCAAGACTGGGACCCCTCTAAGTATTTCACATAAGTGGAATTACACGGATTTGTCTTTTTTTGTGACTGGCTTATCTCACTTGGCATAATGTCCTTAAGGTTCATCTGTCTTCCACTGATGTATAGATCACATTTGCTTATCCACTTGCCCATTGATTAACACTTGGATTTCAGCTATTGTGAATAGTGCTGCTAAGAACACGGGGGTACAAATATCTCAAGTCTCTGCTTTCACTTCTTTTGGTTATTACCCAGAAGTGAAACTGCTGGATCATACAGTAACTTGTACTTTTATTTATTTGAAGAACTGCTGTACACAGTGGCTGTACTACTTTACATTCCAAACAAAAGTGCACAAAGGTTTTAATTTCTCTGCATCCTTGCTAATACTTACTATTTTCTGCCTTAAAAAAACCAAACAAACAGTAGTCATCCTAATGGGTGTGAGGTCTTGTGAATACTAGCTTGACTGTCGCATATTTCATGGAGGGAGATGCTATAGCTTACTTAATCACCCTTCAGGATGTTTCCAGTTTGATTGTTCTCAGCTGAACTATCTCCATCCCTCACCCCTGCCAAATTCATATATTGAAATCCTAATGCCCAGATTCTGAGAATGTGACTGCACTTGAAGACAGGATGTAAAGAGGTAACTAAGTGAAAATGGTAACCTGATGGTTTGTTAAAATAGTTCCAATGAGAGCTGACTCCTTGGGAAAGACCCTGATGCTGGGAAAGATTGAAGGCAGGAGGAAAAGGGGACGACAGAGGATGGGATGGTTGGATGGCATCACCCGCTCGATGGACATGGGTTTGAGCAAGCTCCGGGAGTTGGTGATGGACAGGGAGGCCTGGCGTGCTGCGGTTCATGGGGTCACAGAGTCGGACACGACTGAGCGACTGAACTGAAGTTAAAATGCGGTCCTTAGGGGTGGCTCTGATTTGGTATGGCTGGGGTTCTTACACAAAGAGGAAGTCTGGACACAGGTACAAAGAGATCCACACTCACGTCCCACACAGACCTAAAGAAATCGCTTACGAAACCAGATTTGGCTTTGAAGTCCACTCCTTTTACTTATGATCCAGCCCTTCATCCTCTTCACAGGAGACACATCGTGAGTGCAGGCGCTGTTCTGAAACCGTCAGCCTTTCATTCGCAGGCTGCACCGAGTCTGGCCAGGCGTGCAGCCTGGTCTCCTCGAGCATTCTGTGCCCAAGATTGGCAGTGAAAACACAACCCAGAACTTCCCTGGCGCTCCAGTGGTCAGGAGTCTGCCTGCCAATGCTGGGGACACAGGTTTGATGCCTGGCCTGGGAGGATGCCACAGGGCAGCCAAGCCCTTGCTCCACAGTTTCTGAAGCCCAGGTGCCCATGCTCCACGACAAGAGAAGCCAGCCCAAGGAGAAGCCCCGCACACTGAAAGGAAGAGCAGCCCCTGTCCACTCCAACTAGAGACAGCCCATGCACAGCAAGGAAGACCCAGTGCAGCCAAATATAAATAGATGAAAAAAAAAAAAAATACAATCCAACCACGTGGCTGTGGGTGGACAGAACTGTTAGCCAGAAGGCTCCACGCTTGGAGCAATTTCAGTGTGGGGTGCGTGTGTGTGTGTGTGTGTGTGTGTGGTGGGGAGGACCGAGCACCGTTCACTGGAGCTCAAAGGCTCACAGATGAACTTGGGGGCCTGAGCTAAGTCAGCTGAGAAAAAGAATCATCGGCTATTCATTCTCACTCCTCTCAGACAACAGTCTTCAATGGAGGGGAAGACACTGGGCGAAGCAATAAAACCAGGTTTAAAATGGTGCCTCCCAACAAATTAAATCTATTTTTTTAGATGCTATCAAATATAACGGAGGGAAGAGCAAAGTCAAGGTAAGAATGGAAGAAGGGGTAGGCAAGCCAGACACAAACCTCCGAGGGACTGGCCTAGCTTCAAAATCCCTTCTGGAGTCAGGGCCCCCTTGTGTTGCTAAGCAACCGAGCCTGAACAAACAGGCTCCCGGGGCCTTCCCCTTCTGCTCCCCATTTCCGCAGTCAGCGACTGGGAGAGAGACGGCCCTGCATGGTGGCTGCTCCTCTGGCAGGGAGCTGCCCTCTCTTCCCCAGGCACCAGGCTGAGGGGAGTAGGCGATGCTAGTCTGGACGGGGGGTGCCTTCACCAGACCTTTCCCTAGCCAGGCAGGCTTGATGAGCCCCCAGACACCTGCTGAGACCAGACACACCACAGCGGTCTGCCTCCCACGCACCCCTTGAGCAAGACCGCCAGAAGATCAACTGGTTTGTTTGTACACAGAGCTGTCACACTTGCACATATGGCATTGCAGACCCAGACCCTGGGCCTCGACGAGGATTCCACCGCCTGGGGTGCGGGCTGGGGCTGGGGTGGCGGGTGAAGCCTGCCGGGTACCGCGCACGTAAATGTGACCTCTGTTTCACACCCATCACCATATTTTCTAAGAGTTTGCCAAGTCCTTGTTTTGAGCTGAAAATGCCTAATGGTAAGAAAAACAGTCTCCCTTCTGTGTTAGCCATGTTTGGGTACTGAAACTCAGATCCCCTTAGGAAATAAATATTCTGAATTGAAAAAAGTATTTTCAATTCCCACCCATCCCCGCCGCCCTTTTCACAGTGTTTAATTGGGTCCCTCTTTTCCCTCCTAACAGCTGCTCCACCCTGGTGAGCAAGGAGGAGGATCTGTGTATGTGTTTTGGGGGCAACCATTGTCGTAAAAAACAGAGCTCTTTCCTCTACAGAGCGGGGTACAATGGGCCTCACAAAGACCTCCTGAACAGATAAAGCGACGGGGCGCAAGAAAAATCCTATTAACACTTTACAAAACAGAACATCTAAGGAGTAGCTAGAGAGGAGAGAGAAAGGGAAAAAAAGAAAAAATCAATATGAATGAGTCCCCGTGCTTGGGGGAAGAAAACTTTTCAGCGATTGCAAAACACTTATTAATTCAGAGAAACCATCAATGCGATAGAAATCTGGCAGAACAGCAAGAGCTGAAACTAGAAGAATTTGAATATACAAAGACTGAATAGAATGAAAAACACGGCCTCACATACGGGGCTGTTTCTCACGGTTCTATGTGAATCAAACAGAAGTGGCTTGTGTGAGTCTCCATCACACAAGGACGTGAGGGGTACGGTCAAGGGAGCTGGTATTCAGCCCCAGAGACAGCAAACCGCTGACTGTGTCTGTCTGTCTCTCCTCCCTCTCTCTCCCACATACAGAGGTAGACTGCCTGGCTGTGCAGAGTTCAGCCTGCAAGCCAGGCCTCGTTCACGGAGCTGGAAGAACACAAGGGAGCTGGCAGGCGGGTGGACACGGGCATTTCTCTGACTTCAGGGAGAAAACACCACTGTCCCTGGTGGAATACAGCTTCAAAGGTCCCACCCTCCTCGTCATGATCAGCACTGGTGTTGGTTTTGCGTTGACGGTGCCCTCACTGGTCCGTACAGATTTCTTTGTATATACCAGAAGTGGGGGCCCACAGGCCTAGTGGTCCTGTGGGATCCTGGGGTGGGGATCAGGGGAGATGGTGTCTGAACCTGAGCATGTCTGTCCCATGTCCTGGCACCTGCCTGATCTGTCTGGGGAGGAGAAAAGTGTTCCAACCTTGAGATCTGCCTTCCAATAACTTCAGGCAGGTATAAAACACAGCCCTGACATCCTCAACGGTATATCTTTGCAAACGACAAAGCAGGGCAAGTAACTCTTAAGAGAGCTGCTTGGGGATGCCCCTGTTGTCGTCCGACACCAGGGGGTCATGAACCTGTAATCCCAACCCTCGCAAGGCTCGGACGACACTGTGACCTCCTCAGAGGTGCCCCATGTACACCCTGCCCCATCTGAGAGTCAGTTCTGGGGAGCCACACCTTCTGCGACATGGGGATTACTCAGGGTGTCTCAAACCTCCTCCCTTTCAGAATCACCCAGAGAACTGGTTAAAACACAGACTCCCCTGGGCTTCAGCCCCAGGCTGTCTGATTCAGAAAGCAGCGTTTGCATTTCTAACAAGCACCAGCTGTTGGCCTGTGGACCCCACTTTCCATGTGCTGCTCTAAGGGAGGAGAAACGAGAACAGAAGTTAAAGACAGTGGACAGAGTGGCTTCTTCCTCTTTGCACACACTCAGATCTCAATACAGGAGCTGAATTTCTCTCACAGCGGCAATCAGGGCACATCAGCGTGGCAACCGCCAGCCCGCTCTGTTCCCTGTCTCTCGGACATTTATACTCCAAGAGCCTGAAAATGATGATAGCAGAACCCCGACGGAAAAGGTGACAAGCAGAGGGACTTCCTAGTAGGAACCAAGCTGTCCCTGGCACCCAGTGCAGGAGAAATTCGGACTCTACTCAGGACGACAGAAACATCCCTTCTAACAGACCATCATTAGGTCAGCTCAGCTGTGATCAGATAATCTAATCAATTAACTTTACTTTTATGTCACATGTATTTATCAGGTATGCACTAGTTGCGAAGTATTAGCCTAAGTTCCAAGTAAGAGGAGCATTATATAGGTTCATGGTATACGGATTGCATTAATGACCCCCACACCCTTTACCTTGAAATTCTATATCAACAGCTCCCCTTTCAAAAGAGGCAGAGTCTATCTCCCCATCCTGTGTATCTGGACTTGACTTGCTGTGGTCAGTAAAAGAGCTGGAGAGGGTGGTATGCCTGTGGAGGGCCTGGCCTTGTGAGGAACCCTGGGTTCTAGTTTGCCCTCTCTGGCATCTCTCTGCCATCACCATGAAACAGACATGGCCAGGCTGGCCTCAGACAGGATGGGAAACACAGGGAGCAGGGCCAAGTGCCTGCAAGGGCCCTGGTGAGACCAGCCTAGACGGGCGGGCAGCTGGGCAACCCCCAAACATGCATGTGAACCCGGCCGAGACCAGCAGAGCCAGCAGTGGAGTCTGGAGTCTGCTCCAGACTTGGGGAATAAACAGCCGATTTCTACCACAGAGGTTCTATGCTTGTCTGTTAAACAGCATTTTTGCGGCAACAGGTAACTCATACACGGCCCCTGCTCGCTCGCTCTCTCTCAAAAGAAAAAGCTTTCAGTCTATAAGAACGTACACAGGCAGTCTCAAGTAGTATCAGACAGTGAAGAAAGACAGGGGAGGGGGCAGGAGGAGGGAGGCGGACTATGGCCCGAGTATTAGCCCATCGACTCCACCTTCCCAGTGGAGTACAGGCATTCCGGTGTGAAGGGACTGCTTCTATGTCTCTCCCCAGGAGCGAGGTTGGAGACCGAGATCCTGGAAATGCCAAAATAAGTTGGCAACACGCTCCTCAGCAAATAAGCACCATGAAAATCTGCAGTCATTAGCACTCAAGTCAGTGGGTGATGCCTCTCTAATCCTAATTCATTTAATGAATGAGCGAACCTTCTCTATAATGAGCCGAAAGATTTACTGTGAGCAGACGTTCTTGCTGGGTGATTTCAGAAGTAGGCAGAAGATGCTGGCCATATCCAGAGGGGAGACGTTAGCCCGCCCAGCTCCTACACTGCCTGAAGAGAAAACCTTTCAAGCCATGGATCAAAGCAGCGCCTCACGAGAGAGGTCAAAAGTTCTGCTGGTCAGGTGGGCTGGCCGAAGGTTGGAGCCCCAGGGGGTGCCCTCAGACCCCTGCCGCTTCTGCCTGCGGTCTGGCTCCACAAGTAGGCAGCAGGTGAATGACACTGATCTGGGGATGGAGAGAACTTGGTCCCAGGAGAGGACGAAAGAGCTGCTGGTCTGTAACTCAGCAGGTGCCGGGCCACAGCCGAGCGTGGCAGGCGGCGTGGCATAACGCACGGGCAGGGTGCGGGCTCCAATTCCAGCGCCACCAGAGGCTCACTGGGGACAGGGCGCCTTCTTTCTCAGCCCTTACGTTTCTCATCTGTGAAGGCAGAAAGCTGCATGGGGTGGTCACTGATGACCCATCCGCCGAGATTCTGCCGAGGACTCCGAGATGGACCGCGGAGCCTGCTGGGACCACAGCTGGGAGCTCAGACTCACCAGGGGCCCTTCCGAATCCCCTGCGCCCTGAGGACATGCCAGGCTGTGGAACGTTTGCTGTGGCTGGCCAGCATGCCTGGAGAAATGTCCCACCCCCTCCTGGCACATGCACATATACACACTCGCCACAAACCACACGTATCCAGAACAAAGCAGGAAATGGCACTTCAAGTGATCCTTAAATTATCTGGTCAGACACAAGGAGGGAGAGGGAAAGGAAGCGAAGAGACCCAAGCTCTTCAAACTCCCCCGGAACAAATGCCTTTCATGTTGCTTCCTGCTCCCACTCAAACACTCCAAGCGTTCGTTTCAATAAACGACCATAAATGCGATACCAGGACACTACAGTGTGAGGGGTTTAACGGGTCTGCTGATGCTCTATAAACTCCAGGCCCTGAAGTCACAGGGTGGAGTGAGTGTTATATACTAGGCAGGCCTGCCCAGAACAGAGGAGCCTGGAATCCAGGCTGGAGACCAAGGCAGCCTGATCCCCAGGAGCGCTTCTGCACGGAGGATAGCATGGCTCTGCACTTTTGCCCAAGAACTGGGTGAGGGAGTCTAGTTTATGGAAATGAGACTGCTCAGCATGCTCTAGCTTTGACAAGAGTAAGGACAGTCTATCTTCAATCACTGCCCAAAAGGAAGAAAAGTGGAGTAAAAGGAGCAGGCAGGAAAATCCCGTTAGCTCATGCTGAAATCTAGATCAGTAGTTTTCAACCCTGACTGCTCACCAGAATCACATGAGGGACTAAAAAAAAAAAAAAAAATCCCCATTGCTGGGGTCACACCCTGACCAGTGAAATCAGCCTCTGGGGGGCAGGGGGTGGCAGGGGAATGTTTACAGCTCCCCCAGGGATTCCAGGGGCAGCCAAGGCTGAGAACCACTGTCCTAATGGGTAAATACAGCAGAGTTGAGCCTTCATCACAGCGTATGTGGGTAGAGATGGACCCTCAATATAAAGGGGGCATCACCCGGATCGTCAGCTGCCTGAGGGCTGGCTGTTTGTCCCCTGCTGGATCCGCAGGCCCTGTGCCACAAGTGGCTTTGGGGGGGCTCTCCTCACCTTGTCTTGGTCTTAGGATAAGACAGTCAAAGTTCCGTTCTGTAAGGAGGCTCGGAAGGGCCAAAAACTGAACACGAAACCTAAAGAAACTGCTGGAGTTTTTTTTCACCATCAATAACATTTTCACTTGTATTATTGCTTTGGACCGCTCGACAATCCCTGAAGGCAGGGATTATTACAAGCTCTCTGAGCCTCAGTTTCCTCCCTGGAGGGCCTGGAGCTGGGCCCAGGACTCCGCAGCTGGTGGTCTGAGTCCGCGTGCCAGCTGGGCCTGCTTGCCGTGGCTCAGGCTCCAGGATGGCAGGCACACAAGCCCCTGGGCCCCCAAACCCCCGCTTGGTCCACTGACTGCTGGGAGGCTGCGGCCGGTGAGGTGCTGAGTGGGCTAGGCACTTCCTTCATTCCAAGACTCAGAAAATTCTAGTTTGCGTCCACCTGAAGGTTTCTCTATGTTGACTCAAGCCCATGCCTTAAATAAGTAACAAGACAGCCTGCTCAGTTTCTCCCCAATTCTTTCTTTGGTAGTAAAATATAAATTGCATTTGCTATTTTAACCATTTTTTTGATAAACAATTCAGTGGCATTAAGGACATTTCCTAAACTCTTCATGGAAGGCTCCTAAGTCTTACCATGACCAGAATGTTCTTTCCCCATTAGCAAGACTCTTTTACTGGCCCTATTTTTTTCTACTTTTAATTATTTTTTAATTCACTTTAAACAAATCCTTTAATTCATTTTCCCATTTAACTTAAAAACAAAACAAACCCCCGTGTTCATCGGAGAGCAGTTGTGAATTCATAAAATGGACACTTGCCATAGGCATGAAAGAGTGTGGGGTGTCTATCCTGGAGATGCAGACAGTTTACTTACATAACGGCAGGCAAAACGTCTTGCTCAGGGATTCTGATTCCATACGTAAATATCAGAGTCTAGGCTATGAAATGTCTTCCCCCTGAAATAATGATGACTGTAATAGCTACCATTTACTGGAGCTTAATAGGCAATTCGCAAAGCTCATTTAATTATCACAATAGCTCTGAGATAGATATTATCACACCCATTATATAGGTAAGGAAATGGTGGCTCATTGCGATTAAGTGACTTGCCTAGGATCACGCATGCAGCAAATGACAGAGCCGGGATTTACACTCAGATGCATGCCCACATCTTTCTCCTGGTCTCTCTCGACTGCGTTCTATTTTTGAATCCCCAGGGCCCCGTGTAGCTGCGCTGTCTCCCGAGTGAACCAACAAACACTGCCTTAAAACTCTACTAAAAAGTTAAGAAAGGTGACGAGGTAACCAAGGCGACAGCTGTATACTGCCTCTGGCAGGCTCGGGAGAAGAAAGAAGGGTTGGAGGGAGGAGCAAATGGAGAAGGAGGCTGAGAGGTCTCTTCCCTCTAGATGGGTGAACGTGAGAACCCCTGAGCCCACTTGTCCACTCTGTGGTCGGTTACAGACCAGGCTCGGGGCACGGCTGGAACGGGCAGAGGGGTCCCAGAACTCAGTCCGTAGGCTGCCAGAGTGCCCGCTGGGCACCAGCCCCGAGAATGCTGAGTCCCGCTTCCTGGAGCTGTGAGGAGGCCTTCAGGTGGTGGGTGGCCAGTGACTAATGCGCAGGACATGCTCATCGCGAGATGTTTGTTGCAAGTCAACGCCCCACCCCTGGCAATGCACCTACACACATGCGTGTGCAAACGTACACACACCCTACACCATTCACTGGAGGGATGCGCCCAGTGCTGTGCGACTCCTCGCTGCAAACGGGTGACGCTCAGGGACAGCTGCTAAAGAAACCAGCGTGTCCTCGGGGGCGCAGTCCCAGGAGGCACCCCTCAAATCCGAGCCAAGCATGCGAGCACCTGCCTGGACGGCCTCCGGTGGAAGTGGGGGCCCAGGCTGGGCCCAGAATCACCCCGGAGGGCAGGGCTGGAGGCTGTCTCGGGGGACGTCCCCGCCAGGGTGACAGGCGGCTGCGAAGAAGGAGGGTGGGGGGAGAGGAGCCAGGACAGGCCGGGCGCGAGCTGCCAGAGGAGAAGCAGTTGGTTCCGCAGGCTTGACAGCTGTGACGCGGAGACAGCATCTGGCCTAACGGCCTAACGGCCTCTCGAGCGCGGCGCCTTCGCGTGGCGGTGGTGAGCGCCGGAAATCCACCGCCCGTTTGCAGTGCTGGCTGTGACCGCGCGCGTGTGTGCAGGCGGGCGGGCGTGCACTGCGGGCGGGCAGGCTGCCGCAGGCTCCTCTCCCCCAGCCCAGCCTCTCCCCATCAGGCCGCACCTACCGTGAAAAAGGCCCAAACCTGCCAGCTCCGGAGGAGACAGGCGGGTCATTAGTGGAGCACTGATGTGCTGTAACACTCTCTTGCATTCCCATTAAACAAATACTAAACTGCTAATTGCCAAAATAGATCTCCACAACTCTGACCGAACAGGGGAAGGGTTTATAATTACCAAGTGTGAAAACGCGCAGCCTGTAAATAACCACCTCATCTGTCCTAATACGGGCTGATATTGATGGGCATGAAATAAACATCAGGACCAAATGGAAAAATCACCCACATCTCCTGTGGCCAATGCAATCTCGAATGGTGACAAGCGTGGCTGCAGTCACCGGCTCGGGGAGGGAAGAGGGGAGAACAGACTCGGACGGGCTTGGAGAGTCTAGGTTCCAAACCCGATTTTCTATGCCTTGGGCTTTCAGCATCTTCTTTCAGCCTGGAGGACAGGCTGTGATTTGATGATGGGATAAAAGGCTGGCCTGCACCCCGGGAATGACCAGGCCCACGCCCCTCTGCGACAGGCCTTCAGGGCACGTTCTATCCTGCCCTCTTGAAAAGACTGGCTGGCGAGGATGGAGAATCAGGGAGACAGAGAGTTTTGCTAAGGTGACATGTTTATTCACGAACCAGTGTGTATCAAGGCTATCCTATCTGGCTGATGCAAAGAGTTGGTCGCAATGCATGGATGAAGAGAATTGGGGTTTAAAATCACCTCTGGGCTTTCTGACACCCCAGGTCACGCTACCATCGGGATGGCAGGTATACGAGTCTGAAAAGGAAAGTGTTAGTTGCTCAGTCGTGTTTGACTCTTTGCGACCCTCATGGACTGTAGCCTGCCAGGCTCCTCTGTCCGTGGGATTCTCCAGGCAAAAAATACTGGGGTGGGTTGCCAATCCTTTCTCCAGGGGATCTTCCCAACCCAGGGATCAAACCTGGGATTCCTGCATGGCAGATTCTTTATCATCTGAGCCACATAGGAAGCCCACAGATGGGTCTATCAGATTGCAAAGACCTCCCTTCCCCTGAATGCACCTGAGGAAGGGGAGATGACCTGCCAGAGGTCACAGAAACGGTCTCCCCTTCACTCTCAACCAGCCTGTGATTCTGAGGGATTCAGCAGGGCTTATAGTGAAAGACCGAAGCCAAGGACAGAGGTTCCTTTGGTCCCAGAATTAGTCCCGGGAATTAAAAGTGACCGGGAGTCCCTGCTCCCCTCTCCACCTGGAGCAGGCATCTGCTCTCCAGGGCTCCTCTGAACCCTTTTTGGAGCTTCAAAGACTCTCAGCATCTCCATCCAATCGATCCCTCAGTCAGATTCAGGAGCAGCAGGACTTAGAGGCCTGACATAGCAGCTCCCTCTGACCGGAAGCCCAGCTGTGGCACACGGAAGAATCCTGCCAACCGCATGGCGTCAGGCAGCTGAATCAGGGCACCAAGCAGCACCCAGCCCAAAGCTTCCTAATGGGGCTCAAGGGTGTCTCCAGAAGCTCTTCCCCACTGGGCCACACGAGAGCCAATCTCCTGGGCACCCTGGCCCTGAAGTCGCCCCCAGGGTCCTGGGCCAAAGACCCCATCAAACGTCAGCATAAGGAAGGAAGGTCTGAACTACAGACAATTTTTAAAGAAATTCTACACTGTCACTTTTAAATTCCCAAAGCATCTTCAAATAATGGCTAACAGAACGCTACGGAGAACAAAGTTCAGGTGCGGCAACAAAGGCGAAAGGACTTGTTCACTCAGCAAGGTTACTTCCTGTTCAGAGAGGATCATAAATATCCGAGCTGGAAAGGTCCAGCACAGTCATTCTGCAGAGGGACAAAGTGGCTCTCAGTGATGCTGGGCAAACAGAGTGGGGGTCCAAAAAGCCTGGTGGGGATCAGGAGTCCTGGGTTCACACACGAATCCACCACGCCCACCTCTGACTGTGCCAGGCAGGGCTTCTGGAGGCTCAGTCTCCCTGCATGGAAAGGGCTGATGATCACCCCAGCCCCTAGAAGCAGAAAGAAACGTAACACACAGGGAAGTAGTCAGGTTGGTGGTAAATGATGTCCCTTGCTATGGCTAGTACCTGGCACGCACAGCCTCTCAACAAGGATCTGAGGGCTGGATGACAAACGGAGGAAGAGGCTTCGTGTCCATAACTGCAAATGCCAATTCAATGAACTCAGTATGGATGAGCGAGGGTCACCCTCATGAGGGCACCGTGCTTTCCGTGCTGTGCTGTAAGGAACTGGATGCAAATCAACCAGTTTTTTGGAGAGCAGGTGGAATGGCAGGGCCAATCAGACCACATGCTGCAGCAGAATATTCCTCACAACAAAGAGAAACAAACCACTGGCACTCAACGTGGATGGATCTCAAGGAAATTACACTGAAAAAAGTCAGTCTCAAAGGCTTGTTCCATCCCATATGATCCCATTTCTGAACATTCTCTAAATGACATAATTATAGTGATGGAGAACGGATGAGTCTGCTAGGGGTTAGGGCTGGGGAAATGGACGAACCATTACACGAGGAATTTCACTGCGGTGACAGGAACACTCGTGCATCTCAACTGTATCACCATCGCTTAAATCTATACATGTGACAAAGTTTCAAAGAACAGCGCACACACACACACGGCAATCAGCAAGCACTCACTGTGCAGTCATTTTTGCATGACACACACATGCACACCTGTTAAAACCGATGCTGTACCAGCATCCATTTCCTGGTTTTAACAACGTGGTATGGTTATGGACGAGACAATATTATCATCATGGGAAGCTGGGTGAAGGGTACACAAGAGCTCTTTGTACTATTTTGACAACTTTTTGTGAGTCCTACGCTATTGGAAAATAAACATTTAAAATAGTAATTTTTAAAAACCACAAGGGGGCTCATTATATCACGAAACTCAGTGGCAGATCAGCTTATACTGCAAATAATCAGGCCCTAATTTCTCTTGATGTGGATAGCGTGGGCACAGTAAGGTGCGCCGACAGTAGAAAGAACTAGCCCCTACTCGCGTCTGCTACTGGGCCCCGGCACGCACTGCCGTGAACTAGGGCAGTGTCGCACGAGTCTCTATGCCGGGAGTCTCTCTGCCCTGTCTCACCTTCTCCCCTGGCCCTCAGGAGACTTCACCACACAGCTCTGCAAACGCACAGCACCTGCTACAGTGACTCATGCAAAAATGACTGCACAGTAAGCGCTTGCTGACTGAGTTTCAGAAGGACTTTTGCAGGAGAAAGAAAAAACAATGCAACTAGAAAAGAACCTCGAGCCCGGTGCCTTCCATTTCTTCTCTTTTAGGCTATCAAGGCCTTCTCTTTCATTTACGTTCTGAAACAGATCTTAGATCTTTGGAGCAATTTCATACACCAAACTGTATTACTGCTTCTGAGATGTGGCTTAAAGCTGAACATTCAGAAAAGGAAGATCATAGCATCCGGTCCCATCACTTCATGGGAAATAGATGGGGAAACAGGGGAAACAGTGTCAGACTTTATTTTTCTGGGCTCCAAAATCACTGCAGATGGTGACTGTAGCCATGAAATTAAAACACGCTTACTCCTTGGAAGAAAAGTTATGACCAACCTAGACAGCATGTTGAAAAACCAACATTACTTTGCCAACAAAGGTCCATCTAGTCAATGCTATGGTTTTCCCAGTGGTCATGTATGGATGTGAGAATTAGACTGTGAAGAAGGCTGAGCGCCGGAGAATTGATGGTTTTGAACTGTGGTGTTGGAGAAGACTCTTGAGAGTCCCTTGGACTGCAAGGAGATCCAACCAGTCCATTCTGAAGGAGATCAGCCCTGGGATTTCTTTGGAAGGAATGATGCTGAAGCTGAAACTCCAGTACTTTGGCCACCTCATGCTAAGAGTTGACTCACTGGAAAAGACTCTGATGCTGGGAGGGATTGGGGGCAGGAGGAGAAGGGGATGACAGAGGATGAGATGGCTGGATGGCATCACTGACTCGATGGATGTGAGTCTGAGTGAACTCCGGGAGTTGGTGATGGACGGGGAGACCTGGTGTGCTGTGATTCATGGGGTCACAAAGAGTTGGACACGACTGAGCAACTGAACTGAACTGAACTGAAATGTGGAAATGTATTTACCAACACTCGTCCTAACTGTGAACTGGGGCTTTGGGCAGCATGGGGTGGCCTGGGGCAGAGTGAATCGGGTATTCTCCAGAAGTAAGCATACTTGACGTTTCAGTTGGTCCTCGTGTCATCTGGGGTGGGGAAACCATGATAGTCAACAGGTTTTTTGATGGAATAATGAAGTCAATCTGAAGACCACACGCCTTTCTCTTGACCTGGAGGTTGGACACCTCTGGCCTGATCTCTGAGTCAAGATCTGAACGTGATGCAGATCTCTGCAGATGAATATTGACAGAATAACCGACTTCCTGCTTAATCCCCTAGCCAAACAAGTCCCTGAACGGTGAAAGAGAAGGGAGAGGGAAAAGCCCTCATCTACCCTTAAAAAAAAAAAAAATTACCAATTCAAGCTGCTTCAAGACCCAACAAGCATGTTTTTCTCTCATTTATTTCTGCATCAACACTCTGAAGGATACAGATCTTCCTCATTTCAAGAGCTGTCAATTTGCTTTAGCGCCATGGTTTCCATCTGTTTCGGGTAAAGAGGAATTACAAAGCAGGCAGAGAAGCAATGCACCCGCATCCAGCGCATCCTGGCAATCCGAACTGGGTCCAGGGTGAAAGGAGATGAAAGGCAAACGACAGGCCACAGCATGCCCCTGTGTGGAGCCCCAGTGCCCACCCTGCCCG
>SJYQ01095606.1:120007-132229 GCA_006410935.1 Redunca redunca
GAGAATGCAGAGCTGGAATCTGGCTTCCGCCCCCGAGCTCAGTACCCAGGTCAGGGGAAGGTCCCCCACCAACCACAGAACAAGTGTGCCCGGGGAGGCGGGTGCCTCGCTTTTCAAAACCACAGCCTTCGTGTTCTCAGCACAGCAGTTTCTGGGAGCAAATTGAGATCGTAAGGCTGTCAACGGCCTAGGCGCTCATCATCTTGACAGATACTTAGCTATTCATTTAAAAACAAGCGAGGGAACAAGCATCAGCTGTATTTTTTAATTACTCCTGGATAGGACTGGGAATGCTTTGGCATAATTGGGGTATTGAGTTTTTTTTCCCTTTGAAGGCCTTGTTGCAGCAAGAAAAATACTGTGTTTATTCTAATTAAAACCAACCCTTCTTTTAAACCATCTTAGCCACGGCAAGGCAGAGGACGACAGCTGTTTACTTTGCATCAGGCAATGGGGTGACGGTGACCAGTGCTGACTGGTGAATGTGCATCTTTCGCCATGGATCCCTCTTACTTCCAGCCTCAGCCCTTGTTTATACAGTGGTTCTAATGTAACACGAGCTCCTCACTGCCACTCCCTGCACGCATCAGCCCAGTGGGGTATAACCTACCATTGACCAATATTTCAGGGAGGAGTGTCTTTCAGGGCACATGGTGTCCAAACTCATCACTGGCTTCCAGGGCTCAAACTGCCCATCTGACACCATCGTGGTTCCCGACCAACTACATGTCCACGGGTCACCTGGGGCCCAAGTGACGTGTACAGACCCAGGCCACCCCCCTACAGAGCATGATTCTGGGACAGGGCCCAGGAATCTGTGTTCTAGATCAATACAAGTCTAGGTGAAAAACACAGCCTTCAGACTCAGAAAGACCAAGGCTCAAACTCCATTCTCCTGACCTTGCAGTCGTGTAGGCCTGAGCAGGGCAGCCACGTCCCTGCCCTGTCCCCAGGTAGCACCGCGGGCTCCCCACCCCGCCAGGCACCAGGCTGCCAAGGCCCCGTGCATTTCCTGCCACACACGGCCGTCTGACCAAGATCTGTTCCCTTCTCGCTCTGAAACTGGGACACTGCAGAACAGATTTTCAAAAGCCTGAGAACAACAAGCTTTCAGAACACAGGTTGGGCAGGAAAAACTACACTGCAGCGGACCGACAGCAGCTCTCAGAGCGCTGAAAACAGCCACACAGCTCAGCTAACAGGGGCTTCCTTGGTAGCTCAGTGGTAAATCCACCTGCAAGGCAGGGGACCCGGGTTCAATCCCTGGGACAGGAAGATCCTCTGGAGAAGGGAATGGAGCCCACTCCAGTACTCCTGCCTGGAGAATCCCATGGACAGAGGAGCCTGGTGGGCTACAGTCCATGAGATTTGCAAAGAGTTGGACACGATTGAGAGACTAACACACTTAAGTTAATAGGAAAGGGGAGATAGCTGAACCTAGCCTCCAACAAAAGAAGTTGCACTCCTACAGCTGGCAGAGAGAGAATACAAAAAAGGCAGATTACGGTCCATATGAACAGCACCTCTAAAGCTTTCTGCTGCCCCACCCTGTTCAGGGTGGTGTTTTATTCTCGCCTCCCCCCATCTCTCAGGCCTGACTCAACCCCCAGAGGAATATGGACACCCAGGCCTGTCCTCCAGGGACAGACCGGGAGGCAGCTCACCAGTGCGCGGCCACGTGCAGCCGGACACCTCGGCTGGCCATGGCTGGGTCCAGCCACCTGTGCCCAGTATCTGACAGGGCCCAGCAGCTCGCCTCCCCCGTGGGTCAAAACCCTCAGGCTTTGGCAGGGCAGCAGGGGCATTGTGGCTGAGAAAATGCTCTCACTGATAGCACTGGTACGTATCACTGTCTGTATCAACGAAAGTGCTATCACTGACACATGCCAGTGTATCAGCCCCTTCATTAGCCTCAAGAGTGGCTCAGCGGGGCTGGGAGGCCAGGCAGTCTGTAAACGGAGGGACAGGGGAACGGGCTTGTCCACTCTGGGACAGGGGAGTCATTCAGACCATCTGGCAGAAACAGTGTAATTCCTGCACGTTCCACATCGCCACGCAGGACGAGAGGTCTCAGCCCCCGAGGACCTGCAGGACACGTGGCCCGGGTCGTGCTCGGGAGATGGGGCAGGAGTCCCGGCACCCACTGGAGACCGACAGGCCGGCCCTCCCACACTCTACTCTGCTCCAGGAACCACCTGTATTCTGCCGGAATGACACCAGCGACAATAATTAAGCCCAGATCTCTGTGGATCATTCGCAGTGATAATTCCACCTTTGTAATTCAGCTTCAGATAAACCCCTTTTGTTCTGCCTTATAACACAGATTCTAGTATCATTCAAGTATATTAACTGGAGCCTATTACTGTCACAAAAAATGCTCCCTGAGCCATAGCAAAAGACTCCCCAGACAAAACTTTATGTCATGTTAATCCAAGCTTTAATAACTATGAGGATATATAACTGTATTCTAATTGTGCTCTGCGTTCCCGCATACAAAAACAGAAGATATCAAAAATGACAGCGGCAGATCTCTTAGAATAAAAAAAGCATGAATTCCCCGCTCAGGGTGCTAGGACGCTGGGGTGAAGGGATGTGTGTTTATATGGGGAGAGAAGCAAGCTGGGGCTTCCGAGGAGAGGGGAGGCTTTGGGGCTGGCACGGGACCCCCAGAAACCAACATCACTCAAGGCTGAAGGCTGGGTCAGGGAAGACGCTGGGCAGCACCCATGGTGATGGGGTAGAGATAGGAGCAAAGTCAACAGAACCAAGTCAAAGACGCCAAGGAAAAATAAAGGCTGAGGCTGCATGGGGGGCTTCCTAAGGCAGTGATGCCAACCCCTGGGTTCGTGACCTGGCTTGAACTCTAAGTCAGTGGTGACTTTAGCCGAGTCATTCCCACTCCCCAGGCCTCCCTCTCTGAACAGAGGGCATTTCGTCAGACCCAGATGACTCATCTCCTTCAAGTTCTCTCCCGGAGAACCAGCCGACACAGCACAGCCCCCAGGGCGGGAGCTCTTCGGTTGCTCCTTTAATACCATCCTTTCCTCTACATGCCACGATTTACTCAGCTATCATACTCGTTGTCTACCGTGTGTCTCCCTCCATTTGGATTCCAGTCTGCACGGGCTGAGGTTATGTCTGTTCCGGTCACTGACGGGTCCCTGGTGCCCTGGGTGGTACCCGGCACACAGTGTGTGCGCCAAGGGTGTCTGCCGAGGGGACACTACTACCAACCAGGCGTGTGGGCCGAGGTGAGATCCTTCAACCCGTGGAGACTCGGTCTCCTCAACTGCAGAAGGAAAAACACAGCTACTTCCTAGTGTTGCTGAGACGATTACAGAGCAGGCGCAAAAGCGCCCAGCACGGCAGCTGCCGGGATGGAGCATGCTGCTCTCCAGAGCAGACAAGACCCTCTGCGGCTGAAGATGCGGTGCGCGCTGTTCAGACCAGAGGCAGCAGTTTCAGCCTGCCCCTGTCCTCACGGTCATCTCGACGACCCTCCCTCCTTCTAGAGCCGACCCTCTACTTCTCCAGCCCCCAACCCCACGCCAGGCCCACAGTCTGGCACCTTTTCTAGCACCAGAAAAGGACCAACACCGCATCAGGCTATTGCAGGGCACCACTGTACCACGGGTTTCTGGGCACAGGCGTCCAGAAGGCCAAAAAGAATCTGGGCAAAATATAAGATCGGGATGCTGTGTTTTGATGGACCTCCCTCGTGGCAGGTGGCAAGGATGAAACAGGACAAAGTGAGCACACTTGAGAAGGAAGAGTTATTTCTCTCTGTTACTTCACCTCTCTGAGCCCTGGCTTCCTCTTCTGTAAAAAGGGGGATTATAATGACCCTCATGACCATACCTCACGGGGTGATGGTGAAAACCTAACGTGCTAGAGGAAGCTCCTGCTACTTAGAGAGCAACCAGCGGCAGAAGGGGAGGGGCCGAGCACTCCGTGCGGTTTGTGACGGAGATGTCACCTGGGAGCTAGTTCCACGGCACAGGCAAACCTCTCGTCGTCTCCACAGGGGTGGTGCCTTCTCTGTAGAAGGTGGATCCAGCTTTCTCTGCTCCACCAGCCTCCTGATGCTAAGTGATGCTGGGACAGGTCCCCTGCAGCCTGCCAATCACTTCAATGCCCACAGGTCCAGGGCATGACAAGGACCCCACGGCTGGGAATAGCAGTGCCTATCTGCTCCCTGCGGTTTGGGCAGCTGACGAAGGTCTTAAAATACTGATAACAGGCAGACTGGAAGATCCTCTCACTATTGATAATACTTCTTCCCTCTGAGGACACAGTCAGCCAGTTCAAGACCAGATCCCACCTAACTTAGGATCCTGAAAACCTTCATCAGGTGGATGGGATGGGGAACAGGAATCTCGTCATACATGTTATGACTCAAAACCCAGGCAAAGTGCTGGTGCCCATCTGGGCTGGAGCTCTGCTGGGAGCAGACTGTGCCCAGCAAGCCTGCGTTGATCGAGGTCTGAACAGCCAGCCTCTTTACTGGTATCTGTGCTGCACTTAACAATCAAAGTAAAAGAAGCAGAAGGTGGCAAGTGAGGACACTGACTTCATTCATCTCTCTTCTTTTATGCTGTAGATCAACTATGCAGCCAGATTTTATCAGGAGACAAAACCGGGAATCCCCAGTGTAACAGGAATCTTCCCTTTCACCTTTCTTCTGAGAAGAGGCAAATGACAAAATCACCCCAAATGCCAATTCCAAAAATTCTAAGGCGACAAATAGAGAGTATGGAGGAAAAAGGGCTGCTTTCCAAGTGTCCGTGAAGCCCACCTGATCTTGGGAGCCCACTGGCTGGCGCCTGGAAGTCCGATGGCCTGGATGAAATGAGAATCCAGGCTCCACCCTTTGGCACAGGAGCCTGAATCTCCTTGGCTCCAACAGGGACTACAGAGGGCTTTAGTCTGCAACCCGTTGCATGCTGCCTCATCCCATCTTAACGAATTCTCAGCTCCCCAAAACGGAAAAACCAAGGGAAGTGAATGCAGGACAGAGATACTGCAAAAAAGAACCCAAAGGGACCACTCCTGCCCACCCAGAGACTGGCCTGGGGCATGTCAAGGGCAGGCATCCTCAGCTGCTGCTGTGATGTTGTCAATACCATCCGAAAGCCTGTTTTCCCTTGCCCATCGGGCACTGGCTGCCAGAGACTTAGATATCTATTTGAGAAGCCTTGGTATTGATTAGGTCAAATGCTACAAGGTTTTTCTTTCCTGATGTCTTGACCTTAGAGGGTCCCAGAAGGCTTGCCTAATATAGGAACGCCGCGGCGGAAATAGCTGTGGGGAAGAAAGACACTCGATAATTTACATTGTCCTGATTTTACTTGTTCAATCACCTCCAACGCTCACGCAGAATTTCACAAATCCTTCCCCCGTTTTTCACGGGGATTACTGAGACCCCGACAACAGGACAGATGCCTTGCTTTACTCGAGAAATACTGCTGAGAAATACAAATGAAGGACTGAAGCAATTCAGAACATTATAAATCAGAAACGATCTTTTTCATCTCCGTTAATATATGAACTCCAGGCGGCAAACCTGGTTTAAAAAAAAGAAAAAGAAAAGGCTTTAATCACAACAGGTTTAGGAGGTATCAGGAGCAAATTACAACACTAATACAGTCCTCAGAGAAAGAAAAATAAGTTTTAAAAGAGCAAAATGATGACTTTGAGAGCAGTGCTCATCTTCTTTAAGGTCGATGTTATAAATGCATCACCCATCCAGGGAGAAAAACTGAGGCAGAAACCACCAAGCTAGAGGGCTGAAATGAACGGGAGGAAGAAGGCAAACTGTGGCCGCATGTTCCGATTGCTGGTTAGGTAGTGAAAACTTTGGAAAAAAATCATCCTTCTCATCATCGTTAAGTGCTCCCCTCCTCCCCCAGAACGCTCAGTGACTCCCGAATGGCACCTGAGGACTGGCAGGCAGTGAGAGCAAGAACCACGAGCTCAATCCTTCTCCTCCCAAACACATACCTTCTCTGATGAATTCAAGCTCAAGTACACCCCCAGGTGACTCCCACACTCTCCCCAAAAAGCCCCCAGCTGGCCCAGACCCTCTGGGGGCCAGAGCTCTGCGTCAGGAGCCCTGCCACGCCTACACCCAGTCTACCCAGGGTCCACGATCAGCCACGCGCGTTTAACCCAAGGCCAGCTGCCTCTGTGCCGCGAGTGTTCTCTCGGGCCGCTTCCCAGCACCTCAGCCAGTCTGACAGTTACTTCCGACGCCAGGGTCAGTGTTCACTGGACTGCAGCTATATACGACGTGGTTTTCTAAGAGCTAACTTCCTGGAATCCCAGGGGTCCTTCACTGGTTCCCTCCGTGACCCCCTTTACTGTGCCTGCGTGTGCTCTGAGAGAGGCCCCCAGCCAGAGCTGCTGATAAAGGAACTAGGAAGAAGCAGGATGTTTAGCAGCAGGCCTCCCTTTGGGTGCCCTGGGGGCCTCTCCGTTTGCTGCCCTCTGTGGATATGTTGTTGGAACTCGCTGAAGTCTGCCAAGTGTCTTGGGGTTGCATCCCCCTCGTGCAGCGGAATCAAAACAAACTGCCCAGCACGTGTGCCTGGGAGGGACACTCCTGTGGTGGGAGGGTTAAGCCCTTTATCCTGGCACCAGGGCTACCCCGATCTGTGGGCAAAACGCCCACTAGGGGCGGGGAGGCGCCTCCCCCCCCCTGGACCCCCGGCCAGGGGCTCCACGGCTGCTGCCAGCTTGCACCTTGGCGCCAAGGAGTCTGAGCCATTCTAAGTCACCAGTTCCAAGCACTAAGCTGCTGCCGCTGGCTAAGGAGGTTAAAGAGGGGAACAAGAGCAAGCAAAGAACAAGAATAATCCCCCTCCAGAAGGTATTTCGGCCACTCAGAACAATCTGGAAGCCTGGAGCTGGGAGAAGGAGCAACTCGAGTGTTCACCCAAAGTCCTTCTAGGATGTGTCCCCCTTTTACTCTATGGAAACACAGCGTCAGGGCATCCCACCAAGGGCACGGTCACTTCTGGGCCTGGATATCCTGAAACAAGAGCCACGACACTCTGTTCCAAATGCATCCCCTTTGGCAAGGATCACCTATTTGCTTTGGAGTCAGGACAGGCGTGTGAATCCAACCCAGCCTCTGCTCGCTCTGTGTTCACTGGCTTGTACTAAAGGCAACCGCAAACCCTTCCGGGATGACTGAGGGTGGTTTTCAAAGACAGAGGGCTACCTGCAGTGTGAGGAAAATCTTAAATAGCCCCCAATTCTCCAGGCTCTAATTAGAACGTGTCTGCAGAACTCCTGCCAAAGGAGATCTAAGAAACGGAAAATATGGCACGTGCCAAGGACAAGCATCTTGGCCTGATGACCACCCCAAGACACTTGGCAGACTTCAGCGAGTTCCAACAACATATCCACAGAGGGCAGCAAACGGAGAGGCCCCCAGGGCACCCAAAGGGAGGCCTGCTGCTAAACATCCTAAGCAACGCCAGGAACTAGAGCTCACTGCGCGCTGTTTCATGTACGTTATTTCATTCACATCTCTACCACGACCATTCCAGACTAAGCCTGATGGTCAGCTCTTTGCGAATGAGAAATTGAGGTTCCGGGAGATTAAATGGCTTTCTTGAGGAGAGCTCCAGGATCCATGACCTTTCTGCCATTGCTTGCGACCCTTAGAAACCTTCTTGTTTGTCAGAAGTGGAAGTTAAGAGGGCTTTTCCAAAAGACATTTTTACGTCTTTGCGTCTCCCATTTGATAAACTCAGGTGAACCTGAAGCAAATCCCATTCGTTTCTAAGGTTCTGTCACCTGGACATCCCAAACACCCTTTCTTCTCCCTCCTGTTGACCCCAATTCCTCATCCTTCAAACACCATGAAGAGTTACAGCCTGCAGCACCCGCCTGGGCTGCCATGCCAGGAGATACTTAGATTTATAAGCAAAGCCACTGGTCACTTTAGTTCTTTCTAAAGCCCTTCTCAGCAAAGGTTTGACCATCAGGAGAAGGGATGGTAACCATCTGTCCCAGGGCAGAGGTCAGTAGCCTCTGGGTGCCCACTCCAGCTGGGTTAATTCCCCAGGTCCCCAAAGGTAAAGACATAACCAGGGCAGCAGGGGTGCATGGCAACCAGGAGAAGGACCCACAACGCTGCAGTCGCAGTGTCCAGCAGCGCTCCGGGCACCCAGCGGGCTCTTAGCTGAAGATGCTGCTGATCAGGGACTGGGATGGAGCTGCACGTGGTGGGCAGAAGTGACAGGAAAGACTTCAGGGCCACAGCTGATGGAGTCTCACCAGATGTTCACAGCACGGTGGTCTGGGACAGCTGCTGAGCCATCCCAGCTGGCCACCCAGGACGGGCGCATACGGGGGCTCTGTGCACTGAGAGCCGGGCGGTGCAGGGGCCTCCCTGGCCAATTCAGACTTCCAGAGCTAGTGCTCAGCGCCCCAGAGCCACGTGGCTCAAGTTCAAGGGCCGCATCCCTCCACGGGGCAGACCCGTGCTTCTCCCCCACACTCGCCCCCCACCACGGGTACCGGGGAGCCCCCTCCCCGACCCCAGCCCTCCCCTCCTGCCCCGTGCTGCCGCTCCCCTCTCCTGGGGACACACTCTCCCTTGAGAACTCTCATCAGGCCCCAGTGCCAATCCCACACCCTGGGTTTTTCATGAACGTGTGGAACTGGGAGGCCGGAAAGCCCTCCAAGATCGCATCCAACTCCCGCCTTCGACAGACGACAGCTACCTGGGCTCCCGAAGCCACGTGGCCTGCCCAAGGCCACTCCGCCAGTTGGCAGCACAACTGGGACTCAAACCCAGGGCTCTTAATGACCCTTAAGGGCTCCAATGACGCATGAATGAGCATGAAAGGGGCTGCACTTCTGGGCAGGAAGTGAGTGAAGGCGCCGGGGCTGCTTCTGGCAGTGGGTCCTTTCTCAGACAGAGCGGCCCGCTTGGAGCTCTCTGCCGGCATGGCTCGCTTCCCCTCCAGCCCGGTGTGCACCGCCGGCTCTAACGTGCCATCATTTTATCATTTAACATGTGTTTCTGGCTCAGAAAGGTGCGCTATACAAACCACTGCACCCCCACTCGCCAACAAACTAAAGGAATGAACAAGCTAGTCTCTAGTCCACACACATAAGCTGCCCAGGCCCCCAGGGGTAGGCAGAGAGAGTTAAATATGATAGTAGGAAGAAAGGATCTGCCCAAGGAAAAGAAATCTCAGCCCCAATGCTGATTATCTTTCATTATTCCACTGAGCTTCCGCAGATGTTGAAAGGAGGCGGATGTTTAGGATGTATGGAAACCTCATTTCCTCCTGGGACAAGCAGGGGGAGGGTGCTGTTATTATATATGAATGAGTTTTCCCCTGCTTGTTTCCTCCAGTAATCTTTCTACCACCCTGAGCAGAAATGAGGCTGCCTAGGCCCAGCAAGGTTGCCGGGAGAAATGTAGGCGGGCTGGCCGCTGCCCTGGGCTCCAGATGGGCCTTCCTCGCTCACTCTCCCCTTCTGATCCCCCCAGCGCACACCCCACGTGGGGCCCGGCACAGGGCAAGGCCCCGGGAGGGGCTCCCAGCCTGGCGACTTGGGGACAGGCCGCAGAACAGGGGCTGGATGGATGGAGGCTGGCACGGCCGCAGGTGTCTGCGGGCCGAAGGATGGGTTAAGTGGGTCGCACGGAACAAGTCTCCCAGCAGAGGATGTGGGACCAGGCGGCGAGAGGACATCTGGTGGGGGGCTCAAGTTGGGGGCGATGGGAAGGCAGAGGGGTTCCCCCCGAAGGGTGCCCCTGCCTCCCAGGGAGCCTCTGGCTCTGTTCAGGGGGTGACGGGGACTGCAGGAGGGTGCAGAGCAGCAGAATGATGTGACTAGATCTGCTGCTTAGAACATGCCTCTGGAGGCATGCGTGGCGTGCAGCCGAGAAGGGCGCTGCAGGTCGAGAGGAGTCTGGGCACCTAGGGGACAGCACAGATGAGAGATGAGGGGCCAAGGGCAGAGCTGCGGAAAAGACAAGAGCCCAGCAGTGCTTTCAGGAACGGGAGGAACGATGACCGCCGATGGGACGCGCAGGAATGGCCCTGACCATGGCCCTCACCTCGGAGGGCAGGCCCCCAAGCCACAGAGCGGGGCCCGCCCCTCCCTCCCAGGACACCGCTCACAGACCCTGTGGGCCAGCCCTCGGGGTCCTCCTGCACCTCCCACACGCGCACCCCAGGCGGCATCCCCCGCTCCCCACCTGAGGACACCAACTCAGCCTTGGAGCCCAGCTCAGATGCCAGCAGCCCCGCCCCACCACACCCAGCTCAGCTCCCTCTGCCTTCTGACGTGCACACACTCGAACCATCGTGGAAGATGGTGTGACCACCGTCTCATCTGTTAGACTCAGCTCCTGGCAAGGACCTGGGCAGGCCTGGGGGAGTCTGGACACACCAGCAGTTCATAAGTGCGCAGGCTGAAATACCAGCACTCAGGTGGCGGAGGTAAGGGGGCTCTTTCAAACTGAGTCTCACGTCCACGTTCACGATGGGCCACCACTCACATCCTCCCAACTCCAGACCAACCGCGGAACTTGGAATTTACTGCCTGACAGCTTACTCAGAGGAAAAACAGAAGGCCTCTCACCAATGAGTAAGCTTCCCAGACACACGCATGTGGAAGGCAAGGCTGAGAAACGTGGGTGCTCGGGGTCCCATGTATTTCTGCACGTACTGTAAGGACACCACCATCAGCTGCTCTGCAAGAGACAGGGTTTGGAAACGCCATTTCTCTTATGACCCTAACGACCCAAACTCTTTCCTGAGACCAATTCTGGCAGCAAGCAAGCTTTGTTTTTGTTTTTTTGCTGGGCTGGATTTGGTTTGGTTTTGCCCTTCCCTATAAAAAGGAGACTCAGCTCATTTGGATTAACTGAAGTGAAAAGAAAGCAATACCTCCGCTCTAATTCCACAAGGCGAGGAGGGCCCCTTACAAACTCACTTCTGGTTTTCAAACGTTTGGGAACCTGTGGGTGACAGGAAGGGCATGACATGCCTTTTCTCTGAGGAAAAAGCAAGGCTGTGAGGTTCCTCCTTCACCAACTGGGCGGTGAGAACCCTGTCCCCAGACACACGGGTGTTTAAGTCAGAGCGTAATCTGCACGAAGGGAGAAGAGTCAGTTCAGACTGGCCCCACGTCCTGGGGAGGTCCTGGAGGGGATGAGTCCCGCTGGGGAAACAGACCCCCAGAGGCCCCCAGAGCTCTGACGGAGGGAAGCCGGCTCTGGGACATTCCTGTAACACGGGTGTGTCGGCCTGCAGCGTGCAGCAGGCTCATAGCAGGGGTGTCCGCCTGCTGTCACGCCCCGCTGCGGCCCCCTCCGTCCCGTGAAAGAGGGGCTGCACAGGGCAGGCGGTGTGATGACTGGGTCTTCCAGCAAGAAGGAGCGTGCCGGCCGTGCAGAAATGCTGCCATATCCTACACGAGAGTGGCGAGTACAACCCTGGCAGTCCACAGGAGGCCGAGACAAGTCAGAAGAACGCCTGGTTCATGGGGGCTGGAGAAGTGGGAGGGCAACACGGAAGGGAGGCAGGGTCCCACCACCAAACAGCACGTAAACCTGCTCTCGGAGACGCCTGGCTCTGTTCAGGAGGCTGCGGCGGAGCAGCAAGCGTTTGCGAGGAGCTGTTTTTCCAGCACCTCTCCCCACTGGCAGCTTACTGGCATGCAAAGAAGCCACTAAGAGGCTACTGAGGCGGACTAAGGAAAAGAAAAATATATTCTTAGAATCTGAAATAACCGGAAGAGAGAACTTCCGAAGCTGACACCACCAGTCAGAGAGAGGACTGGAGTGCAGAGGGAATCACATTTTAAAATTAATTTGGGGAGGAGGGTGACAGAAAGAGGAGGAGAAACACTGGAGGGTTTCAAGCTTGGCATCCCGAAACACAGTCGGGGTAGGGGTACCGATGCGGACCTGTTCACATAAAGGTTATGCCTGAGGCGGGCGGCAGGGAGACTGAGCCGGAAGGACACCAACTTGGCGGGGGCGGGGGCGGGGAGGTGCAGGAGAGGAGACGCGATTACCAGTGCAGGCCGAGGACGGGCAGAGACAGCGAGGAGGAGGAGAGCCCGAGGCAGACAGATCGCCGGCGGGGTCAGGTGCAGCCTCCGGAGGCGGACTCACATCCCAGCTCCGCCACCGGCCAGCTGGGAGAGCTTGGGAACGTCTGCCGCTGCTTCCGTGCCTCAGTT
>SJYQ01095607.1:0-35036 GCA_006410935.1 Redunca redunca
GGACGAGGCGCGCAGGGTCAGCTTCTTGCCAGAGAAGAGCAGCTCGAAGCGGCCGTCACTGTGGGCCGGCCCCACAGACTCGCAGCGCAGCAGTGAGCAGGTGTCCACGCAGGTGCGCTCCTTGCCACTCAGGTAGAGGCGCAACTCCAGCGGGGAGAGCTCGCAGAAGAGTTCCTTCCAGATGCCCATGGCCCCCCGCCGCTCCACCGTGCCCAGCTTCAGGAGCCCCCGGAATGGGTTGGACAGCCCTGCAGGCAGAAAGAGGCACTTTAGATGATAGGCCTGGCCCTTCGTCACCCTGGAGAATCTCCGGGGCCTGAGTCCTGTCGTGGGTGTGGACTCCGTGACCACCTGGAGAACACAGGCCACCGCCGGCTGGATGGGAACGTATTTTGAGAGCCTCCCTCCCACCCTCACCCCAGCTGATGACTGTGTTCTTGAATTTCACCGAGAAAATAAAAGCACTTCAACGATTACCTCCACGTGCGCTTCACTACACCCTCCCCTTCCAGCATCTGCAGCCACACTCTGAGCCCCGTCGCTGGGGATGAACTGACTGCTTCTGTCTGAGGCCACCCTCCCATCTGTGCAATTGTGCAGGGGTCCCCCCCCACCACCCCGCCTGCTCAAGGACAAGGACGTCTCTCCAGCAATCTTTTCTGCCCCTCCTGCGTCACTGTCTTCTCCCTCTCTCCTGGATCATTCCCACCAGCCCACAAACACGCTGCTATTTCTCCCAGCATTAAAAATCTCTCTCGACTCTACTCACATCTCTAATTACCACCCTGGGTCTCTGTCCCCTTTACAGAGGAGGTGTGGGAATGCCTCTGGGACCCCTTCCTTCTGTTCTTTCTTGAACCTCCTCCGAGCAGCCTTCTGTCCTGAGTCCACAGAATCTGCCCTTGGGAAGGCTACCAGGCCCTCCTGCTGCCAAGTCCTAAGGCTCGTCGTTGGTCCCCATCTGGCCTGGCCCATCAGCATCACTGCACACAGCAGAGCCCCCCTTTCCTGGGGTCTTCTCTGCCGTCACTGGCCCCCCTCTCCTGTCTCCCTGATGCTCCCTGCTCTCACTGGCCTCTTCGTGGAGGCCCTGGTTCTCTTCTCTACTAGTACCCACTTCTCCTAGCTGATCTTCCCTGGTCTTGGGGCTTTATGCCAACAACTCCTCAGTTTTTATCTCCAGCCTCACCCTTGAGCTGTAGATTCCGATCTCCATCTGCTCCGTGTATGTCTAATAGGCTTCTCAAAGCTGACACGTCCAAAAACGTGTTCCTGATTCTCCCACTCCAAACCCACTTCTCTCCTGATGTTCTTCATCTAGTAAAATGGCAAACTTCATCCTCCCAGATGCTTGGGCTAAAAGCTTTGAAGCTATCCTTGATTTTTTTTTTTTCCCTTTCACACCCCACATCTAATCTCTCAGCAAATCTGCTTGGTGTATATCCAGAGCCTTCCTCCACTTCTCGCCTCCCCCAACACGACCACAGGCGCTTGGTTCACCATCATTCCTGGCCAGGCTTATGGCTGTGGCCTCCTGACTGGTCTATGTCCCCCTGAAGCGCCTCAAGAAATGAGCCAGGATGACTCCCCTGGACAGTCCCCCAAGTCAGATCACGTCTCTCTCAGAGCAAAAGCCAACGTCCTTACTGTGGCCCATGAGGGCCCCCATCACTCTGACCTCATCTCTAGCCACCCCCTTCCCATCTCCTCCCTTCCAGCTACTCTGGTCTCTGCTGCTTACTGGACACATCAGGTATGTTCCTGTTGCAGGGCCTGTGCACACGTTCTCCCTGCTTGAAATACAATGATCGCCTCATGCCTCTCTCCCCACCTTTCAAGCCTCCTCAAATGTCACCTGATTTGTGAGGGCTTCCTTGGCCAGCCTTTATTCATTTATTTACTTTCTGGCCATGCTGTGCAGCTTGCAGGATCTTCATTCCCCGAACAGGGATGACTGAACGTGGGCCCCAGCAGTGCAAGTGTGGAGTCCTAACCATTGGACCATGAGGGAAGTCCCTGGCCATCCTTTATGAAATGGTACCCTGCCCACCTCCCCAGTTTACTATTCCCCACAGGAATGATCACCCGCCCCCCACTATACGTTTACTTGTTGATCTGCTTATTTCCTGTCTCTCACGCTAGAATATAACTCCCATGAAGATAAGGACCTGACTTGGTTTCCTGTTGTGTCCCCAGCACCTAGAATAGTACCTGGCACATCGCAGGTGCCCAATAAGTATCTGTTGAGTAGGGAGTGTGTGTACCACACATAGCCCAAGGCTCCCTGATCCCTGGGGGCTAGCCATCTTCCTGAACAAGGGGGTCCAAAGGACACACAATTCTCTCTCCCAGCTTGGACTAGCCTTAGAGATTTCAAACCACTGTGTAGGGTCTTCCTATCCTTCCGGGTACCTGATGATGCAGGCATAAAGCACACCTTCTCTGGTATGGTTGTAACCATTACATGGGCTGAAAGAAAAACCTAAGAGGAGGTGGCATGGAAACCAGGGCTGTGTCAGACATAAAAATTAGGCTATGGTTATTTAATGCTTTATGGAATTTCAGTGTGGAGGTCAAGCTGGCCTCCTTGTGAACTGCACACAGAGGACACTGAACAAACTGCAGATCTGACAAACCCCACCAGAGCTGCTAAATAAATCCGTCTGAGAGAAGGGCCTTAGGGAGGAGCAGCTGAAACATCTGAGCCTTCAAGAGGCGGGGCTTTCGTTCTGGGCTCCAGACAGAGTCCAGAGGCCTATATACTCATAAGATTATCTTATGTATCTTACATATAATCTTATGTATACTCATGAAGATTTATAGGAGAGTTTCAGGGAAGTTATTTTCCATTTTTGTGTACAGTTTTCATGTACTCTGTAGGCAGTTTTGAGCATTACTTTCTTGAGATTTTAAGAGTGGATGTATGTATCTGTGTGGCTGATTCACTTTGCAGTACACCTGAAACTAACATGACATAGTAAATCAATTATATTCCAATAAAAATTTAAAAAAAGATTTTATGAGAGAATACAGTACTCTTCCGGAAATGCCTTCCTGAATTACTCTGCAAGGGTGCTCCTTATTACATTTTGGGATGAGGTTTTTCTCGGGAGAAGATACCGCCCAATCGGTTACCCAAGAGAGGACTTTCGAACTGTTCTCCGAAAGGCACTGCTCACGTGCAGTGTGGCACCCGGAAGCCCGCAGAGCTGCCTACCCATCTGCCGGCGATGCACCACCCTGAAGTTCCTGTGTTCCGGCGGTGCCGGGGCGGCCCTGCTTCTCCCACTTCCTGGGGAAGGAGCGCAAGCTTTGTCTAAGGCCTCCATGGAGCAGCTTCGTCTTGGTTCTTGCATGAGGAGGCCAGGCCTCGACTCGGGAATCCCTCTGGGAGAAGCTGGGGCGGCATCAGAAGGACTCTCTCTGGGCTGTTCCCGGGGAGGCCGGTAGAAGTCATCTTCTGAGATCCAGCTCTTGCTTTTCTATTGGGAAAGAAGGAAAGGCAGGTTTGTTTGTTTTTAAAAACACCTTTATTGAGACACGATTCACACCATAAAATTAAACCACTTAAAGTGTATAATTCAGGGACTTCCCTGGCAGTCCAGTGGTTACGACTCCAGCCCTTCCACTGCAAGGGGAGTGGGTTCCATCCCTGACTGGGGAACTAAGATCTCACATGATATGAACAACAAAAAAAGTGTGTAATTTGGTAGTTTTAGCATATTCATGGAGTTGTGCAACCGTCACCACAATCTATGTTTAGAACATTTTCACTGTTCCATCAGGAAACCCCATCAGCAGCCACTCCCTGTTTCCCCTCAGCCACTCCAGTTGCAGGCAATCAATAATCTACTTTCTGTTTCCATGTGTGAGGACTCGGTTGTGTCCAACTCTTTGTGACCCCATGGACTGTAGGCTGCCAGGCTCCTCTGTCCATGGGATTCTCCAGGCAAGAATACTGGAGTGGCTTGCCATTTCCTCCTCCAGGGGATCTTCCTAACCCAGGGATCAAACTCACCTTTCTTGTGTCTCTGCATTGCAGACAGATTCTTTACCCCTGCGCCACCTGGGAAACCCCCTCTGTTTCCTTAGGTTGGCCCATTTTGAATATGTATAAATGAAATTTTACGACATGTGGTCTTTTGAAACTGGTTTCCCTGGTGGCTCAGAGGTTAAAGCATCTGCCTGGAATTCAGGAGACCCGGGTTCGATCCCTAAGTCAGGAAGATCCCCTGGAGAAGGAAATGGCAACCCACTCTAGTACTCTTGCCTGGAAAATCCCATGGAGGGAGGAGCCTAGTAGGCTACAGTCCATGGGGTCACAAAGAGTTGGACACGACTGAGTGACTTCACTTTCACTTTCGGGTAGTATCTTTCCCTTAGCATGATGTTTTCAAGGTTTATCCATGTCCTGGCATGTATCATTACTTCATTCCTTTTTATTACCAATTACTATTCCAATTATGGATTTATCATGTTTTATATATTCACTCCTCAGAAGATGGACATATGAGTAGTTTTCTACTTTTTGACAATTATGAATAATGCTGCAGAGAACCTTGATGTATAAGTTCTTCTGTGGACGCATGTTTTCTATTCTCTTGGTACACACCTAGGAGTGGAATTGATGGATAATATAATAACAAAAAAGATCTTAATGACCCACAATGGTGTGATCACTCACCTAGAGCCAGACATCCTGGAATGTGAAGTCAAGTGGGCCTTAGGAAGCATCACTATAAACAAAGTTAGTGGAGGTGACGGAATTCCAGCTGAGTTATTTCAAATCCTAAAAGATGATGTGTGAAAGTGCTGCACTCAATATGCCAGCAAATTTGGAACACTCAGCAGTGGCCACAGGTCTAGAAAAGGTCAGTTTTCATTCCAATCTCAAAGAAAGGCAATGCCAAGAATGTTCAAAGTACTACACAATTGCACCCATCTCACACACTAGCAAAGTAATGCTCAAAACTCTCCAAGCCAGGCTCCAACAGTAAGTGAACTGAGAACTTCCAGGTGTTCAAGCCGGATTTAGAAAAGGCAGAGGAACCAGAGATCAAATTGCCAACATCTGTTGGATCATCAAAAAAGCAAAAGAATTCCAGAAAAACATCTGCTTCATTGACTATGCTAAAGCCTTTGACTGTGTGGATCACAATAAATTGTGAAAGATTCTTCAAGACACGGGAATACCAGATCATCTTACCTGCCTCCTGAGAAACCTGTATACAGGTCAAGAAGCAACATTTAGAACCGGACATGGAACAACAGACTGCTTCCAAATCGGGAAAGGAGTACGTCAAGGCTACATATTGTCACTCGGCTTATTTAACTTATATGCAGAGTACATCATGAGAAACGCTGGGCTGGATGAAGCACAAACTGGAATCAGGATTGCTGGGAGAAATATCAATAACCTCAGATATGCAGATGATACCACCCTTATGGCAGAAAGCTAAGAGGAACTAAAGAGCCTCTTTTTGAAAGTGAAAGAGAGTGAAAAAGCTGACTTAAAACTCAACATTCAAAAAATGAAGATTATGGCATCTAGTCCCATCACTTCCTAGCAAATAGATGGGGAAACAGTGACAGAATTTATTTTCTTGGGCTGCAAAATCATTGCAGATGATGACTGCAGCCATGAAATAAAAAAGACACTTGCTCCTTGAAAGAAAAGCTATGACCAACCTAGACAGCATATTAAAAAGCAGAGACACTACTTTGCCAACAAAGGTCCGTCTAGTCAAAGCTATGGTTTTTCCAGTAGCCATGTTATGGATGTGAGAGTTGGACCATAAAGAAAGCAAGAAAGCTGAGTGCCGAAGAATTAATGCTTTTGAACTGTGGTGTTGGAGGAGACTCTTGAGAGTCCCTTGGACTGCAAGGAGATCCAACCAGTCCATCCTAAAGGAAATCAATCCTGAATATTCATTGGAAGGATTGATGCTGAAGCTGAAGCTCCAATACTCTGGCCACCTGATGCGAAGAGCTGACTCATTAGAAAAGACCCTGAAGCTAGGAAAGATTGAAGGCGGGAGGAGAAGGGGACGAGAGGATGGGGTGGTTGGATGGCATCACAGACTCAATGGACATGAGTTTGAGCAAGCTCTGGGAGTTGATGACGGACAGGGAAACCTGGCATGCTGCAGTCCATGATGTCACAAAGAGGTGGACACAACCAAGCAACTGAACTCAACTGTTGATAACTACGTCTAACATTTGAGGAATTTCCAAACTGTTTTCTTAAGTGGCTGTACCATTTTACCTTCCCACCAGCAATGTATGAGGGTTCCAATTTTTCCACGTCCTCTCCATCATTATTATCTGTACTTTTGATTATAGTCAGATGAATGTATGGCTATAATATGAAGTGCAAACTTATGGTTTTGATTTGCATTTCTCTGATGTCTAAAAACACTGGGCATGTTTTCATATGCTTATTGGTCATTTGTAAATTTTCTTTGGAGAACGGTCTATTCAAATCCTTTGCCGATTTTCAAATTGGTTTATTTGTTCTTTTGTCGTGTTATGGGTTGAATTGCGTGTGTCCCCCCCACAACCGTGCAAAAGATATGCTGGAATCCTACCTCCAGGACCTTAGAATGTGACCTTATTTGGAAAGTAGAGTTGTTGCAAATGTGTTAAGATGAGGTCATACTGGGGTACGGTGGGCCCCTCATCCAATGTGACCGATCTACTTAGGAGAAAAGAGAACACACAGAGAAGACCAAGTGAAGCCAGAGATACAGAGGGAGAACCCCATGTGATGACAGAGGCAGGGCCTGCAGTGATGTGTCTCCAAGCCAGGGATACCCAAGGCTGCCGCTGACACAACAAGCTGAGAGAAGGGCGTGGAGCGGATTCTTCCTCAGAATCTCCAGAAGGCACCAACCCCGACAGCATCTGGACCGTGAACTTCTGGCCTCCAGAACCATCAGATACACCAGTTCCCCCTTATCTATGGTTTCAATTACCCACAGCCAACTGTATTTTCCCCAAAAACATTAAGTGGCAAATTCCAGAAATAAATAATTCACAGGTTTTGCACTGTGACCATTCTGAGTAGTGTGATGAAATCTCTCATCCTCCTTCTCCATCCTGCCTGGGACGTGTGAATCACCCTTTTGTCCCACCATTAGTCACTTCGTTAGGAGCCCTCTTGGTTATCAGATCGCCCATTGTGATATCGCAGTGCTTGTGTTCATGGAACCCTGATTTATTTAATAATGGCCCCAAAGCACAAGACAAGTTGTTAAGATCTACGGTAAGAGTCTTCTATCTGTGAGATTATGAAGAAGGAAAAATAAATTTGTGCCAGCTTTGTTGCTGCACCTCAAACTACAGAAGCTACACCCACAGCACGTGAATAAGTCCTTAAAGTTAAGATGGAAAAGGCACGACACTGGTACAATAAGATATTGGGGGGCTGAGAGGTCACATTCACGTGACTTTTGTTACAGAGCACTGTTATACTTGCTCTATTTTATTATTGTTATGTTAATCTTTTACTGTTAATCTTTTACCTAATTTTTTTAATAGATTTTTTTGATGTGGACCATTTTTAAAGTCTTTATTGAGTTTGTTACAATACTGCTTCTGTCTTCTGTTTTGATTTTTTTGGTCACCAGGCATGTGGGACCTTAGCCTCCCAACCAGGGATTGAACCTGCACCCCCCTGTGCTGGAAGGTGAAATCCTAAGCACTGAACCACTACAGATGGCCCTTACTGTGCCTAATTTATAAATGAAACTTTATCATTGGTATGTGTGTATGGGAAAAAATATAGTATATATAGGATTTGGTACTATCCACAGTTTCAGGCATCCACTGGGGATCTTAGAACATATCCCTTGTGGATAAGGGATAACCACTATAATACATTTCTGTGGTTGCAAGCCATCTAGTTTATAGTCCTTTGTTACAGAAGCTGCTGCTGCTGCTAAGTTGCTTCAGTCGTGTATAACTCTGTGTGACCCCACAGATGCCAGCCTACCAGGCTCCCCTGTCCCTGGGACTCTCCAGGCAAGAACACTGGAGTGAGTTGCCATTTCCATCTCCAATGCGTGAAAGTGAAAAGTGAAAGTGAAGTCACTCAGTCGTGTCCGACTCTTAGTGACCCCATGGACTGCAGCCTACCAGGCTCTTCCATCCATGGGATTTTCCAGGCAAGAGTACTGGATTGGGATTGCTATTGCCTTCTCCGGTTGCAGAAGCCCTAGGAAGCAAATACAAGTTGCAAGGTTTCTTTCTAAGTTCGGGGTACTAGGCCCATATCAGATACATGATCTGCAAATCATTTCTCCAGTTCTGTGAGTTACCTTTTGACTTTTCTGATAGTGCCCTTTAAGGCTTCCCTAGTGACTCAATGCCTGCAATGCGGGAGACCGGGTTCAATCCCTGGGTTGGGAAGATCCCCTGGAGAAGAGAATGGCAACCCACTCTAGTATTCTTGCCTGGAGAATCCCATGGACAGAGGAGCCTGGTAGGCTACAGTCCACAGGGTCGAAAAGAGTCAGACACAGCTGAGCGACTTCACTTTCACTTTTCACTTTCTTTCTTTAAGGCAGAAAATTTTTTAATTTTGATGAAGCCCAATTTATCTGTTTTTTCTTTTTTCTCTATGCTTTTGGTATCACACTTAAGAACCCACTGCCTGGGCCTGCCCTGGTGGACCAGTGGTTCAACCCTTGGTCAGGGAACTAAGATCTCATGTGCCATGGGGCAACCAAGGCAGCATGCCACAACTAGAGAGCCCCCATGCTGCAGTGAACAGCCTGCATTTGGCAATGAAAGGATTCCACGTGCTGTGGCTAGGACCCGATGCAGCCAAATAAATAAATACATAAACATTAAAGAAATTATTGCCTAAGCCAAGGTTACAAAGATTTACTCCTATGTTTTCTGTAAAGAGGTTTACAGTTTTAGCTTTTATGCCTAGATCTGTGATCAATTTTGAGTTAATTTTTGTCTATGACGTGAGAAAGGATCCACCTTTATGCATGTGGATATCCAGTTGTCNGGCCATCCAGGGAAACTCCTGGAGCCTGGTGCGCACAACCTGGGAAACCCTTATGGGAGAGACCACTCTTCCTTAAGACTCCCCTCAGAGGTCACTCATCACCTCCTCCTGGAAGCTGTCCTTACTCATCCTCAGCCTACACCCCCTCCAACCCACCCCCAGGTAGGTCTGAGATCCCTTCTGGGCTCCTATGGCATTTTACGCTTACCTCCATCCTAGCACCTAAAAAAGCTGTTTGGAATGGTCATTCTTTGTGCCTGGTACAGAATTATAAAAGATGAGGGGGGTACTTCCCTAGTGGTCCAGTGGCTAAGACTCTGCACCTCCTAAGCAGGGGACCTGGGTTCAATCCTCGGTCAGAGAACTAGATTCCACATGCCACAACTAAAGATCCCACATGCTGCAACTAAGACCTGATGCAGTAACTAAGACCCAACACAGTAAAAAAAAAAAAAAAAATATATATATATATATTTTTTTAAGATAAGGTGGGAATTCCCTGGTGGTCCAGTGGTTGGGACTTGGTGCTTTTCACTGCTGAGGGCCCAGGGTTCAGTCCCTAGTTGAGGAATTAAGATCCCACAAGTCACAGGCATAGCATGGTCCCCTCAAAAACCCAAAAAGATGAGGGAATAAATCTTGACTGTCCAAATGTTTTCAATGTAAAATAACAAAGGTGGGGTGAGGAAACAAGGAAGGAGACAGATGTGGATTTTGTAATGCTGTACGCTGCTGTACCATACAACTGTGCTTATTTCACATGCTAGCAAGGTTATGTTGAAAATCTTTCAATGTAGCTGCATGAACCGAGAACTTCCAGATGTACAAGCTGGGTTTCAAAGAGGCAGAGGAACCAGAGAGCAAATTGCCAACATTTATTGGATTGAAAAACATCTACTTCTGTTTTACTGACTATACTGAAGCTTTTGAATGTGTGGATCACAGCAAACTGTGGAAAATTCTTAGAGACTGGAATGTGAGACCACCTGACCTGCCTCCCAGGAAACCTGTACACAGGCCAAAGAGCAACAGTTAGAACTGGATACACAACTGACTGGTTCACAGCTGGCAAAGAAGTGAGTCAAGGCTGTATATTGTCACCCTGCTTATTTAACTTAGAGTACATCAGGCGAAATGCTGGACTAGATGAATCACAAATTGGAATCAAGATTGCTAGGAGAAATATCAACAACCTTAGATATGCAGACAATACCACTCTAGTGGAAGAAAGTGAAGAGGAACTAAAGAGCCTCCTGAAGAGGGTGAAAGAGGAGAGTAAAAAAGATGGCTCGAAATTCAACATTCAAAAAACTAAGACCACGGCACTGGGTCCCATCACTTCATGGCAAATAGAAGGGGAAAAAGTGGAAGCAGCGACAGATTTTATTTTCTTGGGCTCCAAAATCACTTTGGACAGCGACTGCAGCCATGAAATTAAAAGACGTTTGCTCCTTGGCAGGAAAGCTATGACAAACCTAGACAGCATATTAAAAGACACAGACATCACTTTGCTGACAAAAGTCTGTATAGTCAAAGCTACTGTTTTTCCAGTAGTTATGTATGGATGTGAGAGCTGGACCATAAAGAAGGCTGAGAGCCAAAAAACTGATGCTTTCAAATAGTGGTGCTGGAGAAGACTCTTGAGAGTCCCTTGGACTGCACGGAAATCAAACCAGTCAATCCTAAAGGAATTCAGCCCTGAACATTCATTGGAAGGACTGCTGCTGAAACTGAAGCTCCAGTACTTTGACCACCTGATGCGAAAAGCCAACTCATCAGAAAAGATCCTGATGCTGGGCAAGAGTTAAGGCAAAAGGAGAAGGGGGCAGCAGAGGATGAGGTGGTTGGAGAGCATCACAGACGCTATGGACTTGAATCAGCAAATTCCCAGAGATGGTGGAGGACAGAGCAGCCTGGCATGCCGCAGTCCATGGCTTAGCAACTGCACAATATGCTCACTGGTGAGGGCCTCTCTCTCCATGGAGGAGAGGGAGATGGCTGTCCACACACAGCCCAGTGACCACAGGCCACCCACCAGGAAATAAGACTCTGGGGAAAACCTTTTGTTCTCTTAAGCAATAGAGAAAAACAGTGGGAACACTGGGTCCTTGGAGCTTCTGCACATGAGCCTGGACTGAACTCTATAGCTGTGCCCCACTCCAGGATCCCGAGTTATTACAAGGAGGGGGAAGCACACCACTGTGCCCCCTCCCCCCCCCACCTTCCTGCCTCCTGCTCACTCAGGGCCCTGCATCTGGCCTGTTCCCTTGTCAGGGGAGATCACCACTGACCCACGATCAAAGCCAGAGCAGCAGCTGCCACCAGCATCCAAGAATGCCACGTGGAGTTACTACAGGCACCAGATGCTATGCACAGCAGCTGAATCCCTGGGAGGGGTCTGGCAGGGGGGTGAGATGTCAGGTCTCTAGACCACTTTCAAAACATCCCTTTTGTTCAGTCTGTCCTCATCCTGTCAGGTGAAAGGACTGCCTGTAGCCTGACTCAGCGGAGGGACCACATTCCAGAGGTCAGTGGTCCCTGAAGGGAGTGATTAGAGCCAAGTCTTAGAAGTCAGACTGTCCTCTGGGAGTCAAACTGAGAAACCAACTCACGACCTTCCAGAGGCCACATGCGCAGAGTCACTCCAGTCCTTCCCAGCACTCAACACAAGTGTAATTATGATGCAGACGGCCTTTGTCTAACCCAGTGTCTGTCTCCAGAGAGCAGGGCCTCTGTCCTGCTCCATCACTCTACCAAGCGTAGCGCTGGGCCCATAGCTGGGGTTCTGAATAAAGTTAATTAAAAACAAAGTTATAAAGCAAGGCTGAATGGCTCTCGGATAAGCAGCAATGACTAAGTGACAGGAGCAGAGAAAGAGTCGAATCCCAGGGGCAGCACAGGGACTGTCTCCCGGGCCAGGGGGATGGATGGGCACACAGCCGGCCCCTGGGGACAGGCCCCAGGAGGGACCAGCATCTTACACTGGGCTCGGTATCTGGTGCCCTGATGCCATGTTCCCCAAGCAACCCTCCAGCAATCAGACTCCTCTGAGGCTGGCCAGGAGGCAGCGGGTGACCTGGTTGGACTGACCTGCCTGCCTCATGCACCCAGTGGAGCATTCCTCCATGTAAACTTACAAGCTGGCATCTTGAGAGTCCTTGGAGAACTTAAGAACTATTCACTGATACCTACTCTCTCTCAGGTACAGTGCTCAGAGCTAAGGGACCAGGCACGGTCTTTTGTATCATGCAGATAATATTCTAGACAGAAATAAGGCAATAAACAAGTAGACAAAGATATAACAGAATCTAACCAAGCGAGGAGTGCCATAAAGTGAAGCAGGTGAGAGGGAAAGAGAGTCACTGGGGAGGGTGCTTTTGGAACAGGGTTGCCAGGGAAGGTTGAAAGGACACTGAGGAAAAGCAGTGAGATGGGAAACAGTTCAAGCAGAGGGAACAGCAAATGTAAAAGCCGCAGGGACTTCCCTGGTGGGCCACTGGTTAAGAATCCACCTGCCAATGCATGGGACACAGGTTCGATCTCTGGTCCAGGAACTAAGATCCCACATGCCACAGGGCAACTAAGCCTGCAAACCACAACTACTGAAGCCTGACAACCTAGGGCCCGCGTTCCACAAGAGAAGCCACCACAATGAGAAGCCCGTGCACCGCAGCAAAGAGTAGCCCCCGCTCACTGCAACTAGAGAAAGTCTGTGTACAGCAACGAAGATCTAGTACAGTCAAAAATAAATAAGTAAGCTTATTTTAAAAAATGTAAAAGCCAGGGATGGAAAGTGCTGGGTTTGTGAGCAGCTGCATGGAGGCTGGGGTGGGGTCGGGGGAGGTGTCAAAACTTGGTGAGCAGAGAAGATTTTTGTTGACAAAGCAAGCTGTCCTGTCCACCAGCTTTGGGACCCCGGCAAGACAGGATGTCTGAGTCTGCAAAGCAGAAGCCAGCCCTGGACAGGAGTGAAGGCACCCCGGTCAAGGCCACACTGGGGAACCCTGTTTGGGGCCCACAGCCGCCGACCCCAGGGGACATCCCTCTCCTTTAGCGGGGGCCACAGAGCCTTTCTCTTCAGCCTCAGCGTGCTGCTGTTTTCATAGTCACAGCCTCCAGGGCCTTGTGACATTCTGGGCTTGAAGTCACCAGTCTGATCCCCACATATAAGGCTCCATGATTTACAGTTATATTCAGTAAACGGTGCGACACCCTGACATCCATGTGGAAAATACCTACCTCATACCGGATCTAAATACGCTCAGGTGGATCACATACCTAATTGTAAAAGGTAAAATGAGAAAGCTTCTAGAAGAAAATACAGGGATTTCCACAGCCTTCATAGCCTTGGGGTAGAAAGGGATTTTAAAAATAGACACAAAACACATTAATTGAAAAAACAGAAAGACTGACGGGACTTCCCTGGTGGCCCAGTGGCTGAGACTCCGCAGTCCCAATGCAGGGGGTCCCAGGTCTGATCCTGGTCAGGGAACCAGACCCCACATGCTGAAACTATATATTAAAAAAAAAAAAGACTCCACATGCCACAATCAAAGCCCAGCATAGCTAAATAAATAATACTTAAAAGATACCATTGAGAGGTTGCAAAGAGTCAGACACGACCGAGCGACTGAACTGAAAGGCCAGCCATAGATTATAGGAACATATTTGCTATTATATATATATGTATTTTTTCCTCCAATAAAAGACACATCCATAGTATATAAAGAGCTGCTACAAATCAATTAGGAAAACACAACTCAAGAATGGGACAATGACTTTAAAGAATGCTTCCAAAAAGCAGATGAAAAGGCATCAGTATCATTAGTCATCAGGGAAATGCAAACTAGAACCGCAGTGAGACCCCACTATACACCTACCAGAGTAGCCAGAATGTAGAAGATTGCCAATACCACTGACCATGACGAAGGACAATGAAAATGCTCACGTTGCAAATGTGAGTATAAGTTAGCACAAGCCCTTTGAAAACTGTTTGGCAGTATCTCAGTTCAGTTCAGTTGCTCAGTCACTTCCGACTCTTTGCGACCCCAAGGACTACAGCACTCCAGGCTTCCCTGTCTTAGAGCTCACCACATGCCTACCCAGTGACCTAGCAATTCCATTCTTAGATGCACACCCAGAAACGAATGGAGAAGGCAATGGCACCCCACTCCAGTACTCTTGCCTGGAAAATCCCATGGGCAGAGGAGCCTGGTAGGCTGCAGTCCATGGGGTCACTAAGAGTCAGGCACGACTGAGCGACTTCACTTTCACTTTTCACTTTCATGAACTGGAGAAGGAAATGGCAACCCACTCCAGTATTCTTGCCTGGAGAATCCCACGGACAGAGAAGCCTGGTGGGCTGTAGTCTATGGGGTCGCATAGAGTCAGACTTAGCAGCAGCAGCAGAAACAAACACATGGGTTCACTGAAAGGCAAGTATAGGAATGCTCATATCTCCTTTCTTCATAATAGCCCAAACCTGAAAACAACTCAAACGTCTGTTACAGGACAGTGAATACATTACGGGAATTGACTATATGGGACATTGTGACATATTCTGTGGGGTTCCCAGGTGGCGCTAGTGGTAAAGAATTTGTATTCTTATGGTGGCATACTACAGAACAATGGAAAAGAACCTCAGGCTATAGATAAGGCTCACATATATAATGTTCAGTGGAAGAACTAAAAGAATATATACTATATGATTCTATCTATATAAAGTTCAACAACAGGAAAGACTTTATGGGCTACAAGTCAGAACTGTGGTTTCCTTTGGAGTCGGGGTGGGCAGTGAGTGGAAGAGGGCAGAAGCGAAACTTCTGGTGGCTGGAAATGTTCTATATCTCAATCTGGATGGTGGTTACAGAGTGTATGTGATATATAAGTACCCACTGAGGCGTACATTGAGGATCTGGGTGCTTTAAATACTTCATTTCTCAAAAAAATGTTTAAAGGGGAAAGTGGGACAATTCAACAGGCAAATAGTCTTACCAGGGACTTCCCTGGTGGTCCAGTGGTAAAGAATCTGCCTCCTAATGCAGGGGATGTGCGTTTGAGCCCTGGTTGGGGAACTAAGATCCCACATGCCGCTGGGCAACCACGCTCATGTGCTACAACTAGAGAAGCCCTTGAGCCACAATGAAGACCCAGCACAGCCAATAAATAAATAAAAATGTGAAAAAAAGAAGTCTTTCCAACAAATGGTGCTCGTATAACTGTATAAGCGCAAGTAAAAAAATGAAGTCAGGCACCATTCTTTTACCAAATACAAAAATTAACTCTAAGTGGATCATAGATTTTAAAGTAAGAGATGAAACTATAACATTTAGAATACATGGGAGTAACTTTCCATGACCTTGGATTAGAAAAGGAGTACTTAGAGATGAAACCAAAAGTACAAGCAACAAAAAAGAGACTATATCAAAATTCAAAACTTCTATGCTTCAAACGATACCATCAAGAAAGTGAAAAGGTAATGCACAGAATGGGAGAAAAATGTGCAAATCATTTATCTAAGAAAGGTCTAGCGTCCAGAATACACACAAAAAACTGTAATTTATTACATAACCCTGTTTAAGTCTGGGCAATCTTTTTTGGCCATGGCACGTGGCATGTGGAAATCTTAGTTCCGTGACCAGGGACTGAACCTGTGCCCCCAGCATTGGAAGCACAGAGTCTTAACTACTGGACCACCAGGGAATTCCCAAGAATGAGTGAATGTTTTGAATAGACAATTCTTCCAAGAAAAACACAAATGATAGTGAGCACATGAAAAGATGCTCAACATCATTAGTCATCAGGGAAATGTAAATCAAAAACCATAATGAGATACCACTTGTATAATAAAAAAAATAAAACAGTAAGAACTGTTGGTGATGATATACAGAAATACACTGCTGGTTGAAATATAAAACAAGACAACTGCTTTTGGAAAACAGTTTGGCAGTTTCTCAAAAGGTTAAATATAGAGATACAATATGATCCCAAAATTGTACTTCAAGCTATGCATCCAAAAGTTAAAACTATATGTCCGAGCAAAAAATTATACATGAATGTTCATAGTAGCATTATTCACAACAGTCAAAAAAGTAGGAAAAATGCCAATGTTCATTAACTCATGAATGGATAAATAAAATGTGATGCATCCATATGATGGAATTTACAATGGGATATTAAAAAAAAAAAGACAAAGTACTAATACATGCCACAACATGGATGAACTTTAAAAACATTTTGCTAATTGAAACTAAGCCAATCACAAATATGATTATATGATTCTATATATGTAACATGTCCAGAACAGGCAAATCTATAGACAGAGTAGATTAGTGGTTGCTTGGGGTTAAGCAAGGTGAGGAGAGGCAGGAGAGTGGGAGGAAAGGACAGGAGTCATTGCTAATGGGTAGGGGGATTCTTTAATGCAAGATGAAAATATTCAAACTCAGACTGTGGCGATGGTTATACAACTATGAATAAAAAAAAAACTGAATTATACACTTAATTAGGTGAATAGGATGGTATGTGAATTATATCACAATAAAGCTGTTAACAGAGGGGGTGGGGGTGCCTCCTATAGTCTATTTCATGGCCCTGGCCCATCCTGAGTTATAGAATCTGGAAGCTACAGGCCAAGGAGGGACGTTTGTGTATGGAGCTGAAAGAGTAAGACTGCATGCCCAACGTGAGCCCCAGACGCAGCTGGGATGAGCTCTGGGTTTTGTGTGGGTACACGTGCACTCCAGTTCCTACTTCTGCTTTTCATGACCCAAGAACAAATGTGAAATGGCATAAGAACTCGAGTGCACAGTTTGACTACTGCTTTGCAGTAGCAGGGCCCCCAGTTCCAGCCTCTACCCTCAAGGGTCTTGCCAAGACAGTCCCAGGGTTGGCTTCTTCAGGTCTTCAACACACTGGAATAGCTTATTCTAGAACAGTGTTGTCCCACAGAAACACAATGCAAGCCACATAGGTCATCTTAGATGCTCTAGGACCCACATTAAAGAAAGTTAAAAAAGAAAGGTGAAGTTAATTTTAATAACTTTAATTTTAGTTAAAACTTTAATTAAAATTTCATTTAATTAACTAATTAAAACTTTAATTTTATATTTTATTTAAAATACATATTTAGAAAGGTTTCATTTTAATGTGATCAATAAACACACTTATGGTTGCCAAGGGGAAGGGAAGAGATAGTTAGGGAGTTTGGGATGCTATCTTTAAAATGGATAACCGACAAGGACCTACTGTATAGCACATGGAACTCTACTCAATGTTATGNACCGCAAGGCTGAGCTGAGGTCCGCCATCCTCCGGGGGCTTCTGCTGGCTGCTTTCCTGGCTGGCTGCTCTGGTGGCATCTCTCATGGGACGAGGAGGCTGCTGGCCTGAAGCGCTCCCCGAAAGGACAGCTTGCGCAGGGCCCGGCTGCGGCCAGCCCAGGGTGCCAGGTGCCTGGGCAAGCGGCTCCTGCTTGTGGTCCCCGTCTCCAGTCTCAGGGGAGGCCTGGGCGTGGCGGGGCTCTGCTGGTTCCTCTAAGTGCAGGGACGTGCTGGCGTGGAGGCCAGGGAGGGGGAGCGGGGCCTGCAGCGTGGGGACCTCCGTTTCTTGGCTCGGTCCATTGGCTGGCACAGAGTTCACCTGGGCTTTGCTGAATTCTGACAACACCCTAGAAGTTTTTAAACAAAGAAACCCGTGTGATGGGGCTGTCAGCTGGAATGCCCAAGGCTAAGTGGAAAACTGCTGTTTTGTGATTGAACAAAATAACCCCCTTAGCCATGGCAGTGCTCCCAGCTCCCACACACAGACCCTCCCACCAAAGTTTTTCTCCAGCTGGGACTTGGGCAGGTTCGGTGGTCAGGTAAGTTGTACGGCCCAGGGTCTCGGGTGACAAAAGCTCACAAAGCAGAGAAAAGGACTCGAGGCGGATGGGAACTGCCTGTCTTTTACCCTCTGAGCGGGCTAACTGTGGGTCTGGCGAGTCTGCTCAGCCAAATGGCCGTGTGGCCTGTCCCGCCCCACACCGACCTTGGCAGAGCCCCGGTGAATGGTGTCTCCGGGCTGGGCTCCAGCACTCTACTCCCTGGGATGTGGGCTGGGGTGAAGTGAGGATCCTCTTTGTCCCTGGAACAGTAACTGGGCAGCAGGGTTGGGGTGATGGGCTGGGCGTGGAGCCAGAGAAGCCTCACAGTTCCAGAAGCTGCTGCTGGTGAACAGTGCACACAGGTGATGTGGTATGCGTGCCCACGTCCATGGGGGGTGTGCCTGATGGGACTGGCGCTTCCTGCCCCTCAGTGGCAACACCTGGGGCCAAGGGGGTCAATGTCACTGCCTTTGTGTGTGTACACACACACACGCACACGCACACACGCGCGTGCGCGCGCACACGCACACACACACACACGCACTGCTATACTTCCTGGAATGTGCACTGGCTAGTGGCTGCTCCTCCCTCTCTCCCTCTCCTGAGGCTTCCGAGGATCCGAGTTCTGTTTCTGCAGTAAACCTGTTTGCTGTCTCCACCTCTGCTTATGAATCCAGTGAGGATGCCATAGACAAATGCAGGGTCTGGTGTCAAAAGAGCTGTCTGGAGCCCCCAGAGATCACACACATCTGCCTTAAAGGCTTAGAGTGGGTGCAGAAGACAGATCAAGCTCCCTTGTGTGTGGGCTCACGGAAACAAGGATTTCAGATCTCAGGTTTTCATCTGACTGCCTTCTAGGTGAGCTCTGCTCTTATTTATACCATCATACCCCCCCAAAACATTTTAAAGCATTCTAGTCAAGAAGAGGTGACCAACCCACACATTTCTGGGCAACTGATTTTCAGCATAGGTGCTGAGACATTTCAGTGGGGGAAAGAACAGTCTTTTCAACAAATGGTGCTGGGATAAGTGAATAGTTCCATGCAAAAGAATGAAGTTGGACCCCTATCTCACACCACATAAAAAAAAAAAAATTAACCCCAGGGGATTTCCCTGTCAGTCCAGTGGTTAAGAATCCACCTTGCAATGCAGGGAATGTGGGCTCAATCCTTGGCTGGGAAACTAAGATTCCATATGTCACAGAGCAACTCAGCCCACAAACCATAACTTGAGGGTCCGTGTACCGCAACTGCTGAGCCCATGGGCCACAACTACAGAATCTGTGTGTCGCACCGAAGATCCCACATGCCACAACTAAGACCTGATGAAGCTAAATAAATGAATGAACAGTAAAAAAAAATTAACCCAGGTAATTCCCTGGTGATCCAGGGGTTAGGATTTGGCCCTTTCATTGCCTTGGCCCGGGTTCAATGCTTGGTCTGGAAACTAAGTTCCCACAAGCTGTGTGGCACAGCCAAAAAAGAAAATTTTAACCCCAAATGGATCAAAGACCTAAAGGTAAGAACTAAAACTATAAAACTCTTAGAAGGAAACAAGCATAAAGCTTCATATCTTTGGATCAGGCAATGGTTTCTTAGATATGACATCTAATGCGTAAGCAACTAATAAAAAATATATCTAATAGAAATATTTGCATACAAAATGTGCAAATATTACCATATATCTAAGGGTCTAGTACCCAGAATATAGAGCTCTTACAACTTAATAATAAACAACTCAATTTAAAGCCACTTAAAAAATAGGCAAAGGGTTTAAATAGATATAACTCCAAAGAAAGCATACAAATGGCCAACAAAGACAAGAAAAAGTGTTCAAAATCATTAGACAATAGTGACATACAAATCAAAACCACAATGAGATACTATTCTATGCCCAGTAGGATGGCTATAATAAAAAAGGTAGAAAATAACAAGTATCAGCAAAGATGTAGAGAAATGGGAACTCTTTCATATTGTTGGTGGAAGTGTAAAACAGTGTAGCTTCTGTGGGAAACAATGTGATAGTTCCTCAGGATATTAAACACAGAGTTACTACTGGACTCAGCAGCTCTGTGCTTAGGTGCACACCCAAGAGAATTAAAAACATGTCCACACAGAACACTTATACATGAATTCACATAGCGACATGATAGCTAAAAAGCAGAAAGAAAACAAATGCCCATTAACTGATGGATAAACAAACTGTAGTATATCTTACACAATGGACAATGGAATATTATTTGGCCATGATATGTGCTATAACGTGGATGAACCTTGAAAACACGGTACTCAGTGAAAGGAGACAGTCACAAAAAGCCCCATATTGCATGACTTGACTGATATTAAACGTCCAGAATAGGTAAATTTATAACTAATGGGTAAGGGATGAAAATATTCTTGAATTAGATAGTAGTAGGTGCTGGGGACTCTCCTGGTGGTCCAGTGGCTAAGACTCTGCACTCTCAATGCAGGGGGATTGGGTTCGATCCTTGGTCAGGGAACTAGATCCTACATGCTGCAACTAAAGATCACTTAGACCGCAACAAAGATACAAGATCCCGTGTGCGCAACTAATACATAACGCACCTAAAAAAAATTTTTTTAAAAAGATAGTATAGATGTTGAATTCACAACCTTGAGACTATAGTGAAAACCACTGAAAACTACACTTTAAAATGGTGAATTTTATGGTATGTGAATTCTGTCTCGATAAGTAATGTGGAAGACCTGGGTTCAATCCCTGGGTTGGGAAGACTCCCTGGAGGAGGGCATGGCAACCCACTCCAGTATTCGTGCCAGGAGAATCCCGACGGACAAAGAAATCCATGGGGTCACAAAGAGTTGGACGTGACTAAGCAACTAAGCACAGCAAATGAGTGGAGGACCTGTCAGAGAAAGGGACAGTTGTATTTGTGGGAGAGTCATGGGGGGAGGCAGGTGGGGGCTCATTCCTGCTCTAAAGCTGCACTCTGAAAACAGACCCATGAGAAATCCAAGAGTGCAGCGTGTAGGGGGAAGGCAATGATGAGTTCTGGAGAGAAAAGGGGAGTTTCCACCAGCAAAGGAGGAAGGGACATTTGCTAACCAATTGTATGTGTCCAAACCGCTGGGACAGAATGGGACCTCATCTGAAATGAACCAGCGAGGCAGAGTTTTGACAAGGTCCTTTGTGAAGTCTCGACTCCTTGTGGGCTCCCAGGAGGTGGTGTGGCGAGTGAGTAAGAGTAGGGCCCCTGAGTCCACCTGGCCTTGGTTAGCATGTAGCTGTGGGCCCCACAATGTGAACATGAAGTTCATGAACATAATTCCCTTATCTGGAAAACATGTGGTAACAGCATCCATCTTTTATGACTCTGACTGACAAAGATTAAATGAGATAATACAGGTAAAGTGCTTAGTACAGGGTTTGGCACAAAGTAAGTACTAACCTCATTATCACTGATAAGGCTGCTTAGCCTCCCTGTACACAAACATAAAAATGTAAGCAAAGGAGCAGATTTATTGAAACACTCACTAGCATTGCCAAAATGGTTATCAAATAGACATGAATCCTGATCTAGAAGAAAGATTTTAATGACAAGAATGGATGGGGTGTTGGAATAAGTGAGTGATTTAATGCCTAGAGAAATGCCACCAAACGGCAAGAAGCCTGTGTGATCAATTAGAGCTTCTGTCAAATCAAAACTAAAGGCAAGGTGAAATCAAGTTCACAGCGCTTCACCAGAACTGGTACCAGTCTTCAGGACCCAGTGAGGATAAGAGACATGTACATCAAGTGGGATAAAGCGATAGAGATGAGATCGTGAAGCAAAAGCAAAGAAAGAAAACTGTCAAAAAAAAAAAAAAAGAAAACTGTCAAACGTTTTGACAGTTTTATATTTGTATTTATAAAATACACCATAGAAATGAAACAGTGAAAAAAAGAAAAACCAAGAAATGAAACTGTGAAACTGCTACAGTCCTTCCACTGGGGTCTGGTGCAAGGCCCTGTTTACCAAAAACTTTCTATTTGAAAAGTTTCTAACTTTGTGCTTTCATTTAGAGAGCAATCTGGTGGGAAAATATATGTATTATGAGTACTTACATGTATAAAGTAAATAAAAAGCATGGCCTGGAGAATCTGCATGGTCACCTTATAAAGGACCCCTCATAAGCAATTCTGAGCCTGTGTTTTTCTTGAACATGCCAACTGTGGTGGTGATACACGGTCCTATTTGGCAGTCAAGAGCCAGTAATAAAAGCACAGAGGTGGGCTGCATATACTGAGAATCATTTCTCCCCCAAGGGAAGGCCTCAGGACGGTGACCTCCGACAAATATTACTAAGCAAGGGTTTTCAGCAGTGGATATGGGGACAAGCAGAGCTGATGTCACAGGCACCCAAAAGTAAAATGACACCGCCAGCACGAATGCTGAGTCAGACACTGTTCTAAACGCTTGAAGATCTCTATTCGCTGCATCGACCCAGCATTCCTTTGAAGCATTCTCACCCCCATTTTACAGATGAGGGCATCAAGGTCAGAAAGGTTTACTAACTTGCCTGAGTTGGCAAAGCTGGCTGATGCAGGACTCCGGCAGTCTGGCTCTTGAGTCCACACTCTTTACCACTAGACTGTACCTGTGCTTCTCAGTGATAACTATAACTCAGACTTAACGAATGCCAAAGAAGCTGTGAGAGCCCGTTAATCTCTTCCCAAGGTAAACTGTAAATTGGTTTCTGCCAAACATTAATCAATTTCATTTGAAATGGGTTTTGCGTTTCAGGTCTGATTTGTAGTTTTGTTTTGTTTTTTTCCTATACAGCCCAGCTTGCTGGATCTTAGTTCCCCTCCCAGGGACTGAACCTTGGGCCCAGAGCAGTGAAAGCATGGAGTTCTAATCGCTGGACCACCAGGGAATTCCCAATTTGCAGATGTTCCGATTTTATAGATGTAAGAGTTTAAGCACAATGTGTTTATGCCCAATTTTAAGTCACATACATTTCAGTAACACATTAAGTAAACTCTTTAAATGTTGGTGAGAATCTCCCTTAAAACGCACACTCCAAGAAACGCTGGTCTCTGAGGATGCTCTAAGAACGCTGGTGCTGGCTGCATGCTTCTGCGTGTGTGTGGTGTCTGGTTCCCCACATCACCGTCCAGTCTGGCTCTATACTTCCTGACCTCTTCCTCCCTTTCGTTCCCCCAGAATACGCAGGACAACACTTCCCCTGAAGGAGGGCGGATGGTCACTGATTCAACAACCTTAAGCTGGAATTTTCCAATCACAAGACACATGAAAGATAAAGGCAAGACACATGACAGAGAGAAGCCTGGCTGGTCTGCGGCGGGGAGAAGCACCAAAGGCTAGGACAGGTGGCTGACAGTCAGGCACGCCTCGGGCCCTGCCATCTCTGGGGCAGGGGTCACTCCTTCTCAGAACATTATATCTAATCCTTCCATTTGGACACATGAAAATTCCATCTCATGTGTTCAAAGTTCAGAAGCCGTTTCTGGGAACTACCACACATTCTTATGTGTGCAACTGATTGATGGGCATCTCATTTGACTTTCCAGCGGAAAATTCCTATGAGGGAATTTCCATTTTAAAGGTAAAGAAACAATGAGACAGTAACTATAGTAACAATAAGGACCTACTGTATAGCACAGGAAAATCTACTCAATACTCTAATGACCTATATGGGAAAAGAATATAAAAACGAGTGGATAGCTGTATATATACAACTGATTCCCTTTGCTGTACGGCGGGAACTAAAACAATATTGTAAAGCAACTATACTCTGGGAACAAAAAAGGATAACAGAACCTCCAAAAGAGTTAGTAATATGTAGGACACCACTGGGCTTGTAAGTGGTGGAACTGGCTTGAAACTGGATCTGCTTCCGGGCCAGTCCAGGACACCCAGTCCTGTGTGATTCCCACAAGCCCTGTAAAGACCTGAACCCAGGTAGGGGTGAGGGTGGGGACAGCAGTTGTGGAAAGAAGGTCCTAACACAGTTGATGGAAAAATGAGTCCTACCTGGAGGGAACGCTTCATAAACAGCTACCGTTTTTACCTATCAGATGAGCCAACATCCAAAAGTTTGCTAATACCTTCTGTTGTCAAGGCTGAGAGGACAGAGGCATACCCCTGATGACGTGTAGATAGGCAACATCTATAAAAATTATTAATTAATCTACCCCTTGGTTCAGTAATTTTTCTTCTGGGAGTTTACTGAACAGAGAGAACTTGCATAGAGCTAAAGGACCACATTCACAAGTTATTTGTAGAAACCCTGAACTCCAATGTCCATTAAACGCAGGGCTGATTCAATAAACTAAGGTACATTCACACAGTGGACAAATAGGTAAAAGAAAAAGCAGCTCCGATATGACAAGATCTCCCAAATAAGGGGTGTGTGTGTGTGTGTGTGTGTGTGTGTGTGTGTGTGTGTTAATCACTCAGTCGTGTCTGACTCTTCGTGATCCCATGGGCTGTATAAACTACCAGGTTCCTCTGTCCATGGAATTCTCCAGGCCAGAATACTGGGGTGGGTTGCCATTTCCTTCTCCAGGGGATCTTCCCAACCCAGGGATCGAACCTGGGTCTGCTACAATGTGGGCAGATTCTTTACCACTGAGCCACAGGGAAGCCCTGGTAAGGTATCGAATGGTGTATTTATAATGTATACTAGCTTTTGTGGAAAGAAGTGGGGAAATAAGAAACAAGAGATAAAGGACTTCTCCTGTGGTACAGTGGTAAAGAATCTGACTTCAATGTAGGGGACGTGGGTTTACCACTAGCTCCACCTGGGAAGCCTGCATCTGGGGACGTGGGTTTAATCCCTAGTTGGGGAACTAGGATCCCACGTGCCACGAGGTAACCAAGCCCGTGTACCCCAACTACAAAGCCTGCGCTCCAGAGCCCACGAGCCACATGTGCCACAACCAGACAAGCTTGTGTGCATCACAGCTAGAGAAAGCCCATGTGCAGCAACGAAGACCAGCCAAAAAAGAAATCAGAAAGATAATAACCTGTAGAGGAAAAGAATCTATAAAAGGATACATATATATATATATATCTGAAGCTAACACAACACTGTAAATCATCTATACTTCAATTAAAAAAAGAAAGAAAAAGTTCAAATCTATATATTTACACATGGTATAGCTGGATTTAGAGACACTAGAAAAATATGTAAGAAATTAATATTTATGGTTACGGGGTGGGAGAGATTTTTCACTGTACACATTTTAGACTTTTTTTAACTATAAAAATAGATTATCAAAAATCAGTGTTAAAAAGCCTGAATGAAGGAAGGCTCTGCCCAGGCTCCTGTCTCCAGCCAAGTCTGTCACTCCACGTCCTCCGCTTCCGCACACTCGCTCGTCCCCATCTGCCTGCCACTCCCGTGCAGGCATCGCCCAGGTTTTATGTCCTCCAGAAGACCTTCCGTGAGGTCCCAGAAGACCACGCTGTGCCCCGTGCTTCACTGTAGTTTTTGGAAGTTGTACACAGAGCTCTGAACTATCGGTTTCCTTCTCTCTAGGTGAAGATGACAATGATATTTGACACTGAAACTCAGAGAGACTAACTAACTTGTCACAGGTCACCTAGGACAGAGCTAGGGCTGGAACCAGCTCTAAGCCCCATCTAAAGGCATTCCAGGGATTTCCCTGCTGGACCATGCTAAGATTCCATGCTCCCAATGCAGGGGGGGCCAGGGTTTGATCCCTGATCAGGGAACTAGATCTGACAGGCCACAACTAAGAGTTCCCATGCCGCAGCTAAAGATCCTGCATACCACAATGAAGACGGAAGAGCTCAAGTGTTGCAACTAACTTGGCACAGCCAAATAAATAAATAAATATATTTTTTTAATGCATTCTATGCATTCTCCCCACTAGCCCCAGTTTGTCTCCAGTACAGCTCCCAGTAACTCTGGTCCCTGAGGGAGAGTTTATGACCTCTGTTTGTCTTTCTGCCCTAACAAGAGTCCTGAGCTCAGCGACAGGCAATCGTATGCTCCAGGAAGGGCGGGAGGACAAGAGGAAGAGAAGCAGGAAGGAAGGGGAAGGGGTGGGGGAGGGCAACTCACTCTTGCAGAGACATGTCCGAGTCGTCGGCATTGGCCATCCCCAGGTCTGAGTCATAGGACATGGGCTCCTCGGAACGGTCTGGACTCTTGGAGCCATTCTCTTGGAGGAGGCAGCTGTCAGAGTTGAGGCTGCAGGAGAGCTGGGATGAACTGGCCGTGTCCAGGCTGAGGGAGGAGGCGGTGAGCTGCCGGTTCCGTCGGATCTTGTGGCCTGAGTGCTGGACCTCGATGTCCTCTGAGCCCGAGGAATGGGAGATGGAGTCCAGAGACTCCTTCCGCTGCAGTTCAGCTCCAGGGGTAGAGAGGGGGTCGAGCTCTGAGAGCGGGCAGAGCCCCGAGAGGGCCAGCGGGGTGAGCGTCCACTCGTTGAGGATGGCAGACTTGTAGGAGAGCTCAAAGGACAGGGATGTCAGGCCCTGAAGGAAGCTCAGGAGGAACTCGCCCTCCTCGGCGTCACGGAGCAGGGCTGTGGGCTGGTAGTACTCGCACAGGCGGGCCTGCTCCTCTAGCAGCAGCTTCAGGTAGCATTCCATCAGGCCGTCATTGAGGGCCAGCCGCAGCCAGGCCCGGCAGCGGCCCACGTCTGTGCTCACAAAGATCAGGTGCTCCAACTCCGAGATGATGTGTCTGGGAAGATGGAGAACAGACACGTTTCAGCAAATGACTGCCAGTCACCGAGATGTCATTTTATCCACTGGTTAGCAAGAGCCAAGAACAATGACTGCAAGTATACATAGGCATGAAAAATTCTTGGATAACAGCATGTGAAGGGAAATTCAGAAAGATTCAGCTATAACCCCCAATGTTCTTAGGTTGGTATCGTGAAGGACCATTGCCATTTTCATGACAACTATCTGTCTGGCCCAACAACGTCTGCTCATCTGGGATACGTCTGTTGAGCCCCCAGGGCAAGGTCTTTGGAGTTGTGAAGACAGGGGGTCAAGACATGGTCCCTACCCTCAGTCCAAGTAATGACTTTTCAAGGGCATACTGAGGTGTGCCCTATTGTTAGCAGCACTGTGGTGGGGTCCAAGCAATCATTTCTGGGTTGGAATTAGAAAAATGCCATAGAAAGGGGGTCTCCGCACTGGGCCTTGAGAGATTTCAAGAGGGAAAGGAGGAAGGAGAACTTTCAAGGCGTAAGAGACTGATAGAGAAAAAGGCATAAAGGGGAGAAAAGCAACAGCCTATAACAGGAGTGGGGAGCTCTGGTTACAGCTTGGGGAGGGGGAGTGGAAGATCGGGTTGCAAGGCGAGGTAATAATACCGAGTCTTGAGTATCAAATGGGGGAAGCAGAATGGGGCGATGGTACCCACACCTGGCTGTGCATTAGAACTCTGTAGAGAATGAGACCAGGATACAGGTTCCGGGGCCCCAGGCAAGTGAATCAGACCCCAGCCTGACATACGGCTACAGGGTTCTGCTCAGGAAAGGTACACGCCCACAGCTTTCCAGACTTCAGGGTAGGGTGTTCCATCCCGGCCCCCTGGGTACCAATCTCAGCTCCTAAAATGTTTGTCTGCTGTAAATGCCCCTCCTCTGACTACACCATCCCCAGCGCATGGCTCCTCCACGGGAGCACTGATCATACTCTGCAGAACCCAGGGATGGAGCTCTGGTCAGCTTGAGCTCGCTAAAGGCTGGCTGACTGACCAAAGAAAAGACAGGAGATAAGGGGGACACTTAGAAAGGCACTTCCAACCAGAATTAAGGTAAGAGCCTGAGACAGGGCAGTGGCAGTAGGCACAAAAAGGAAGATTCGAGACTGACACGACACCTTGGGGCAGGACTGACACGACACCAGGGGCATTTAATAGACCAGAGAGGCTCCATGCCAGCTGCCTGCTCCAAAGCCCAGGCGGTTCAGGGCAGGGCAGACAAGACAAATGTCTCAGGGCACACATTCAGATGCTCTGGTTGGAGGCTGCTCTTCTTAAATTAAAAAAAAAAAAGCCCTACCTCCTTAGAAGTATGATACTTAGCACACAAATATGCAAACATCCTCAGGCAGGGTCAGCAAATTTCTGGAAAGGGGCAGACAGTAAAGATTTTAGGCTTTGCAGGCCACAGAGCTTCTGTTGCAACTACAGAATTTGCCAGAGGATGGAAAAAAGACGGCTCCTGCTTCCACTCAGGGTGCCCAGCCCAGGGGCTCGACACTGCGCCTGGCCACTGCCTGAGGGGCCCACTGAGGCCTGGTCTACCACCACCCTCCTCTGGGCCATCTCCTCTCCACGCCACGGGGCTCCCTGTGGCTTTCCACAGAAAAGTCCTGGAAGGACGAGCCCAGAGCCCCACATTCTGAAGCTCCACCCCGGCGTGAACCCCGCCCCCACCCAGCGGCTCTCACTTGTGGGTGACAGCTTTCAGGAGAGGCCAGAAGACGGGCTGCGGCAGAGGCTTCTGGTGGGCGCCTTTTTTCCGCTTCCCTCCGGCCTCGGCGCGGATGTGCTTGGCGTGCAGGCCGTGGATGAAGACGGCCTCCAGGGCGCTGCACATGCTGTTGGCATCTCCGTCTTCGCTCGTGACCACCGCGTCCGAGGACACGTATTGCTTCTGCAGCGCCTTCACGGAGCCCACTAGCTTCTTCTTGATGACCTGGGTGGCGCCAGACACAACACAGGTCTTTAGAGGCTCCTGCCGCGACCCCTGCAATGTCACTCTGCTTGTCGCCAAACACGTGGGTCCCCACGCAACACGACTAGGACAGGCCGGGGCTTCCCTGATGGTCCAATGGCTAAGACTGCGCGCTCTCAATGCAGGGGTCCCTGGTCAGGGAGCTAGAGCCCACATGCCGCGACTAAATATACTGCATGCAGCAACAAAGACCCGGTGCAGCCAAATAAATAAATTAAAATTTTTTCTTTCTTAAAATTTTTAAAAAAGAAAATCAAAATTCTTTAATTAAAAATAAAAGAAAATATTTAGTAGGGCTAATGGTAGAAAATAAAGAGAAAGAAGAAAAAGAAAAAAATCACACTGAGAAGTGTTGTTATTATTATTAATTATTTCAAAGATATTTGCGGGGTTTTTTTGCTTGGTTTTCAGTTTTTTAATTTATTTACTTATTTATTGGCCATGCTGCGAGGCTTACAGGATCTTAGTTCCCCAACCAGGGATTGAACCCGGGTCACGGCAGCGAAAGCACCAGGCCCTAACCACTGGACGGCCCTGCCCGTTTGCTTGTTTTTTAAACCAAACTTCAGTGAGCCGACAGCCATATAAACCTTGTGTTTAAGTACTGACTCCACTATGGTTACAGATATGGGAGCTGAAGTAACTCATCTAGGGCAGGAGTGAGATTTTTTCCATCTTAATCATATGACCAACATTCCACAGAGAGTCAACAAGTTAAGAGGCAAAAAGTGCTGTGTTCGAACAATAAAAACACCCAGAAACAGGAGCGTGGTTTATAAGAAGAAAGATCCTAGACCTGGCAGTCAGAGCCTGGGTTTAGTCTCAGTTCTGATAGTCACCACCTGGGTCACCTCAATATTCCACCTAACCTCTCTGAGCCTCAATTTCCTATCTGTTATACAGAAACAATACCTCGTGATTTACAGCATGAGTGGGGATACTCTTTGAGGGCAGGACTAGCTTTTTATTCATCCTCATGCCCTCAACAATGGTCCTGGTTCTCGGCATGTGTGTGGTAAATGTTTGCTAAATGAATAAATAGGAGTCTTTGCTGGTGGTCCAGCGGTTAAGAAACCACCTCTGGATTCAGGGGAAGAAGCCAGGGTTTGATCCCTGGTCAGAATCCCACATGCCTTGGGGCAACTAAGCCGGAACACTGTAACTAAAGAGCCCGTGAGCCACAACTAGAGAAGAGGACGCACACTGCAACTAGAGAAAGCCTATATTTAAAATTACACAAAGTCCTTTGGAAATACAGAGTTAAGATTGTTCTAGCAAAATATAAGTACATATGTCAAAATTACCTAAGGATTTGGAAAAGGACTGGAAGGGATTACAGAAAAACTGGTTTGAATTATTAGGTGACAGGATTATGGACAAACATCTCACTGGTTTTTATTTTAGACAACACAATCTCTGTTAACGTTCTTTGAAAAGTTAAATGTTGTTTTGTTTGAACAGCTTTAATGAGACATAATTTACATATCATAAAATCCGCTCATTAAAACCCACAGCTCGGTGGTTTTTCCTACATTCACAGAACTGTGCAACCATTTCTACTATCTAATTTTAGAACATTTCATTGCCCTCAAAAGAAACCTTGTACCCATTAGCAATCACTCCCTATTCCCTTCTTCCCCCAACCTCTGGCAACCACTGACCTACTTTCTGTCTCTGTGGATTTGCCTATTTTCTGGACATTTCACATAAATGGAATCATACAACATTCAGCCTTTTGTGTCTGACTTCTTTCAGTATGTTTTCAAGTTAGTCGGTGTTGTAGCATGGATCAGTAGTTCATTCCTTTGTATTGCTAAATAATATTCCATTGCACGGATATATCACATTTTATTTATGCATTCGTCAATTAATAGATATTTGGGTTGTTTCCACTTTTTTAGCTGCAATGTTGCTATGAACATTCACGTACAAGTTTTTGTGTAGACATATGTTTTCAGTTCTCTTGGGTATATACCTAGGAATGGAATTGCTGGGTTGTATGTAACACTGTTTCACTTTTTGAGGAACTATCAAAGTGTTTTCCACAATGGCTATACCATTTTACACTCCCACCAGCAAGGGATGTGGATTCCAATTACAACCTCACCAACACTTATTATTGTCTGCCGTTTTCATTACAGCCATCCTAGTAGGTATGAAGAAGCATCTCAATATGGTCCCCCCCCACCCAACACTGCTCAGCATGTGGGAATTTAGTTTCCTTACCAGGGAGTTAATCCACACCCCCTGCAATGGAAACTCAGAGTCTTAACCACTGGACCACCTGGGAAGTCCTTCATTACGTTTTTTTTTCCCCCTTACTATTTTATTTTTAAAATTTTTGTTGGAATATAGTTGATTTATAATGTCGTGTTAGTTTCAGGGGCACAGCAAAGTGAATCAGATATATATATATAACTATAACTATATATATATAACTTTATAACTATAACTATATAACTATATATAAAGATTATTTTCCCATAAAGGCTATTATAGACTATTGACCTGTGCTACACAGCAGGTGCTTGTTGTCGTTCAGTTGCTAAGTCATGTCCAGCTCTTTGCAACCCCATGGACTGTAGCACTCCAGGCTTCCCTGTCCTTCACTATCTCCTGCAGTTTGTGAAGGAGAGGGAGACATGTCCCCAGTGCATTCGATTGATTCAGTGATGCCATCTAACCATCTCATCCTCTGTTGCCCCCTTCTCCTCCAGCCCTCAATCTTTCTCAGCATCAGGGTCTTTTCCAATGAGTCAGTTCTTTGCATCAGGTGGCCAAAGTATTGATCCTTATTAGTTATCTACTGTTTTTTTTTTAATGCCATGATTTCTTTTTTTTAATTGAAGTATAGGTGATTTACAATATTTCATCAGTTTTCATGTGTACTGCATAACTCAATATTTTTATAGATAATACTTCCTTAAAAGTTAATACAAAATAATGCCTATGATTCCTGTGCTATACAATATACCCTGTTGCTTTTCTATTCCCCCCCCATTATTTATTTATTTATTTTTATTTTACTTTACAATACTGTATTGGTTTTGCCATACATTGACATGAATCTGCCATGGATGTACATGAGTTCCCAATCCTGAACCCCCCTCCCACCTCTCTCCCCATATCATCTCTGGGTCATACCAGTGTACCAGCCCCAGGCATCCTGTATCCTGTATCAAACTCAAACTGGAGATTTGTTTCTTACATGATAGTATACATGTTTCAATGCCATTCTCCCAAATCATCCCACCCTCTCCCTCTCCCACAGAGTCCAAAAGTCTGTTCTATACATCTGTGTCTCTTTTGCTGTCTTGCATACAGGGTTATCATTACCATCTTTCTAAATTCCATACATATGTGTTAGTACACTGTATTGGTGTTTTTTTTTTCTGGCTTACTTCACTCTGTATAATCGGCTCCAGTTTCATCTACCTCATTAGAATGGATTCAAATGTATTCTTTTTAATGGCTGAGTAACACTCCATTGTGTATATGTACCACAGCTTTCTTATCCATTTTATATATAGTAGTGTGTATATCAGTCCCAATCTCCCAGTTTATCCCTCCCTGACCCTTATCCCCCAATAACCATGTTTGTTTCCTACACTAGTGACTTTACTTCTATTTTCCTCATTATGGTTTTGATTTGTCTTTGTCTAACATCTAATGATATTGAACATCTTTTTATGTATTTATTGGTCATCTGTATATCTTCTTCGGAGAAATCCCTGGTCTTCAGGTAACCTATATTCAATCCCCATTTTTTTATGTAAATCCCCATTTTATCATCAATAAGATGATTTAGGGCAGGATCTTTTGGGTGCAACTTTTTCTCAACCCGAGGCTTCTCTTTCTAAACAGTGCTAATTCATTTCAAAGTGAGAAAAAACAGACATGGCTGTCCCAGGCACCCCTCCCCCACCCTGATCTTCCCTTGTTGCCTACCGGGATGGCAGCCCGGGGGTCCAGTCCATTCTCCGCCCCTGAGAGCATTTCCACTCCAGCAGCAGCTCCCCAGGCGAATCACATGACACCTGCAGAGAAGACATGGCCGTGGGAAGAACCGCTGCTCCAGCCGCCTCTTCACCACCCCTCACCCCCATCTTATGCACACTGCAACTGAAAGGAGTTTGCATACAAACATGAAAACTGAGCGTGGATCTTAAGGAAGGAAAAAAAAGGCTGATGGATTGGACCTCACGAGGAGAGGAGCCCTGGATGCCAAGGGTGGGTCTGTCCCAAAAGATGGATAGAAAGGGCCCTCTGTGCTTAGTTGCTCAGTCATGTCTGACTCTTGGTGACCCCATGCACTGTAGCCCGCCAGGCTACTTTGTCCACGGGGATTCTCCAGGCAAGAATACTGGAGTGGGTTGCCCTGCACTCCTCCAGGGGATCTTCCCAACCCAGGGACTGAACCCAGGTCTCCCACCTTGCAGGTGGACTCTTTACTGTCTGAGCACCGGCGAAGCCCAAGAATACTGGAGTGGGTAGCCTATCCCTTCTCCGGGGGATCTTCCTGACTCAGGAAGCAAACCGGGGTCTCCTGTACTTCAGGTGGATTCTTTACCAGCTGAGCTACCAGGGAAGCCCAGAAAGGGCCCTTCATGCCACACCAAACACTGGCACACAAAGGCAGGGGACGAAAGGCAGATCTGATGCAGAGCTGAGGGTGCAAGGGGGCTGCTGCAGCTGAAGGTGCCAAGAACCCACAGGGGCTGAGAAACAGCAGCTCACAATTCACATTCAGGGCCTGGGCCTTGCAACTGTCCCCTGACTCCTCTCCTAGCCCAGGCTCGGCCAGCTCAGAGGGGAAAAGTACAACTGGCATGGCTTCAGACGGAATGGCACTCCTGCCACGCTGCTGCTTCTCCTTCCGGCCATGAGGGTCCAGCCTGAACAGCACAGGCACATGCCTAAAGGGTAACAACATGGGTTCTAATCCTAATTTGTCACTAACCAACCTGGCACACTGGGGCATGTATCAGACCTCTCGGATATGGCAACTATGAGTGTGGACAGCGCCAAGCACAGGGCCTGATATTTACCAAGGATAAATGGTATCTCTAACCCTAGTGGACGTGGCCGTCCAAATTTACAGGCAAAGAATGCCACGCCTAAATCAGCATGTGCAGGCAGCTCAAGTCAGTGTGCAGAGACATCTCTTGGGGCAGCTGGCTTTCTCCTGAGGCAACTAGGCCAAGGGGGGCATGGTGGGGGATGGTGGGGACTTTGGCCTGAACCTGCGGGGGCTGCTGCCTGGTCCCACCGCAGCAACTTGTACAGACCAGGACTGGACAGGCACACTCACATCTAAACAAATCTCGAGTGGCCACACAACTGAGCATGAGGGGACACCAAAAAAAGAAAAGAAAAAAGGGTTATTGCTGTCTCTGCTCTCAAAAACTCATGGCTCATGGGAGTCCCATGGCAGTCCAGTGGTTAAGACTCCATGTTTCCATTGCAGGGGCTGTGAGTTCAATCCCTGGTTGGGGAACTGAGATCCCACATGCCATGTGGTGCAGCCAAAAAAACAATCAACCGAAACTCACGGCCCAAAGACGTTACTAAAACCAAGGCACGCTCAATGGGTTTTGTACCTTTTACATATCACCTCATTCATTTCTCATAACCACCCTGGGAGTGTTTTATTATCTTAGTCTGACAGATAAGAAACAGAAGCTGATGCGGGTCAAGGAAATTCCCAAGATTCCAGGGCTGGTAAGTGGCCAACTCTACCACCCACTGCCAGGACAAGGGTCACCCCTGCTCAAGGGAAGCCCTCAGACTGATGGAGTGTGATCACCTCCCTTCTGAAAGAGGTGGGTGTGGGCAAGGGCTAAGGCAGGGAGGGACAAGGGGGCAGGGAGGCCTGGGGGACCAGGCGGGGGGCTGCAGTGGGACACTGAGGTCAGCCTGGCGGGAAACGTTTACAGGAGGACATGAGCCCAATACCTGGAAGTGACAGAGGCAGCGTGGCCCTTAACAGTGGGAGATGGTCTGATTCAGTCCCTGGTCCCTGGAGCTGGCAGAGGGTAAACAGGACCCAGAGCTGACCTCCCCCAGTGAAAACACACGGAGTGAGGGAGGGGTTTGGAGGGTGGCCCCTGCAGAGCCAGCCCTGGTCAGGGCGTGACGGACCACAGAATGCAACCCTTGACCTTAAGCCCTGTCTTACTGCCTCACCCTTACTTCATTCCCCCTCCCACCTACAGGGATTCTCGGGCCCTCGTCCAGTTTCCGGCCACCGGCACCCCAGGCGGAAGGACCGGCATTGCAGACAGTCCCTCTGGACAACGTTCCTTCCAAGCCAACTTGTGTGGCTCAGGAGGCCAAATCCAGGTGTTCTGGCTCCAAGACCCTGGGCACCAATCCCCTTCAGTAATTCCAGTGGCCACAGGCTTCCCCTCGGGCCTGCCTCTTCTGGAAGGAGCCTCAAGC